>CM021736.1:12318790-12517817 GCA_011075105.1 Heteronetta atricapilla | reverse complement strand
TTCCTTTCCTTTCCTTTCCTTTCCTTTCCTTTCCTTTCCTTTCCTTTCCTATCCTTTCTTTTCCTTTTTCCTTTTTCCTTTTTCCTTTTTCCTTTTTCCTTTCTTCTGTTTCTGACAGCATGCTGCTAGTATATAAATCAGCAGCTGGCCATCAGTGCCACTCTGTCAGGCAGTCCTAGCAGGGAGCCCACAGACTGAATTGCAGTAATGTGTATAAATATTGCCACTGCCTCTTAGGTTACCTGTGTTTCTCCTAGGCCTGAAAGCATCTGTCTTATGGCATTTTGTGGTCCTGCCTTCAAACTTTTTTCTATATTAAATAGAACCACTAGTTCTATAGACCACTGGTCCTTAAACTTTATGACCTAGCCCATCATATTTAAGATATAAAATTCACAATGCGGATTATTGTGGTTCTAATCACTGCCATAGTCTTCTACTCTTGTCTGATACTGTGCTTTAAATTTACAAATTTAACTTCCTAAAGCTGATGAGACCAAAAGAACACAGATGCTTAGCCAGTATTAAGTGGAATAATTCAAATTTCAGAGGGAGCATAGTGATGTCCTCCAGCTGAGGATCTGGCCATCCTGAAGATATTTCCCACTTCATTTACTCCCCTCGTCAGCAAGCTGTCCTTGGGAAAATAGCTGGCATACCAGTTAGCCTCACGTCCCCAGCTAGAAAGATGTGAGGAGCAGAGCCAGTGCAGCAGCTCATCTTTCCTTCCTATCCCCTCTTCAGCCATCTGGCAAAAGCAGCAAAGGGAAGAGATAGCTCAATTCTTGGTACCCCACAATGCTTGAGACACTGAAAGCATCCTCGCCTGTCTGGAAAAATGGCCTGTAATGGCCTTAAGCTATTTTAGCTTCATCTGAAATCCTAGTGACAATTTCTTCTGGGCCACTTGGGCACAGAACACATGCTATCCCAGAGGCTTTGCTTTCAGTGGAGGAAAGCAGTTTTTAACAGCTTTAGTGGTTCATGGAAAAAAAAAAAAAAAAAAAAAAAAAAAAAAAAAAAAAAAAAAGGCCTTAAAGCCATATGATGTGGATTATGCTTTTTTATCTGCTCTATGTATGCCTTTAGATCAGTCCATGAATTTCACAGTATCTACAGCACATCTCAACTTTAAATAATCAGAGTAGATGTAGCCCAGTTTAAAATGTTTTAGGCAGAAAGTTTTCTCAGCTTTAAGTGACGACTCCCTAAAATATTTTTTTCCATAAGAAAAAGTCAACTGTATTTCTGATCAAAATACTGAAACAAGTATTGCAACAAGATACTTGAGTGTCCTCATTCAGAGGTTTCTGGAGTTTCCTTAAAGTATTTCTTAACAACCTTCATAAACACACCTTTTTATTAAAAGGCCCACAACAGAAAAAAAAAAAAAAAAAAAAAAAAGAAAAAGAAAATCTGAACTCCAGCATTACTGCAGAAAGTGAGGTAGCATTTATTTTTCAGCTATCTCTAAGCATTAATCAACTAGTTTGTTGAATTATATTTCTATAACATACACAGCCTTGCTTGTAATTCCAAATATACATGTAATCTGTATTAAAATCCACAGTATTCTATTGATAACTCTGCTGTCATCTTCCAAATGAGAACACTATGCACAGAAGCAAAGCACCTTCATCCAGTCTGGGGATGTACTGTTGTCTTTGATCCTCGTCTTCCTATAGGGGAAGGACTCTACATGTTAAAGTGAAGGATTTGAAATATTACAATTCTTACATCATGAAAATTATTTCCTAAAATGGAGCAAAAGATGCTTTAAAGTGTAATATGTACATATGTGTTTCAAGATGTGTTTGAAAATCCAGGCAGAAGAATGGATGTGCAGTTAATTGGCAAGTGCAGCTGATCAGAAGCAGCTAAACAGCTCAGTGCACGTCCCGGTGCCATGAGGTTACAAAATAGGGTTCTGGTTATTGCAACGGAACTTTACAATGTCATTTTTATATACAGGTCTGACTGTGAATGTTTCCTACTCTGTCCTATTACACGATCAAGTGGTCATCTCTGACCTCAAGAATTTATGAGTTTTGTAGTTTTAGTAAGGAAAATTTGAACTTCTGTGTATTCAGGGTTGGAGGGAAGGAATAACTGGTTGGAGAGCAACTAGAAAAAAAGAGATATTTGTGATGGTGGCACTGAGAGAGGAAAAAAATCAGAACTACTCCTGCTCATAAATATCAGTAGAAATCTACTTCTCCAAACTTAATATCAAAGGATCACTATTTCTCATGATAGTGTCTCTAAGCAAAGCAGCTAAGCCTCTGAATGCTAATTAAACCATTGAAAAAAGCCCTTAAACAAAGCACCCCCATGCCTGACTAACAACTCAAATCTCAATGGCTTTCATAATTGAAAGTGGAAGAGACTAAATTAAGAAAATATTAGAGAGTTAATGAATGACAAAAAAATATATTTGGTCTGTTTATAATGGAATGAAACTCAAGAGGTTGTCTCCCCTAGCCATGGGAGGGTAAAAATGTAAATACCTATCAGAACATAGGTTTTAAAATAATGACAGCACAGCCTCAGAGTATATCCATCCAAACAAATTTATTGTATCCTGCAAGGACAATTTTGCCTTATTTTCTACTTTTTTTGGTCTAGAATTATAAAAGTGATGTTTGACTCTAGCCCAAGTTGCATCTTAGGATCTATCTCAATGGATGTAGGAAAAATAAACATCTGAAATGCATACATTTGGTCCTCCAGCTAGGACACATGTTCCAGCTTCCCTTTCTGCCTCTCATGTATGTACCAGAGTGAAAAGGGCTCCGGTGGCTCTGGTTCAGGTGCTCCTCACTTCCACGGAGCTGTGCCGTTCTGCTCCTGAATGATGGCAGCTCTTTAGAACTCAGTTCTGGAGGGAAATGGAGAGTGATATGTGGCTTCTGAGAAAAGACTTTAATCAGTTGTTACAACACAAGTATTACTCTTCAGGGATATTTCTAGTTGAGGTGATAAATGAGTGGCAAGTAAAATAAACATGTCCAAGTGCGCATGTTCTGCAGTTAGAAAAGTGTGATGCAAAGACCACAGATGTCAGTCTCTTTTCTTCCACAGCTGAATGGAAACATAGTGATGGAAAAACAATTTATCTAAATATGTAAATATATTGCTATTCCCAAATAGGGATGGATCCCTTTCTCCCTCTATGATATTGCATGATCTAACTGTGATCTCCTGTTTACCTTGTTTTCCTTTACTGTCAATTTTGCCTCCTATAAATCAGCATCATCAGTTAGCTCCTGCTAACTGAAAACTTTTGTGTAGAGTTAGAAAGGGCTTCACTGCTACAACAGAATGTCTCACAATTAACCTTTGTCGGCACATTACTACTGTTTCCTAAATAATGTCCATGTTTGTATGTACATGTAGTTGTGGGTAACAAGTAAGCTTTAAGGAGATGTTGGTTGTGACTGACTGACTGTTGGGTGTATTGCTGACTGATCTGTCAGCAATACACCCAAACAGGGAAATGGTGAGAGCTCCAGTCTGCTCTCTCATTTCTCACAGACCAGCTGAAGCGAGGGTTTAAGGTGGTGGATCCTGCCCTGGATAAGACTGCAGCATGCTACTTCCTCTCATTTTGGAGCAAACCACGTGACAGAGAGAAGTGAGCCTCCCACTTGGATTTAATCCTCCTGAGGTGAATTTTATACACAATCCCTTGCTCAGGATGGTTCATGAGCAAAAGCTAGCCCCCAGATAAGCTCTTTTGACTGAAATTGCAATCAGTTACCAAGGTGTACAGAAAAGGCATTTGGACTGAGCTGGAGAAAGATTGTATTTTACTCTTTTTTTCCTTTCTTCCCTTCCCCTTCAAACAGCAACCGAGTACTCAGTGCAGTGGGTTTAACTTCAGTGAGGATAAAACTGCTGGAGAAAATGGTCTCACCTGAACAGTTCACCATCAGTGAGCTTTTGGATCTCAGAGAAGCCCTTTCCCTGCAGGTTGCAAAAGATGAAGGCTAACTCTTTAAGGATTACTCACTTATCAGGCTTCTGATGTCTGAGCCTGGAAAATGTGATCTGTGACCAGTGGAAAAGTGGCAGAATATTTTCATGGAAGTTCCAGAACTGCCTTTGCTGTAGGCTGTAATTGCCCTGTAATGAGTATCCTGACATCAACTGCTTTTGCACTGAGCTGCCTTTTCTCTTAAATGGAAAAAAAAAAAAAATCACCTTAATTGTTAATTTAATTTCAGGTAGAATGTTTTGAAATTTGAAGCAATATTTTATGAAGTCTGCTTTGCATTTCAGAAAATAAATGTTTCAACATAATTTTAATCCCTCCTCCTCTCAGCTGCATTAAGGACTAAATTGTGTTGTGCCTTCCAGTACTGGCATGGAGTTCTCACAGGCATCAGGCCTCTTGCAGTCATATAGATTTCTTAGTAGGAAATAATCACTTATTCCTAAAGCGTGCTTGAGTTTCCTGTTAATATTTTGAAATGTTAATGTCACACAGTTGCAGAGTCAAAATCCCTATGAGACTTCAGTGGAGGTGCTTTAAGACTCACAGAATTTTGATGTCAAGCTGTCAGATGTTGTAAGGTAGGATTGCTCTTCTGACTTCAGAGAAGAGATGCTGATTTACAGCTGATAAGGAGCTGGCCCCAGATCTGGAAAAGACACAGTTTGTCCTATCCCTCTGCTAATGCAGGACTGTTTTAGAAAGCTGAAGTCTGAACGATATGTCAAACTATTCTTCCATTTTTCATGTGACAAAACTTCATCTGTTTTCCTGGGTGATTATTACACAGCTGAACAAGTCTCACCATTCCTGGTGAGAAGAATGACAATGTCGCAATACCAGACTGATATCTCCTCTTTAACAATTCCATCAAATCATTTCCAGTGATCTCTCCTTCAGCTTCTCTAAGAATTCTTCAATGGTCTTGCTGAACAACATGCTTCCAGAACTGTCTTACTCTTTCAGCTTGGCCCAGTGACCCAAGTTCAGAAGCTAGCTCAGAAGCACCCAACACATTTACCTGTGTCCATGAGGTTCTCAGACAGCATGTAGTGTATGCCAGGGGCAGGTCACGTTCCTGTGGTGTGGCATGGCTATGCCCGTTGCATTTTCTCTATTTATAGTCTTTTCTCTGTGCATAATTTATCTGAAAGGAATCTCTGGAAGTAGTCCTACACAAGAGAAATAGGGGAAACAATAAAAAATAATAAACACAAATCAGTTTAAGGCACTTCCAGCCCTTCTTCAAACATGTGGCCTTGCCCAAACACCCTAACTGTGAGGTGTCTGTTCACAAAAATGGAGTTAAGAGAGGTCAAAAATGCTTGAATATGAACAAATCCAGGCTTTGCTGGGTAGGTGATAGAAGTATTTGTGCCTGACTGAAAACTGGAAACAGATGCTTTGTGCAAACAAACTTTTGTGCTTCAGAGGTAACAACAGCAGAAAAAATATTTCAGCCTGTGAAATGGTACAATCAGAGAAAATTGCATGTCACATTTAAATTGTGTTTTCAGTGCACCAGCTTACATTTCTTCCAGAAGCTTTCTGTTCATGCCATAGCATGCTTCATAACAGTGGGGGTCAATGTGACACAAAGAGCAATGCTACTCTTCTAAGGGACCCTGCCTGTAAAATTAAGGAAAGAGGCCCATGCATCAGCACCAGGACATTGTGAGACAGAGAGTATGAGGGAGCCAGTCAAATCCAGCAGTTACATAGTTCTGTATAATCGGAACAACATTCTGTATTGTACTGACACCCCCCCTACAGTCCATGAAGAAGAGCTTTTTTTTGCTCTGGTCAAGAATTTTCAAGTGTAACAGCAAGTCAACAGCCCAGGAGCAACGAGGGATCCAAAAGCCTTCCCTGAAGTGGGAAATTGGAAAGAAACTTGCAGCATGTTCAACGAAAAAAAAAAATAAATAAATAAATCCATCTCCTAACAGCTTATGGTTGTGATTGTTCTGATTTTTCCTGGCTTTCAATGTCTCCGGTGACTTTAATTTGACTTTTCCATGTGGTGCACACACTGGGCTGTATTTTTCTTTTTAAAAATGAGGCTGTTCGTGAGGCAGGTTTTCCCAAACACTTGCAGTTCTACTTAGTAATCAGTCACCCTCAGATGAATATTTTTAATTATGAGCTTCTAGCAAAATAACAGGCTTATGGAAATAACATATTAGGTCATCTTGTGCAACTCACTGGCAATGCAGGATTGTTTGCTATAGGACATCTTCTAGTGTTTTGTCATTTCCATCCTAAATTAATAAAGCATAGTGGATTATTTCACTTCTCTTAAGTGATTGTCTCAAATACTGGTCTTGGGATTTTTTTTATTTTTTTTTTATGATATTCATGAACCCAAACATGAAGATGTTTAAAATTGTTTCCTTATTACAATTATGTGATGCTACAAAGAAAAAGCAAACAGCTGTAGAGATGCAATGGTACTTGCTAGGGTAGTCATTTTTATTACAATATCACAATAGTAAGCTTTTATTTCTATCACTTGCACTACCTTTTGCCTTATCACAACAATTTAATGCAGATTTTGAACACCATTTAATAATTCTAGGGCTGTCCACACTGTGGTGATTTCAACACCCTCAGGCAGGCTTTACTTTTTCTTTTTTTAAGTCCAATCTTACAATTGCCATTTTATAAGGCTCAGAAATCTTAGTTCTACTGGAAGTCTTGACTGACATTAGTGGGAAAAGACCCTTTCTGCACAGTGGGCACTTTTGGAAATAGTCCCTATCACCTTCCTGGTAGTGTGCTTTTCTCCAGGTTCATCGTGCCACTGTTGTGCAGCAGAGTAACCCCTTTGGGCAGGGTATTCCTTGTCATTTCATTCCAGGAATTCTCTGTGTGGTAACATAACCATGGTATTGGAGTCCTCTTTATCTTAGCCTCTGAGCAATTTTTGTTTAAATCTTCACAAAGGAAAAGCCTTTTCATTTTTGTTCTTACTGGCTTACAATTTTGTATTTGTTTTGTCTGTCAACAGAGAGAAAAGGAGAATTCAAAATATTTTCATGGATTGATAAATTACTCATTATTTCAATCAAAAACAAAGGATCTACAAGTTGTTTGGGAATTATGCAACCCATTTCAGAGTAACTTTTTAAAGTTAGTGATGCTAGCTGCAATTGTTTCCAAGTGTTCACTACATGAATGTTAAATTTTCAGTGTAAATGTACTGGCAGGAAAAAAAAAAAAAAAAAAAAAGAAAAAAAAAATCCAGCTAAAATGAGGAACCCATTTATTAGGCATGTGGGCTTTTAGAAAGGTGAAACCTGACACAGAAGTAAGGACTAGGTAAACATTTTTTTCCTATTCTAATGCCTTTACCTCCTTTTTACCTCTTACTGGATTAGTTTTACTTTCCCTGGTGCTTTTTCTGTTTTTGTTTTCACTCCTACTCTTATATTTCACTTCTTTCTTCTTCTTTTTCTTCTTCATTAAGGATTGCATAAATTTGATGCACATGTGTTATCTGAGCTCCTGAACATCACAGCCAAAATGAGTTTAGAAAGACACAGAAAAGTTACAGTCTCTAATCAAGAGAACGGAATAAATGATCGGTGCATGTAAATTTGTGTAGCTTCATGAAATGAAATGAGGTTGTTGTGCTTCCTATTTTTAAGAATGTTGATTCTAATTTCAGGTTAGGTAGCAATGTTCACCCTAAATTCATCCTTGAATTAAATGCATAGATTTATATTAAGGTCAGATTTCAGCCTATATCTCTTTAGAGTAGATTGGCTTCTCTCTCTCTCTCTTTTTTTCTTTTTTTTTTTTTCTTTTTTTTTTTTTGTGAGAAATCCTTTGTATTTCCTCATTTTCCCCTGTATTTCCTGTACTTTAAATTCTACTGGGAGATTTCACTTGCCATCATGAGAAGTGTTGGACTGGGCAAAGTAAATTTGTGCCAAATTATTGGTGATATAGCACTGTGCCAGATCATACACTATTTCTACCAGTGGCCTCATCTGGTGCTTTCCCTTGCTGGTTCTGCTGGTTAGCTAGACAGCTCTGATTCATTTTCTATTATTATCTTTAGGGCAAGATACATCCTCTCCTGCTCCCTCTTGAAAGCTTTATGTCTGAAAATAATTGCAAGAAGGTTTTAAATCAGAGGTTCCTAAATAGGAGTTGATTTTTCCAGTAGCTTGAGCTTTGATTGATTTTATCTTTGAACTTATTAAATAGCCAGATCAAGAATTGTTTAGTCCTTATTTTTGACCTAATAGCTGTATCTCAGCTAGAGTCAGGTGCCAGCTGGAAAAAAGTCTCACTAGCACCACTGAACATTGCACAAAACCCTAACAACATTTTCCATGATACAAATCTATGTGTATGAGTTTCAGGCTTTCCAGTTAACAAGTGCCTATGCTCTTTCTACTGAAACTCTGTAATTGCACTTCTGCACTTCTCTCACTGGAGAGAGTATAAAAATTATATTCAGTGCAGTCAGAAAATAGAGTTATTCCTCTTCTCTTCTCTTCTCTTCTCTTCTCTTCTCTTCTCTTCTCTTCTCTTCTCTTCTCTTCTCTTCTCTTCTCTTCTCTTCTCTTCTCTTCTCTCTTTTCATTTTATTTCATTTTCATATAAGAATTCATCCTGTATAGTCAGGATGGGGGCATTGGTAGGCCGACAAAGAAGGATTAGACTTTATTTTCAAATTTCTTCTCTTTTTGTTTTCTTCCTCTTTGGACCTTAACAGTTACCTTTGCAATTTGAGACATCTGTGGCTCTTAAATAATTTTAAATGATATGAATATTGTGTAGGTCTGAATCCCACATTGGTCTTTCATAGCTGAATAACTGCGTATGAATGGTAGTCCATTTCTTTCTGCCATATCTGTAAGAATGGGGTCTGGTATCATAAGATTTCCTGTGAATACAATCATGTGAGTGTCTGCCCTTTGCAGACATTGGTATAAATGTATTCTAACTACAAAAGGTGCAAGACAATGTGGAATTACATCCTGCATGTCACAAACTATTGCAAACCTTCTTGTGCTACTTAAACAATTTCAGCCTAGTCGTGTCCCTTGTGACTTGGGGCTGCATCTTCCTCCTGGATTAAATCTGCTGACTTAAATAAATAAATAAATAAAAATAAAAGCTTCTCTAAAAAAGGATGATGGTAAGTGAATGCAGATTCAGTAAAATGTAAAACATTAGTAGGTCAATAATTTGCATTGGTTTATAGACAGATTACTTTGAAGGTCGTCTGTATTATGTCCATTCTGGATTAATACACAAAAGGATGAATACAATAAGTGCCAACAATATTAAGTAACCTTAATATGCTGCTCTTCTCGTGGGAGAAGTATGAAAACAATCACAGCCACATAGCATTGTGGTTCATTTCCTACAGAATATGGAGCAGACAAGACTAACCCTAGATACTGCAAAAGCTCATTTAGAGTCTGTGACAGCACTGGACAGCCTTATTCTAGAAATCATGAGAAAGTGTTAATTTAACATAAATCCAAGCTTTCGAAATAATTTAAGTATAATCAGGAGTCCATAAGTGAAATTCATTGAGGATCATCTATCATTATGTTAAAAGCAGACTATGCAGAGATCAGAAGCACTGGTTGTCCCAGTGCCCTCCCTTTCACCCCTAGCATCAAGCTCTATTGCACATTAAGCTTCTTACAAGTCTTCCGTATTTTTCAGCTGTTGGTCCTGTTACAAATATATCTCTGCTTTGTAATGTCACAACCAACTCCTCTCTGCAAAGAAAGCCTGTCAGGCCTTCTCAGTATTCCTTCTGTGCATTGTGCTTGCAGACACTGGCAAGAGCAAGGAAAAGATCTAGTAAATGGCTTTGTGCGAAGCAATGACTGCAAGCACATTAGTCATAATTATTAGTACTCTCTTTGCTTTTATATATAGATTCAGAAAATCTCCCATAAATTTGATTTGCTCAGACACCTTGCTTGCCAATTAAAGAATATTCTTGCTATACAGTTGGTGTATGAAATGCTTGCTAGCATGAAAGTTTTGTGAATAAAATGAAAAAAAGTTAGGTTTCCTGGCATGGAATAGAACCTCTAAATAACTCTGTCATCCCTGCTGGTGAAAAATATCTGCAGCATCCCTCAGATAGTTTGATAAGGTAACAGTGGAACAGTGGTCACAAGCAAACTGATACGTTTCTCTATGTCCAGTCATATAAAGCTAAACAATACAGATCTCAGTTACCTATTTTTATAAGAATGTTATACCTAGACATTTGAGAAGAAATCACTAGTAAGTAAAGTGCCAGCAGATGGCATTGAAGAATATATGTCATCATTCCTGTTTCTTGTAGAAGTAATGTTTCATGTCACCATGTACTGAAAATTGCGTCATCTATATACATCTGTGCAATGTATGTAGTCCATTAAATAGGCCAGTTTACAGCAGCTGGGTACTTGGTTTTAGATGCCAAAAAAAATTTAGAAGGCTTTAAACTCTCTTTATGTGCTAAAGCCTTTATTTATCAGATACCTCTGGACACATCAATCAGACAGAGAAATCCTGACTAGATTGCCATCAGTAACTGAGAATCATCACAGTGGCACAGGTTTTTCCTTGGTGTCTGCTATGCCTGTGTGCTGTTGGCCCCACTCCTGGTGAATGACTATTAGTTAATAGTTCTGGTATCCCTTACAACAATGCTTACTCCTGATTATGTTTTTACCATTTCCAAACTCCTTTAGCAGGATGAGCATGAAGGGAAATGAAAGCAAAGGGAAAATAGGTATATTTAAGAAAGACAAAAGAGAAGGTAGACAGTGAGAAAAAAAGAAATGGGGAAACAAAAAGCAGAATGGTAAGTAGCAGAGCAAAGATACTGAGATCATGAGGATTTAGTCAGAGATCTCATTTTGATTATGAAAAGCAGCTGAGTTTTAACTTTGATTGTTTTTTTAGGTAGTAAGCCTTAGAAAAGTCTGATCTACATTGATTCTATTTTGCAGTCAGCTCTAGTCAAGGGATGAAGGACTGAAGACAATATACAAGAAAAGGGAAAATACAGAAATTAAAGGCTAAATTTTTTAGATGGTTGGAGAGTTGAGAAATATAATTGCTTCAAGAAAATACCTTTTGAAATACTTCCTATTGTTGCTCTCCTTTTGGTTTGTCTTTCTAGACGTATCTCTCCCACTCTGTATATGCAGCTTTTTTTCTGTCTTGATTCTTTCATTCTCCCTTTTTCCCCTCTTTCCCCTCCTGTTTTGCAGCTCTCTTTTTTGTTGAAGGTAAGTAGATAGGATCTCCATTTCCTGTTAGATATGTTTCTCCAGATTGAAAGGTTTCTACAGCTCCACTCTGAATTCAGTAGTGAAAGGCTTCAAATATTCATCTTACCATAAGTGGAGAAGGTCTTAACAGAACACTGTAGATAGAGAAATCAAAGGCTACTGGCTGTGTTTACAGGCTGTAAGAAAAGGAAAATGTCTGCTGATTACTCTCCATGTTTAATGGTGGTGGGTGATTTCTTCCTCCTTTTCTCTTCTGAATTTGAATGGTTTTCAAATGCCAAATCAAACACCCAACCAGTGACTGTGCAAAGATGTGTATGTGACACAAGAACCACCCGCAGATTGCTTTACTTTTTACTCAAGTAATAATGAGAGGACGGGTTGCCCAATGGCGAAAAGGAGATGGACTAATAAAGAAATGTCACGTTTCTTTTCCTTGACTTAAAATTCCCCATAGAATTTTTTTTTCTTTATTAAGCACTTCATAAGATCCCAAGCCCGCTAAAGTTATAAAACTTTTGTTTTTTTTTCCTGGATGTTCTGATTGGAATATTTCCCACTCCAGCTAAAGACAAAAGAAGTATTTGGCCTATGGTTGGTCTTCATCTACCTAACTGAAGGATATAAAATTGTGAAGTTCATTTTAAATCTTCCAAGTTTCATGTAAGGTATTTTATACGAAAGAGAAGGAAATCCCAGTAGTTATACAGCACAGCATCATTCAGCAAGCAAAGGTGTGAAGTGTAGGATTTATTGTGGTTTTTCATACAGAAAATCAAGCTGGCATTTTTAAAGCAGACACAGATGTCAGACATCTTGTGAAAAAAAACAACATGCTGCAGTATGATTTACTTGGCAACATAGTGCAGCAAAAATGGGGAAATTGTTTGGCTGTAGAATAGACAATTGATTTGAATGTACCTCCTAGCCAAACAGTAGCACTGCTCTGATTATGTTATCATGAGTTCATCTTTCTCCCAGAGAGCATGATGTCCCCCCAACTCCATTTCACACTGATTACTTGTTTTCAGCATTGTCACCCAATGACCTTTCTGTCCAGTCTTGTAGTGCCAACAGGGCTGATTTTTTAAAACATATTTTCATTGATAAAGCACTATGTTAATTAGAACACACACAATATGTTTTTGACCTCATGGGGGGGGTCAGTGAGAATAAAATAATAATAATAATAATAATAATAATAATAATAATAATAATAAAAATTAAAAAGATCAGAAAAGCTTAAATAACATTATCTACATTTCTGCATATGGAAATGTTAAGCAATATATATTTGTTTATTCACTTCCAAGTCCATCAATAAGAAAAGGAACAGAGCACAATAATCTATCATGATTATCTGCTTTTATTTATTTTAGTAAAATGTTTTCTGTACAGACAGTTGGGTCTGCAGCTTCACTTCTCATCCTTTGACTGATTCTCACTTCTGCATGTGGACAACAGTTCCATCAAATCCAGACCTTGTTTTTCAGTATCATATTTGACTTGTGTTCTTCTGGTGCAACATGTCAGGGCGTTTGCACACACAGCAGCATCTCTCCCTTCAAGGCTTCATGTGCTGGATGCAGCTCAGCTGCCTGCCACCAGACAATGGTGATGGTGACCACTGGAAGGATGTGCTGCAGCACTGAACGACAGCTGACGGCATGACTCCATGCTTGTGCTAAAGGCTGCCTTTCAAGTCAGCATGAAATACGACCCACCAACCACCACTCTAGAGTGGTAAATGACTTCACATGTTGAAACGTCAGAACCTGAGAAGAGCCATGGGAGCCAGGAAGGGACTAGAAGGGACTAAATGGGATTTTCATTTGCCACCAACAGCACCATTAGCGTGAACACAAGATAATGAGAACAGAGTGAGCAAGTGTTCTCCAAACTCTCTCCCAGCCTTCAGCAATTTGTAGATCAGAAACCTTCTGAGATAAAATGTTTTTCTTTCCTCTTCAATAGCTCTTAATGGATTTTTCTTCTATGAGTTTATCATTTATTAAACAAATGTAAATTTTAACACCTACATTGTCCTCATTAGGGCTTCCACAACTTAACTTGGCTGAGTGACAAAGTAAGTTCTTACTTCTAAACCTTCTATCTGCTGGTTTCATCTGATGCCCCGTAGTCCTTGTAATGAAAAAAAAAAAAAAAAAAAAAAAAACAAACAGTGAATATTGAGTCTGTTTACTGTCTCCATTCCACTCATGTTTTAAATATCTCTGTCATACGCCCACTCAGCTGTCTCTTATCCAGGTTGAAGAGCTGTAGTCATTACTTGTATGAAAATCATTCTACCTCTTAAAACATCTTTCTCTACCTTTTTCAGCTCTAGTCTTTATCTCATTTTGGATTGAGGACATGAGAACTTGAAAGGTTAGAAACATTAGCTTGTTTCATATCCACAGTTATATTACATTCAAACCGTAACAACAATAATACAAAATCAGGCATGAAGGTTGCAGTAGATCTGAGTAATCCAGAGATATGACTTCTGGGATAAATCCATAGGCTGTTACATCTTGGACTTGTTAATTTGTTATTTTACGCTATGTTATGTCATTTATGTAATTTTATTTTGTTTACACTAAGCCTTTTTCTACCACTCTAACAGCTCATATCTCATTGTAATTGCAGTACCTATTTTTGATTTTATTGTGTATTTTAATCTCCATTTTGCCCTACAAGCATGGCTCCAGAGTGCCTCCAGCACCAACAGTTTGGCTCCTTTCAGAAGCTGTAAAAATTCCATCTGCTCATAACAGCCCCACCAGCCCCACAACATCCCATTGTTTTCTCCTACCATTTCTGTCTTTTCTACAAAGAAACCTGTACAATTCAATTGGCTGGACTTGGACTGTTGTGTGTGAGGGATCTGCTCTTAGGAAATACCAGGAGATAATTCTGATCTCACATATGATGGGTGAGAAGCAACAGTTCTTCCACATACTCTAAAAGGAGTTAAAAATATAAAGGAAAGGTTTTTCAGTGTGCCTAGGGAATCTGGGAGCAGAAATCCCAACAAGACATCAAAGAGGTTTGTCCTCTTAAACCCCCATTGAATGCTCCTGAAACCCCCATCCCCACAACTTCTATAAGCGGCCTGCCCTCTGAGGCAGGATTATAGGTATGGCTCAGCAGTGGCACTGTGTTGTTCTCTTTGGTGATCTTGAAAGAGAAAACTGCATTTGAACCACATGTAAACAGACTGCCTCAAATCGCTGCCTACATCAAAAGATTGGAGCAACCCCCTCTTCTGCCTTTGTCTTCTATCCCAAAATGACCATAGCACAACAGAAAACCATGCTGGATGCTCTGAGGAATGGCAGAGCCAAGGAGGACTTTCACCAGCTGCTTCACAGGCATAAAAGCAGCTGGAACTATTGTACATTATGGAGTTAAGCATTGTGACTGTACCTTCCCCACAAAAGGATCAAACTTGGTGAGACATGGTCTGCAATCTAAGGGCTCTTCCGGATGGGAAATGGAGACACAACGTGATTTAAGTGGTTCACCCAAGGACAGAAAAAAAGAAACAATGGCCAGTGCATTAGCTTGAAACTTGCAGATTTAATTCAGTGCTTTGTCAGATGCTTCTTAATGTCAGTGTGCTTTACATAGAAAATTATATTTCTCTCACAGTAGTATGAGATAATTGCATAGGAAGTTTTGAAGTGCTCCAGCCTGTTGTACTGGTGTTCTGGGCACGCAGCTAAGAGAAGAAGGAGAGGAGTCAGGCTGGAGGTTCCTGAGCCGTGGATGGTTACCTCAGCTACCTGGTTATCCCTCTTTCCTCTCCTCCCTGTAATTAGTGTTTGTGACCTGGCACATATGATGTAATTACTCTTTTATTGACACCACAGCTTAAGCCTTTCTAACCTCTTTCTAAGGGTGAACCTGAATGTTTGAAAAGGCTTTTCTGTTATCTTGACTTTTTGATAGGAAAATGAGAGTACTAGGAATGAAAACACAGAGCGCTCATGCAGTGGGACTTCAGTTGTTGCAAAAAGGCTGTCTTTCTGTGGTGATACAATTTCTAAGGAAAACCATATAAAGAATCTAACACTTCTTGGATATATGTACGAAAAGAGAGGGGTGGATGTTAAGGAATAATAATAATAATGCAACCTTCCATTTTCTAATATGGGCAGTTGGAAACACTGTGTTTTTCCAATTAAGATGATAGCATCTGGACTACTGTAATCCTTAAGGTTGTAAACCGTGTCATGTTGCCCTCTCCAGAGTGGATTCATCAGTCAGCTGGCAATAATTTATCGAATAAAAAAGAAAGGCACTGCCTATAATATTACTGTAGGGTGCCTTTTTTTTTTTTTTTTTAATCTCACATGCACTGTGAGAAATAATTTGTCTAAAGCACCAGCCTTGAAAAACAAAAAAAAATCAAGACAAGAAAACCTTTTCCCTCATCCTCCCTTGCCTGTTCAAAAATACCTAATACAAAGGAGTTAAGATGAGGGTTTAGTGATTTCAATGTGAATTTTTTCACCGCCTGTATTAGTCTGTTTATTATACACTGGAGCTTATTTATACAGTGCAGCTTTGGAAGGGAAGAGCAGCATGGCACATGGGGCTGTATGACGGCTGCCACCGAGATAAGTAGGGCAGGGGGATAGCAGGGAGAAAAAGGCACCAGCAGTAGTGAGAAGAGATGAGGAAGGAGGAACTTAAAAGAAACTAAGAGCAACTGAAATGAACTTCACCGGCTTTGATCTTCCCAGTCTTTTCTTTAGCATCTAGCAGAACTTTTGCATTAGAAACCTGAACATAATGTTTTTATCCTGAAAAAGCTGTGCTTTTGGGGGCAAATGAGGGTTGGTGCTAACTGTTTTCACACTGCTTGTCTGATGCTCATTTTAAAAAATTCGCAGTTTATCAATAATTTTGACATCTCCGTAAAGTTATGTTTTTTTATTTTTTTTCATTTCTTCCAAGTCATTTGTGTCAGAAGTTTAAAACCAAAGTTCAGTTTGGACCACTACCTACTAACTTTATGGGGGATACCTGACATACATAAATACACAGAAAGACAATGGAAAAAGCTGTCATGACAGTAAAAAACCAGGGGCTCTCTTATGGAGCTAACAAACCTTTCCTCAGACAGGCTCCTTGTATAATGGGAATGCTAAAATGGGAATACTTGACACCTGCTCTGCACAGGTGTAAGAGGTAATAAAAACAGTGAAAGCAAAGCCCTTTGTCTATGCTTTTTCTCAGGACTCATGTAGGCAGGAGCTCCTGAGATAATGGGGGTGGAATGATAGCTAAACTCTTCTTAAACCTTGGTGGGTTCTCTGTTTTCATTTCTTTGTTTGTTTTTGTTTGTTTTGTTGTTATTCTTATAATGTGGGGTAAATTTCAAATCGTTGCTTGGTTTTCTTAGTGAGGCCTGGTACTTTTCGGGTTGGGAAAGAGAGAGCTTTATTTTTTTAATCGTGAAACTTACAATTTTCTCCAGACTTTTCTGGCTTGGTTTTCAGTATTATGCTGGGATCTTCTAATCTTGTATAAGCCCCAAATGCAGAAAAAATATCTTGATACCAATACAACTTACTTGAAGTTTCCCAGGGAGTGGCAACATTTGTTTAAAACATGATTTTGGAAAATGCTGTAAATTGTTAACCTCATCCTTAAAACAGCTAGATAAGGCCATGATTTAACATCTTTCTATGCAGTAGACAACTCTGACCACGAAAAGCATAGTCAGCCTTCTCTCCAGGCAGGCAGTACTAGATTCGGCGAATCAGTTGTAGCCTTACTTATAATAAGATTTTTCTTGCAACGCAGGCTAATATTCTTCTTGAGGAATTTTACAGGCACAGTAGACATCTCATAAACTTGGCAAGAGATGTAGGTAACACTGCTGCTTCACTAGGATATAGGTGAAGCTTCCCTTCAAGTTGATAATTCCAACCTGTAAGAGCCACCATAAAGAGGCCTGTGCAACGTCTAGAAGCTTTCATGTTGGTGTCCAGGATGAGTGAACCATGAGTGGCTCTGAACCCCTGGTTACCTGGCTCTTTAAAAAAAAAAAAAAAAAAAAAAAAAAAAAAAAGGTGGAAAAAAAAGTGAATTGACAGCATCAAGCTGACTCACTTTTATCTTTGTTATGCATTGGTACTCCAGCCTCCCTGCTAATCTGAGTGCATTTGCTATCTGAATTAGTTTATTATTAAAAGATGAGTTGAGACTGGGGCAAACCCCTATTAATCTGTCTTCCCCTCTCTCCCTGTCACTGATAGTAATCCATTTGCCTTTTTTTAGGTGACTTTTAGATAACAACCTGCTGAGTTTCCTTTTGGTGTAGCTGGAATCTAAAAATAATTGAGAATTACATAAAAATACTCCTAATTAGCACATGCAACACACAAAGAACAAAAGCCTGAGCAGAAAATAGACTTTCTGTAAACAAAAAAGCATGGGTTGGTTAAGAGCAAGGAGCAAACTGTGTTCAAGAAACCACAACGTGCAGAGTTACTGACAGGAGCTTTGCCTTGCCGATAGGAAACCTGCAGTTTCTCAGGTGAACTTACCCAGTAACCCATGTATGGGTGCAGTCCTCCTGTGCCAAGGGTTTTTGGGGAATCAAGAGCAGTAAGTAATCATTCCCTGGAGATTCATGTTCTTAATCAGTGATGAAATAAAAGTTTAGCTGTATATATAAATTCCTACCACTCTAAGTGCCCAAGGTAACAAAGAGACTGTGCTTCTTTACCCCAGGCAAGACTTTGATTTTGGGAAGCTTCCTGTTTTTCACATAGAGTTCTGTATTATGTAAAGAGAGTGGTATGAGTGTTACCTGGCCTGATTTTTGCATGTAATTAATTGACTTCACCTTCTTTTTCTGTATGCAATTCGACATGCAAAAGGGTATTTCAAATCACAGCCAATTGTAGAGAAGACCTTCCATGCAATCTGTCATTTTAAAAAAATGGGGGGAAGAAAAAAACTCAAGTACTTCCATTTCATTTATTTCCACATTATGTAATTGTAAAGCTTTTAAGCAAGCAAAGTGCTATTTTTCTACTGAGCCTTTAAATCATAAGCATTCTGTTTTTTTCAGAAACATCGAAGTTCCTACATCATTTCCATAAGAATTAACCCCATATCCTTGACTAAAATTTTTATTTGGAATACTGTTGTCCAACAACTTCACCCCAAAGGCATCTACATGTGAATAATTCATAAAAATGAAAGAACATTTGGGAGTGAAGAGTACTTTTAGAGAGTTAATAAAGTATTATGACCAGGGCTTCAATTGTTTCTTGTCTGGGGCTCTGACACAATACCTAGAAATACCATTTTCCTGGAATGACAGCGTCATGAAGTGGTTTTATAATTTGTTTGGAGCAATACCTGTGATTTCTGGCATGTGCTGGAAATTTTAATTCAGGCTTACATCTGTTGAGAATAAGCACTTGAAATCACTAGACTGGTAAAATATATAAGCTACCTTTTATGACCTTGAGTTGACTAAAGTTGTAGTATCAGTGGGGGCCTATTTTGAATTGCAATAAAAAAATGGTCTCTTTAAAGGAAGTCTCAGAATGGAAATTTGATGGGTTTTCTTTTTTCAGAATGCTGATGGATAGAAGAAGGGTCTTGATCAGAGGAAAATATTAAGAGAAAAAAATAAGAGGGAAGGGAAAAAGAGATTTGAAGATTAGATTTGTCATTCCAGAGGAAAAGGAAGGACAGAGGGAGGATGCAAAAGTGATGTGAATTGCAAGGGGAAAATGATACAGAAAGGAGCACATGAAAAATGAGAGAATAAAATTAAGGAAAAGAGCAGAACAACCAAGAGGAAAAGTTTAAGAAGCAGTGCTGGAATTAGGTCAGTGTTGAGCTGTGGCAGTTCACAAAAGAGTCCTAATAGCTCTCATAATGAGGATCAGACTAGTTGAAATTTGTCCCTAGTTTTGATGGTGAAATCCCAGTACTGATAAGGGAAACATACAGAAAAATGCAGAATGAGAACAGCTCTCCAGTATGACTAGGAAAACAATTATTTAATTATCAAATATACAAGGAGAAGAATATAATTTTTCCAAGGTCTAAGTTTTTCCTTTTTACTTTCCAGCACACGGTAAATTATCACTGAATTATCCCTGATGCTGAACATAAGCGGAATTCAATCAAGTTCCAACTTTAAACATCAAGCTTGAGGAGACTTCATAAATGTAAGTCATTTGCGTATGAGTATACATTAGTCATAGCAAAACAAAACAAAAAAGTATTGTGTGCTTTGGGGAAGAATAATCTGTATTCTTGTATGTAACTAAATGGCTAAATCTACATTTTAAATACAAAGCTTATTGCAGGCTGAACCACAAGACTGTGACTGATGCTTCTTTGAGAAGTAACTTCTTAGAGAATCTCCGGTATTTAACATTAGCAACGATATAGAAAAGGAAGATATTTATGATTCAAGGTCTGCAGCTGGCAATTTATACCAGAAGAAGATCTGATCCTTCTTGTCTATTTTATCACTAAATCAGTGCAGGGAATAGATGAGACAAAGAATCCTTGACTTTTTCCAAAGCAGAGAGTCTCCTTTTGTGTAAATTAAGTTAATAAATTTTTAAGAGCAAAATACAGTTTTAAGTATTAGGCTAGAAGAAATTGTTTGAATAACCTTTTTTTTTTTTTTAATATGAATACTAGTATAATGGAAAAGTAATTTCATAGCGTAGAAGACATACCCAGTATTTTTCATTTAAGGTGGGAAAGACCTGTCAGTACAGCTAAAATTTATGGGGCATAATTCTTCCTTTTTACTCATACCAATTTAAAGGAGAGGCAACTCTGCTGAGGTAATGCTGATATAAAGAACACTGAAGATCTGCCCAACAGTGAGGGGCCTGATTCAACAAATTGTATGAACACTTGCTTAAAGTCATGCCCACTCTGAGTTCTACATGCTCTGTATTCATGTGCATTATCACACCGAGTTTGTCAGCTGTAGCATAGTCCAAAATTTATGAAGTAATTTCAGGTCGTATTCAGAGCTATAGTCTGTGTAAGTCAGTGTTCATATCAGCTTCTGGGCCCCAAAAGTGGAGTGAGTGCCACATCCAGGTTCTGTCCCAGGGAGGAGCACCTCAGAGCTGTTGTGAGAAGGCACGGAGTTGGCTTGCTGTGTCTGGACAGGAGGATGTTTTGATCTTGAATTCTTTTGGAATAAATACTTAGAAAAAGCTTGCTACTTTGTTAATACATTTAGACGTTAAAGTGATTGGCACCTTAGAAATACTGAAGACAGACAGATAAAAGGATTCCAGATGCATCCTTTGTGAATTTTTAATAGAGATTTTGCATTGTCCAACGATGAAAACAAATGATCCATGTAAAGGCTGTCTTTCCATTAGTATCACCCACTGAGGATGTGGGTACATATTCAGTGTTTGCTAGTATCTTAAACTTCTTAAACTTAATCACTTTGCCATTTGTAGTATCAAGTTATCTCACTTGACAAGCACTTATTTTATATATTCCTCTCCTTTTTTTTTTTTTTTTCAAGCTCCAAAGCCCATCTTTTTAGAGATCATCATGCTGTACTTTTTGTGCAATCAGAGAAATCCTCTCTGGCTGAAGACACTGTCTAGAATTCAGGGTGTTTAAGCTAGTCTAATAGAGAAGTGAAGTTTTCTGATGCAAGATGGCTTATTTACAAACAATACTCAGAAGTTTTGCATTAAAAAAAAAAAAAATGGCAGGAAAGTAAAGAAGATGGGAAACAATTTTCTTTCTTCAAATCATTTTTTTTTTCATCTGGAGCTGAACCAAAAAGATCTATATTGCCCAATACTGACAGTCGTGCTGACTGGACTTGACTTTGCTTTCATTTCTGTATTTGCTGCACTGAAATGTCTCCAATCCACACCTTTTCCCAAAACTATGTATGAGCAACTATTCTATCCAGAAAGTTTTAATCACTGGGTAGCTTCCTCTTTGCCCTTGCTTTGGGACAAAATTTAACTTGTAATATCTTTGGTGAAAGAGATTGGTCAGAGCAACTATCTTCAATGAAGTGCTATCTGGCCTGTAACAAAATGTCACTGATGTTTCCTGATGAAACAAACCAACTCTCAGCACCTCATGGTCGCTCTGTAAAGTAAGAATTATTTACCAAAAGTTAGCATGTTCAAACCCAGTCATCTCCCAGTACTATATATTATCTGGTCAGTTCATGGGTACGGAGCAGTACAATTAAATGTCACTTTTTTCAACATATTTGGATTGCAATTCAAGTTTTTTCTGTATGTATTTCTCTTTTCTAATTTTCTAAGTTATTTATTGTACTTCCCTGAATCCTTTTAAATTCCAAGCTTTAACGAGCCTTAAACTAGAATCCTGGATTGTGCTACACAACTGTTAGTAACGATAAGGTGTTTTATTCCTAAAATGACCCTGCTATAGTTTTTAAAGTAAAAGTTGCTAAATGATAATTTAATATCTCACTCAATTTCCAAGAAGTATTTAAGAACATTTTAAGTCTATAACAAACGTATTTTTTTTTTTCCTGCGAGTTATCCTAATACTAATGACAATGAGGTATTTTATAAATGTTCAGTGTGTGGTGACAAATAGTATAATTTATAAATTAATTTCAAGTTAATGCTAAATTATTATGGAATTACATATTACATACACTTTACTACCAAAAGAGTTCATCATGATTAATGTTATTATAGTGAACACCAAAGGAATTAATAATGATTTGCACTTATTATAGACTGGTACCAATGTAGAGAAAAGAAGGTTAGCCTAATTAAATTCCAGAAACCACTTTAGGGCTCTGCTGCATTGTGGAGAGTGGTTTTTACGTTAATTAATTCTGTATGAGAGGTGGCTGAAGTGTTTTAATATTGTTCAAAGAGGCACCAGGAAATACTTCAGAACTCTTATATTTATGTCCAAAATACCTGGACCAAGCAAGCTGAGATCCTATCCGTGATGAGCTCCTGCAGGCTGTGTAAATGATGGTAAATAATAAGAAACTGAAAACTGGGGGGGGGGGGGGGGGGGTGCTGAGGGATGAAGTTTAAGTGGGCTGGGAGTAGAGCTGTGTTCTGAAAGAACCCAACAAAATGGACATCAAAACTCAGGCCTAGAAATCCAGTTCATTTTCTTGCAGTAAGCAGAGTTACTGGGTGATACATTATAGATTTAACTTCCCTTCAGAATTACTGCCCTGACACAAATGCTAGACCAATGTTAGCTTAGATTTTACAGACATCCAATTTCACAAGGATTTAGAGACCCAGGTGCTGTAGTTCAAGGGGTGAAAGGGTATGTTGCTGCACGTTATTTGCTTTTGGTTCTTTTTATTCTGTGACAAAACAGGTAGAAAGCATTTATTGGTAGCACTTTGACCTGCCTAATTCATTCACAGCTTCCTCTAACTGTTGTTGAGTAATACAGATGTTTCAGACTTGGATTGAAACCAACAAAAATAATTATGAAAAAAAAAAGGGGGCGGAGGGAGGAGAGAACTTGCTTTGCTGCTTCTACTAAAGTTCTTGAAAGTGTTTTTACTTTTATTCTTCTAATAGACCTGTTTGGAAATCCTATTCAAGATGGATTTTTCAAACCCAAATTCCCTTAAGTACAAGCTTCACATGTTAGGCATGTGTTTAAATTCTCTTGATTTACAGGCATGTACTTAAGGGCATTGCTGAATAAAGAAGGGCATGAGCATGTAGTTAAATGCTGATCAAAGGAATAAGCCTTTTGATTTGATCTACACTTAAGACAGGTCAGATTGCCTTTACCTGTTATCCAGTAGTCAAGAATATGCCAAATGTCTCTACTAAATACACCATTGTTGATTAAACTGAATTCTGCCGGTATGGAAATAGGCAAGGCTGCATAATACACCACATTTCTTCCTTTATGTTTTATGGCATTGGTTGTAAATTACATTTTCAAGTACTGCAGTCTCACTGCAAATAAAAGAGGGGATCAAGACAGTAAAAATGAAAAGAGGGAAGAGGGGTTTGGCTGTTAAATTCATATACTCAGTGTAACACTAGAATGATTCAATATGTTTTATGTTCTTAATATTTTTCTTTCTATATGCAGTATACTATGCAATACATCTCTTCCTCCTTACACTAACAATTTATATTCAGGATACTCTAATGAAGTACATCTTGAGTCTCCTTTTCATGGCTAATGAGGAGACAACAAGAATTTGACTAATACTAGTACAATTACTGGAGCAGTGAAGCGTGCATCTCTGATTAGACGTGATAATTTGCAAGGCTGGGCTCTTCACATTAAGTTTGCAAACAGTTTAAAAATCACTTCCTCTATTTATCCAGCTAATCTCTGTTTAATGACTCCAGGCCTGACAAAAGAAAGAGAAAATGTCTCTTAAAATCCTATACTTCATTTATGAAGATTGTATATACAGTGGAGGTGTAATTTATAGCAAATCTTTTTGAGAAGAGTTTTGGTGAAGCCCTGCAGCAGACATCTCACAATCCAGTGGTATTTGTATTCGTTCTGTAATACTTCCGTTTCCTTTATGTAGAGATGTCTTTGTTCAGATTTAGACATGTTTCTATGGATTTTGGACTCTTTTTTTTTTTTAATTCACCCTTTGTTTTCAATACTCTATTATCTACAGAGGGTGAATATTTTTGTCTGATTTATTTATTTATGCAGGAAAGAATGGTAGTGACTGGTGGTGCTGGGGAGTTCATCATACATCACTATCATGAGTAGTCAGGTTTTAATGAGAATCTTTCATGTACCATTCCAGATCTACGAAAATCCTGTTTCTTTGAGGCCTAGTTTCACCATTTGGCCTTGAAGCAAAGTTGCCTGAAACCACAGCAACTTAAGTTAGAATTGATGAGTTTAATTAAGCAAATGGATACAGCTCTTGCTGTCAGTAGGTGGCACTCGTCCTGAATCAGGAGTGAGAAGATAGTGCTTAAAAAGGACAGCCTTTTTGTATGTTTGTTTTTTAGCCTAGAAATGAACAGCTTCATGTACGATAGTGAGCCAGAAAGCATCACTGATAAAAATACTACATCCTAGGGGTGATGGCACAGAACGAGGAGGCAGCACTTGTTCTGGAGGCTGTAACTTGGTTGTTGCAGTTAAGAACCACTCACCAGTGGCTTTGCTCCTCCTTGGACCGGGTGCTAGTGTTGACTCTGAATTACACAGTGGCACCATCAGCTTGTAATTTATTTTAGGATTCACTGTAACTCAGTAAAACAAGATGCAACATCAAGATACTGTCCTAGGAAGCCATAAAGGATTCAGGCCTGTGCCTCACATAGATCTTTCCTGGAGTATAAAAGCTGATATGCAAAGTGATCAAATGCTCAGCCTGTTGTGCGGTGTATGTTTAGTTGCTTATATAGCTTTCCAAGAGCATGTTCAAATGTGTCTAATGTGTCTTGTTAAAGTTTGGCTCTGGGATTTCCCTGTCTATTTTACTTAGAGGTACCTAATAGCTTTTTGTTTTCCCTGAAAAGCAGCAGCCATTGTAAGGCTTGTGTGGTACAGACAGAAAATGTACATCAGCTTCTTTCTGTACCTGTGGAAGTTATTTGTGTCAGGGAAGAGTGGGTCCCTAGAGAAGTTTTGGCAGACTGTATAGCGAAGACGTCTTTAAATATAGAGGGCATCTGCATTTTTCTCCTTTTCTAAACACAAAGAAGCAGTTAAAAATAGAAAACTCTGGTTTTTCCAGCTCTCGGGGATGGCAGGTTTCTAAATCTGATCTGTGAATTCCCAGTAGGAGAGCATCCTCCCTGCAGACTGGGATGGAAGGGTGGAGGCAGTGCAGAATGACATCACTTTCTAGCTGTTACTAATGTGATGGAAGCTGGCCAATAAAACTTCAAAAATGGAAAAAGCAGATAAAGGATTTTCTTCTTTCTGCTCTGCAGTCTCCACTGGTGGTCCTAATAGGGTGAGCTGTATAATTTCCCTCTCCACCATTGTAAAGTAACAGATTTAAGAATCAGAAGGTACAATTTGAACATTACCTCTTATAATTCTTAATATCATTTTTTAAATTTGGGCTAGTGCTGCATGAAGCTGAAAGAACTAAGGAAGCCATTTCTCCCTGGAGGAAAACTGAGAAGCAAGTAGCACTAGAATCAGGGCAAGCAGTAAGCGTGACTTCCCAGTGCTGTGAGAGCTGTAGTTTGTGAATAGCTGCATGTGCTCTATATAAGTGACATCATTTTGTAATATTGATTAATTTCCTGCTCCTAATCACAACAGCAGTCCTGGGAAAGAAAACAGCTTTTGCACTTGCTTGATAGTTTGATACCTTATCCCATCCATGGATGAAGATGAGAGCATTGGACTGGTGTTCTTGTGCCATTTGGATTCTGCCTGTGATTAATACAGTTTCCTCCCTGTCACTTAATGGGCAACCCCAAGCTAATACCAGGCACTGTCTGCACTCTCCAAAGCTGCTCATGAAGCTCTGAAGAGGAATACAGCATTGCCTTTTCCGCTCCTGTGCCTTTTGTCAGGATGCTGAGCAAGTGTGGAGCTACACCCTCTTCAGCTGCCTGGTGGAACAGGATGTGCTGTGCTGGGATAAGTCATTTAGAAGTGATTTAAACTACAAGATGAGATTTGAGAGAGATTTACTAAAACTGGCTAGAATTAATGCAGTTGGGGGGGGGGGGGGGGGGGCCCGAAAAAAGCAGTGAAATGTGTCATAACCTTGACTTTAGAGCCCTCCCGAACTGATTGCTGGTTCCAGCTTATGGGGCTTGATAATTAGCTACTGTATTTTTCCTAGGGCTTGCATACCTGGGAAAATTCCTAGGGCTACATAATTCCCACTCCTTTTGAAACAGATAATTAGTGGAGCCACCTTCAGTTAAGTCTGTTTTTTTCTCATTCAGAATGAAATAATGTTTTTTTCTCATCTGCTTACACATCTCTTAGTGTCTGTAAAAGGTAGGACAGGAACTTTTCCCTTCTACTGATTAGTAATTTCTGATTTGTATGCTCTGGTACACATAACAAAGTATATTTTGCCTGGTAGTCAGCAGGGTCTGATCTGGACCCCTCTGAGATCACTGGAAGTTTTTCCAGTACACCTTATTCTCTCATAATTATGCTGATTTACCACTTGGATTTTAAGAGAATCAAACACTTTTAGCTGGGAAAAAAAAAAAAAAAAAAAAGAGAGAAAAAAAAAGAGTTTTGTAGAAATAATTTGTGGCCCAGAATCTGAACTAAAGAAGGTTTCACTTGAGAATGGTAACAATATTTGAAAGACACCCTCACTTTATCTCAAAGCTGAGTCATTTTCTAAAATATATTCCTGTAGTTGGCATGCACATTATAAAATAAGAAAGCATGTAGATACTCTTCTGCATGCACCCATAATAAAATCCTAAGTTTGTTCTGTTGGCAGTTCCTTAAATTAAGAGTTTTATTCAGCAAAATTTTCCTCACTATATTTTCACTGTGATTATCAGTGTAACAGAGCACTGTTCAAAGCATGCAAAGAGTGACTGCCTTTCTTTCATTCTATATTCCTAACCTCTACATAGTATTTTTGCTTAGTCTCTCTATCTCATTGCAGTTCACAGTGAGAAATATCTGGATCCTAATCACAAGCCTAAATTTTTTTAATGAACTACCTCCAGTGCAGGCTGTGCTGGCAGCCCCCCGGGTACCAGGCCCCACTGCCCATATCAGTCACCTTTCCCTGCTGAGCTGGCTCGCGTGGAAGAGTTTGTGTATCCATGACTATGTCCTGGAGGGAAAAATAGTTCTGTGCTTAAGGTATTAGCATGGGGCTCTGGAAATCTGAGCTCTGAGATTAAGCCACATGTCCGAGGAGCATGCAGAGAAATCTGTATGATAAATGGCATCCCTGTCAGAACTGCCTGTGTAGAAATGTTTCCTTCTTTCCTTGTTCACATGGGTCATAGACTACTCAGGGAGTAGATGGCGGTGCAGTAATCACAGAAATAATATTTGGATTTTCCTAGGACAATTGTTTTTCCACCATAAGGAATGTTGAAATAAGATTCACTGCTCCACTGGAAAACCACTATGACTTCCAAGTTCACCTAGTCCCTCAGGTTTTCCACCTCTGAGTTGTTTGAATCCTGGTTTCCAAAGGAGATAAGGTTTATGTAAGCATCTTTGCCTCTTTTCCCTTTTTGAACAAGACATGTTTATGAACAGATTTCTTAGTCACCTTAAATTTCTAATATGCAGAAATTAAAGCTCACCTGGAAAGCCAAGATCCTATTAGTGCACTCACTGGAGGGAGTGAGGGGAAAAAACTATCATTTACATTCTTAAGTCGTAGATCTGCACAAGTTAGCATTTCATGAAAGCTTAACCGCCTGAGAAGAAGGCATGTTTTAGGGCTCTTGGCATTTTGGACACTGGAGAATGCCCTCCTCAGCTAGTTTCTTTCCTGTGTGAATTATCTGTTTTCAAGAAGGGAGTAAAAGAAAGATGTTTTTCTTCCAACTGACACTTACTGGTTATTTAATTAGGATGAGCTCACACTGCAGTAATATTCAGTTAAAAAGTCAATCAGCTAGAAACCAGTAGAAACCAGATGTGGTTAGCTCCAGTGCTCACGGAACAAGTTGTTCTCCTTGTTGCTTCTTCCCCAGATGTGAGCTGCATGCTGAGATTACTTTCCAATTTCAAACAACTTGCAGGCTCCACACAAATTTCAGACCAACTTTTGTGCAAAGTCATTCTTCTTCAAGCAGGGAATACACAGGGATTAAGCTATTTCATAGATTACTCTTTAGAAAGGAGCCTTAAGTAGTAGCATTCCTTTCTGCTTACTTGTTATCCATGCAGTTAGTCTGAAGCTGGAGCTGTCTGGAAATTCTTCTTGTGACGTTTCTTTCAGTACCTTTATTTTCGCCACTGGGAAATGTGCACTCTTTTGCTACAAATAAGACTGCCTTCAGGGTATCTTGCAGTGGATTTTTTCATGCTTTTTTTTTTTTTTTTTGGTTACTTGTGTGGACACTTAGAAACTTTGATTCAGTCACCTTTTCAGTCTGTTTCCTGAACTCCATGCCTAAACCTGGAATTTCTGGCGCTCTGTAATATCCACCTAGGAAGTCGTTATGAGTTGACCCTTCTTAGTTTATCTTCGTGGAGATTTGTGGCATAGTCCATAAAACAGAATGGTATTACACATCAATATTACTACTGCTTCCATAGCAAATTATTAGGCTTGTTCCTCTTTGTAAGCTCTTTACATTTGGATGTGGTATAGACAGGTAGAAGAGGAATTTTATTCCATTTTCTATGAGCCTGATGGTTCACTATGCCATGGGTAGACTTTGTGCCTCTGAGCTGCTTTTGAGCTGTGAAACACCGGCTCATAGCTGTTGGCATTTGGAAATGCACTACTGTTGAAAATGTGCAAGATGTTCAGCATTGTCAGAAGGCAATGTCCAGCCACAACAAAAATACTGGTTTGTGAGGGGGCACAGCTACTCAGCAAAGCACAGAGCAGATCTGAAAAGCTGTCTTGGCATCTGTTATCCTCTCGATGTGTGAGGGGGATTTATTTGTGTGCGTCATTTCCATTAACCCTGAAATGAGGGTTCCTTGCCATGGCAATCTTAAGGCACAGGTTGTTGTTTTTTGGTTGCAAAACTTAAAAACAATTAACTCATTCATGAATCAGGAATTTTAATTGAGATCACCAAGGCTGGAAAACAAGCATCTGATTCATGAGTAGAATTATGCCTTTTCCCAGCCTTTTCCTCTGAATATTTGGCCATAGAAGGGTTTGGTTTAGACCAACTGCAGCAGAAGAAAACATTACACTCAGATTTGATATTCTGTGAGTCAGTGACAGTTGGTAACATACAGCTATATTTATCTTGTCCTGTCATTTCAAATGTACCTTACCCATTCTATGGAATCATTTCTTATAGATGCTAGTAGCAGTCCTTGCCATCCCATACCTGTTTTGTTTTGTTTTGTTTTGTTTTGTTTTTTTTAAGCCAGACTTGTTTATTTTAGACAGGTTGCTTCATACCCTGTTCAGAAATGAAATGTTTTCTTTGTGTATGGACTTTGACAGAAATGAAGAAAAATCTCATCCATTTTCCTCAGTTGTCCTTACCTCATAAGAAGGAAAACATTCACAGCTGTCTCTGGTGTCCTTCAATGCAATAATTTTTCTCAGAGGTAGACTAATACCCAAAAACCTGCTGACATGGCCACTTGCCTTCCGTGGTACTGTAATGTCTGGACACTGGGAGTGTAAGTTTGTCCTCCGCATATTTCCATTAAGCCCTGTACCCCTTTAAACAACTTCATAGCTCGCTATTTAGGCTATCAGAAACCACACCAAAAATTTTAGTGGCACCAAAATAAATAATTTTCACAATACCTAGGAGGAACTATACACATGGCTCTTACTGATAATCACAAGATTTGTACTAATTAGAAAATTGTCTCCTTAGACAATTGTTGTAGACAGATAATAACAATTAGTCTAAAAGAAATATCCAGTCTTGGATAAGTTATTTTCCTTTATCCCTCTTTATGGTGTTGGGCTCATCTTTCCTTTGGATGAAGTATTCTGGACAGTGCTATGCTATTGATGCATGCACTCAGCATAAAGTTGACTTGAATTGGCTTGAAACTCAATTGCAGCTCTAATAACCATTTTTAAGGAGTCAGCATAGAATGAATATGCTGCAGTCTACACAAAATGAAGATAAAACAAATGTAAACTCAGATCAGGTATTTAACACATCTTTGTAAAGTACTTGTTATAAATCCCAAGAAATAGTTCCACAGTTCTTTGAAGCAAGGAGGTTAAGCTTTGTAAACCTAATGAGGTTCTTTTTTCTCTCTTTGAAACTGCTGGCAGTTTTTTTGTTTAGGGTCAAGATAATGTAAATGACAATGGATTTGAAATGTTTCAGCCTCAAACCAGATGAAATCATTGTAACTTCCCAAACTTAAAAAAGAAAAAAAAAAAAAGATATAAATCTTCTGTGTGATATAAAAAACACAAATGTTTAAACACTTTAAAAGCTAAGCAGTACAAGGGAGGATTGTAGTAGTGTTAAGGAGGTGTTGGGGTGTAACCTGGCAGGCAGCTGAGCACCATGCAGCTGCTCACTCCCCCCTAACTCCACTGGGATAGGGGAGATGGGGGGAGAGGGTTTAAAAAAACCTCAGAGGTTGAGATAAAGACAGTTTAATAGAACAGAAAATGAAAGAAAATAATAATGATAAAAGAACATACAAAGCAAGTAATGCACAGTGTAGTTGCTTGCCACTCACTGATGCAAGCCCAGGCAGACCCTGAGCAGCAGCCCCCAACCCCAGCCAACTCCCCCACATTTATTGTCCTGCATGAAACCACAAGCAATGGCACATCCCTTCAGCCATCTGTGTCAGCTGTCCCTCCAGCTCCTTGTGCACCCCCAGCCTCCTTGCTGGCAGGACAGCACAAGAAGCTAATAAATCCTTGGCTTTGTAAATGCTTCTCTACAACAGCTAAAACATCAGCGTGTTATCAGCATTATTCTCATCCTACACCCAAAGCACAGCACCATACCAGCTACTGGGAAGAAAATTATAAGGAAGAAAATTGGGCTAGATGTTCCCTGTCAAAACTAGGGTGGGGGAAAAGAGATCTTCATGAACATAAAAAATAATACACAGTTAGTATATTTTCTGGAGAATATTCAGACTTTTATTTTTCTCTTTTTTTGTGTGTTTTTGTTTTGGGAAAGAGACTGCAAGTTTTTCCAAAAAGTCAGTTAATCGAGTTGAATATGGAAAAGGGCCTGGCATACAAAATGGACTAAACTCTCTTCTGAGTAACCTGCAGGAGAGAAAACTGAGACCCCAGTGTGGTTCCACAATCCCTGCCTATCACTTCTAGTAGCAACGGCAGTATGTGACTGCAAATCCAGGCAGTGTGTGAATGTGCTGCAAAGCCAGGTGGGTCTAAAGGAAAAAAGGATTCCACAAGTGAAATACTGTGGGTTGAAGTCAATGGTGCCTACGCCCTCAGAAGGTCAGAATTAGACTTTAAGCATTCATTGTATTTTATAAATTGAAGAATGTAAGTGTTATCCTGATGGTAAAAATTTTATTATTTCCTGTGTATCTAGCATTTTATCCCATTACATCTTGACCTCACTCTCATAATTGCCAAGAGGGTATTCCATTAAAAGTAAAAGCTTTTTTATTTCATTTTTTCTATATAGTTCAATTTTTAAAGTCCATTCTTTTAGTGACCAAGCATTTGCTAGGTTCACTAACTTTCTGTAGATGACTGTATATATCATGGCTCCACTGCTCTGAAGTCTATCTCCTATTTTTTTCTATTTATTTACTTAAAGAAATGACCAGACTGTTCTTGTCTGGACTGCTCATCTTCTAGGCTTGTACGTATGTCAGAATAAGCCACAGCTTTCAGGTGCTGGGACACGCATTGTGTACTAGATATATAAGTATATAGTTCTCAAAGTGAAGCACTGAGAATTTTTCATCTTCAGAGTCTTCTATAACCTTTTGTTTTGTTTTCAGCTTTGTTTAATTAGATAATATATTTCAGGGCATATGTGAAGCAAATGTACAAACAGTACGATAGCCTTATTAAAGCTTTTATAGCCTATGGAAATTTTATACTTGGATTTATTCTGGGAATGGACTATCATAATGAGACAGGAGAATGGACTATTGTAATGAGACAGGAGATAAGGGTTTATACATTGTAAAATTCATAATTTTTTGGCATGATGAATTGAAAATAAGGAATACTCACTACAGATTAAATTTGGAGGCTGAACAACTTTACACTTCTGAATAATTAAAAATAATTAAAAATATAATTCTAATGTTTTTCACAGGTGAACAAATCTGTTCTCAGGAGAAATAACTGGAGTGTCCCCTCCCCTCCCCCCCCCCCCCCCCCCAAAAAAAAAAAAAAACACTCTTTCAGATTACTTTATTGTTGAAAACTTTTCTCCAGATTCATTTTCTCATCTGCTCCTGTTAAAGCATTTCATTCAAGTATAAACTTTTCTGTACCCTGATTCTATGGCTTTGCCTGTAATACACAAGAGTACTGTCACATACTGGTATTTATAAAGTGGAGATAGGATCTAATGGCATATTTATTAACTAGGTTTCACAGACTACAGCAGTACCGGTTAGAAAGAACACATTTTGGTAGAAAAAGGCATTCATATTCATAAATAGGTTTGCTGGTTAGTACTTATTTGTGTGGAAGGTGCAACCTGCTATCTGATCGGGTCTTAATTAAATCTTGGGAGCAAAGCACAGCCATTCTCTAGATGTCTCATTTCATGAACTGAAATAAATTTAAATACAGAACAATACATGCATAAAAGATAAAACAATTGTGCTAGAACTGATGGAATAGATCTTAAATTAGATGTATGGGGCTTTTGCTTGTGATCCATTCTCTGACAAACGTTATTGGTAAAGGTTTAGCTTGCTTATATCTGGTTCGTGGAGGAAAGTAAGAAAAAGGTTGAAGGTATTTTAGATAAAAGGAGTTTCTTTATACACACAAATTTCAAAAAGCAGTTTGTGGATACCGAAGTACTTCTCATGGTCATGAAGTTTGCTTAGTTGATGCAAGTCTGATGAAACCCTTCTGAATCTAACTCCAGAGAAACCAGGGGCATCCCCTCCACACCACCCTAGAATGGGCTATCTTGACAGGACTCAGCTTTGGAAAACTGTCTGTCCAAAGATTTTGCTGCAAAAATAGTCATTTGGGGTTTCATCGGGTATATTGCTCCAAGGCTGGGCATAGGTTCATAAGATTTGTCTCTGTTACTATGCCAGAAACTCCAAGCTCTGTCTTTAACAGGATGCCCCACAATAACACCAGAATGGTCTTCGGTATGGTGCCTGGTAGCCAGCACACCTAACCAGAGCCCTGGCTCTACCACTGTCCTGCTTCCTGCTGCAAAGCACAGATGAGGAATTCAAAATGTGGGAACAGCCAGTGACTAGAGACTGACCTCCTAGCAGGTCTGTCTAGAATCCTTCAGTCTTGGGAATCACAAAGTTTGGAGAAAAAGAAAGTCAATCAGTGTAGCTGAAGAGTCCTGAGAACTTATCTCCCCTGGAAACATCATGTTTTTGGAAATATCTTGCTGTCAACTCACATTTGTCCAAATCTATAGTCCAGAACAGGCATATTTTCTGGGAATTGGAAACTACTTTTTGACTAGTTTCTGTTATAACCATTGTCATGGTTTTCTTTAATTTTTATTGTTCTCCTTCATTTTTCCAACTCAGCAAGTTGGCTTTTTTTGTTTTGCTTTGTTTTTCGAGAACTGAAGTAAAGATCTTTAGAGCAGAGCACTTCTGACCAAGCAGAGAGAGGAATAGTTACAGGAGAGGTAAAATCAGTAAGAAAGAGGAGGAAAATAGCTATAATAGCTTCTTGACATACAGAGAATAAAACCCATAACTCTCTATGGGGAACAGCATTTTTTTTTCTTCTGAAATAAGAGATGGGAAGATGGGGGGAAAAGCCATTCTGCTACCTCATTATAGAGTTGCTTCCCATGTGGGTTTACTCTCTTCTGGCCAACGTTTTGCACACAGTTCTGTGGTAGATCAATAATTGTAACGTGCACAGTTGGGATATGTCTAAATCCTGGGATACACAAAAGAAGTCATCGTTTAAGTGGGAAGACATTGATCCAAAGCCTGGTGATGTAATCCCTCCCACTGATTCTACAGTGCTTCGGAACAGTCCTTAGGTAAGCGAAACCACCATCTTCAGTATTTTTAAGAACACACTAACTCAGTTGAGGAGAAGAAATAGCGATATGGCTTGATAAATAGAATACTTTCCATTTTGCTGAGCTACTGGCCAGCTGCTGAGATCTCTCTCTTGTAATCTGACAGGAAGTGCGCCTGAACAAAGGAAGATGCTAGCACTAAGAAAGGAATAAAGTCAAAACTTAAACACAAATGAGCTGCTTTGGAGTTACTAATGCATTTTCCCTATTAAAATGTTGTAGCTGCCAGCATTTCATGTTTTCCTTGCATAAGCACTACCAAATGGGGAGATGCTGAGATGCCCAGTGCACCTTCAGATAAACTGTTCACATTTGGAAGTAATTGAAATGGAGAGAAGGCGGGGTTCTCTATTGGCATTTAGTGATATGTTCTGGTTTATATTAGGATGGAATTTCTGAGATTGAGAATGTATTTCTCTAACAAACAGTGGTTGCTATAGGAAATTTATAATCGTCTGTATTATTCAACATGTACAAAAAAGATATGCATGTTGACAATTTGTTGGGATTTGAGTGTGCTGGGGAGAATTACCAGACTTGAAAAGTGTTATACATGTAATTTCATATCTTGCATTTGTCTTCTTTACCCTTGCCATTGTGGTCATTATGTGTAATCCTCAGGAATCCGTGTGGGCTATAATCTGCCACCAGTACACCATTTTGTATTTTCCATCTTCAGTTCCATCTAGGACAAGATGATGATTGGGAACAGCCAGCATAGATTTACCAAGGGCAAACTGCCTGACAAATCTGGCAGTCTGCTAGGATGGAATAAGTGGTTCTGTTGACTAGGAGTGGAGTGGATATCTTTCATTCTGACTCTAACACAAATATAAGGATAAAAACAAACAAACAAACAAAAAATCTGTAAAGAGGGCTAAGTAACATATCTAGATACTTGAAGTTTACAGTTTCCTCAGAAAATAATCTGGAAAACATCTGTAATGTAAATCTGTAGTGCTTAATAATGTCTGTAGTATACCTAATTAGTAGGTCTAAGTTCTCATTGGCCTTTACATGGATGTCAGTATAGAAGAAGTTGCTGGGTAAAGGCAATCCTGTGTATTATCCAACTCTGCCCATGCCATGGAGATTCCCCATAATCATGTGTAGTTGTTGCAGCCTTCTGATGAATCAGGCAACACTTACTATCTTGTTTCCCAGAGACTGCCAGATTTGAAGGGGGTGGCTTCAGCATCAGGTGTATTCAAGCCCCATCTCAACAGCCTGCATTCTCCTCTGTGCTGCTTGCCAAGTGCATTCACTGAGTGCTGTATTTGATAATAATGTCTGTTGAAGACTGGGTCCCTGAACCAGCATGTAGTGATTGTATACACTGAAATCACCTGCATTTCCCTAGCTCTGTGGTATTGATGACAGGCAAAATAGTAATAATACCAAAGCCAGTAATTGAAGTACAGAAACAGGAGAGCCTAGTCTCAGGATACATGCTACTGATACTGTGCAGATAAACTGAAAATACGGGACTACACATAGAGCCTGAGAATATACAGCACTTGAATTTTGACCACCTTTTCAAGCATGCAGCTGTCAAAGTAGCAAATATACTCATGAGGTTCAGATCGGATTTACTGTTGCAGACATTCTTTCAGGGATGCAATCCATCTCTTCCCCACCACTATACAAAATCAGCTTATTCTAAGACTTGAAACAGGGCTCAAAGAGCATCTGAAGCCATTTTGCTAGACACCCAAAGGCAACTGAAATCGGGACAAAAAGGTGTAGGGCATGTGAAGTGGAGGTGGCAATGATGATCTTCCACTAACATCTGGTCATTAATTCCAGCTTTAGGGACTTCCAAAATGCTGGCAAACACAGCTCCAGCTGGCCTGGGGACTGTTGCTTCTCCAAGAGCAGGTAAATATGCCAGATGGTCTCTAATTTTACTACTGTTTCTTGTATGGATGGTGGGCTTGGTCCCTGCAGAGCAATATGCCTTCCAAATGCTGAACGTTTTTATTCACCTTTTGACCACATGGAAATAATGTAATTATTAGAAGAGTAGTAAAATGATTAGAGCAGTGGCTTAAAAGAAAATCTGAGAGTGAGAATTAAAAGGAAGCTAAGATCACCTCACTTTCTTCTTTCTTTTTGGAATGGCAAAGTCGAGAAATTATTTCTGAACAGCTTCACTTCCATTTTTTGCTATAAAACAAAGCCACTTCACTTTCAGGAAGGAATTGCAAAAAAACTAAACCCCCTTTTTTTTTTTTTTCTATTTGTGTTCCTTTCAGCAACAAAGCAACAACACAAAATATCCAAACAAGAACCCCCTCCCCCCCCCGCCCCAATCCCATCAAGTAGTCTCTAGAACTCTAGTGCTAAGAAGTGCATCAGAAAACTGAGAATCCAAATTTAAATCCTTTACCATTTTCAGGAGTTATTGGAGGGGATTTTTGCCATGTCTACATGCAGCACAAAAACTTGAATCAGGGTGGGAGGATGAGATTTGGAGGCTCTTGAGTTGGAACCTAAGGCAATTTTCAGGCAGTGATTATGAAATTGTTGCGTAATATGGAGAGTGCTTGCATGAATAATCCTATTAACATGAGAGTTTCACAATCAGGCCATTGTGGAACATTGAACAGTTCAAAATCATCTGTATTTACGGTGGAAAAATCAGCAAAATCACCATTAAAGAAAAAAAGTCTCATAAAGATAGTCTTTCTGAGCAGGGATAAGAATGCGGGAATGTCAGAAGAAAGAACAGCAAAAAGCATTTTTCCACTTTGGATGAAGCAGGAAGGATTGGCTTTTGTAGTTTCTCCTGAGGAAGAAAAAGATGGGAGAAGATGACTATTGTGGCTTGTCATTAATTTGTCACATCTGAGAAAGACACTGATCACAGACAAGTGGATAAGAAAGTGAAAGAACTCATACTAGTACCCCAAATAACTCGTAAATATTAATTTGCAAATACTGAAGCGCCAGAGCCAGCACAGGCAAAAGGATTAATTCCCAAACACTTGACGGTTCTTTGTGCCGATACAGCACTGACTGGAGCAGCAGGTGAAGCCTCAACACCCTCCCCACGTTGCTAGCCCCTGTTACGGGGGCTGCCACGGAGCTGCTCTCGTTCCCGCTGCGGGTGAGGGCCACTGCCTGCCCTGGCTGCCGGCTGCCCCACCGCACAGCAGGCGGAGCAGCAAGTACATGCCAAGGGGAACATTCACGCTGCGGCTGCTGGAGCAAAAGCATCTCTCCCCGCTGCTTGTGTGCGCCCAGTGGGGGAACGCGCTCTGAGCTCGAGCTTGTGCCACGAGCAGCCAGGGGTTGGGCTCGGGCTGCTGGCGGGGTGGGAGCTGTGCTCTGCCTGCACGACTCGTGCCGCCTCCCACAGCTCTGCCGAGCACAGAGTAGCCAGGCATTTCGAAGGAGCCTCTCTGCACAAGCACAAAGGCGGCAGCAGCAGCGAGGCTGGTGCCAGCAGCGCTGGGGAAAATAAGTCATTGAATGTCTGATATATGAAATTTAAGCTACATGCGAAAGCAAAAATAAACCTCTGTTAGGCTGCCTTTTTTTTTTTCCTCCCCTCTCCACCCACCTCTGAAGGTTTAAGGCTACAGAAAATGAGTGGGTCTTTCAAGATGCTTCTCAAGGCATCAGGGACGAGGCAGAGTGACAGCTGAGATTTGACTTGAGGTAATGTTGCCAGGAAGAATTTGAATGTTTAGGTGCTGATAGCTAAAGAATTTGTATAGTCATCTGTGCAAAATGACTGGGAAAAACTATAGCTAGCAGAAGAAAGTCATCTGCTTTTATCTCATGCCACAGCATTTAAAAAAGCAAATCCATTGCCCTAAACACCAATAGCTGCAGAACAGTGGAGCCTTTCAAAGCCAGTTTGCTTCTAGCTGGATTTATTCATTAGGTTTGTAAATCTTAGGGCATGCCAGAACTTAACGACTATTTCCAGACCAAACAGAAGTGGTACAAGACAAAAATAATATTTATATGGCTGTTCCTGTGTGACAATCCGAGATGAATTCTAGTCTGGAGGATAGCTGTCAGTCAGTTTTCCATGTTTTGGATTTTACTTACCCTTTAGATAACAATAATCATCCAGTAGTCTTCTGTATTTGTTGGTTTCTTGGATATGCATAATAGACTTGGATGTGGCAGTAATCTTGAAGTTTATTTCTATGGGAAGATAAGTCTGGAGAATGCACTGAAGGCACAGTTCATTTCTTTTTTGTTACCCAGCATACTTTCTTTGTGCATTCTAGGGTGCAAGTGGAGTTCTCAGTGTGCTCTAGGAAATAAATTGGAAAGAGCTACTAAAGGCATATCCATTCACTTTTAAAAATGTATTTTAGTGTATGACAGTTAGTATTTTCATTTTGGGGAAGATAATGAGTAATTGCGAAGAACGGGCAAATCTCTAACATCAGTGCAGCTGTGTTCATTTAAATCAGCTGAGGATCTGATTCACTGTATGACAAAATGTCTCGACTAATATAATTAGCTAAAGCTGCAATCAAAGCCCAACGGGGACGTGGGTTGTTGCAGCAATGTTAAATAGTACCAAAAGCAAAAAATGAAAGTTTCCAGTATATATGAATGTTTTCAGCTACATCTACTGTTTTTTATTGGATTTACTGATGTGATAAGTGGGTTACTGTGCTGGGATGAGGTGAGGCATCTGAGTGGGACAGTTTGTCTCATAGTCATTACAATTACTTTTTCCTTTGCCTTAATTCAAGTAACAGATGTGATAATGCAGACCTGTGGCTGCTGGATGAGCAGCCTTGAGAGCTAATGTCTGAGTTTATGTTATCCATTTTCCTGTTCCTTGTTTGCAGGGCTCTGCAGTCAGCTCACCAGTGGTAAGCAGCTATTTTTCTAGGTGCTTTAGCATGGTCATTCACAGACTTGTCTGGCTAGATCTTGGAGGCAGAGCTTGTTTTCGCTCTGCGCCTGTCATTGTGCCTCCTGCAATGAAACCAGCCCTCACGTACCTTCTGCTTTCTGCATCTTCCCAGCAGTGACAATTAGAATGAATGTAGTCATTGCCAGGCATAAATACTTATCAGTGTAAACCAAATCCCATAACTATTTAGAAATATGAACTTTGCAACTCCCAAAATTTCCAACCTAGCTTTTGACTCAGTTTATCAATGCTGACCCCTCTTTCCTATGGTCAAATTTTTTACTGGACTAGTACAATATGCAGGGCCTCCGTTTTCTCTTCACTGCTGGCCTGAGCAAGGAGGCAGGAGAAGAGGATGAAATGTTTTGTCAGTGCCCTTGTAAACACTGTTTGTAGCTTTGCTGGGGACACGTATCTCTAGGTGGGGTCAGACTAATCCATTGTACCTTGTCAGCAGAAACAATTTTCATTGCATCTTGCTCCCGCTAGCAGGATATTTTTAACATTAAGTTTTAGGTAAGAGGAAGTAACAGTTCGTTCTTTTCGTTCTCAGTAGTATAGTGGGTACAAAGAGAGAGCTTCTTGTGGTAATGTTCGTACATAAGATACAAACCACCATTCAGAACAATGCATTGCATCTTGGTCTGAGAGAATCCTTGCCAAAACCTTTTAAACAGATCATATAATGATGCAATAATGGACAGATGCCTAGTGAATGGGTGTTTTTGATTGTTGTTATTCATTCCTGCTCTAGTAAGAGAAAAACAGTGCAATAGAAGAGACTCCGGGCCAGAGGAGCACAGAAGCAGAGCCTCAGCACCACAAGGCAGGATGCAGCCCTTTCTGCCAGGGCAGAGCTTTCCTGCTTTCTCCAGTTTGTTTCCCCGTGGTTCAGATTGCCTGACAATGGGTAGAAGTCCCTGGCTAGTGAAAAGAACAGCACACACAGGAAAGGCCACCCTCACTTGAACTTTAGGAACTAGGAGACTGAAAATAAGAATGTTAAAGCTACACATTGTGAGACCAAAAGAGCATACCTGAAATGCTATTATAAAAATTTCCTGTGGGGAGTAAATTTCTGTCCTAGGAACTATGGTTGTGGTGACTGACAGCAGCATCCTAATTTCCTTGTAAATCCATAATAAGACTCTGATATTCTATTTTTAGCATTTCTCACTTTACTTACTCTCAGGTTCTCTGTGTTCAAATTACCTTAATTCTTTAATGCCTGAACTTTTTTTGTTTGTTTTTTAATGAATTACTATTTGAGAAGTTCATCTGAGTTTCATGTTTATTGTTTGCATTTGAGGTTGGTTAATGATTTTTCAGGTATCATACAGTTTAGGTAAGAATGTTAATAGCTAGTCAATCTACAAAAATAAAAAGATAGTACAAAAACAGCAAATGGAGTATATTGCTCAAACATGATGCTAACATGTTTTCAAGGCAATCAAGCAAGAATGAGACCATGTGGGACATTGCCTGGGAGTTACAGGATTATCTGTTGCAGATTTGTCCAGCTCTAAGGCTTTAGAACTGCATGGCTGTTTGCTATCAGCCAGGCACATTTCACTACTTGCAACCTGAGCAGGGATGGGTCTTTCACTTCTTGCTGATTATGGAGGAAAAGGAAAAAAAAAAAAAGAGAGAGAGAGAGAGAAAGAAAGAAAAATGAGAAAAAGGACACCTCAGATGAAGTTAGTTTTGTCAGGGATTTGTAACATTAAACGGCAGCTTTGTAGAGTTAGCTCTCTCTACTAGCGTCAGCTGACAAGAAGTTTTTCCAATGAGGTTTTTGGTATCATACTTTTAGTAGCGACTTAGTTACAGTAAAATCACCAGAACAAACTGCATTTAACTGATGTGACAGTATATCGGAGTCTAATATAAATTAATTCTTTATGGCTAAGTGGTGTAAAATGTGGATTGCTTCTAATTTGCAAAATCAAATATTTCTATTTTTTCTTTTACAATTTCTAGTTCAGTAAGAATTCTTTTCTTCAAACTACAGATATGGACAACTAAAACCCAGTAGTAATAGTTACATTATAGTTACATAGGTTTGTCAGATCTTCTGGCTTACTTTAAAGGATTTTGTTTAACAAATATTTCAGTTCCATTCTTTGTGCTCCTTAGAGCACTGTCTTGTGTGTGCACATGTAGTCTAGATACCAGAAAAACAGGACAGATTGCATGGAGAAAAATGAGCTGTGTGCATTTTTCTACCAAATATCTGGAGATGGTAACTGGGTTGCTTGAAAATCATTTTTGAATTTCCAAATTATAAGAAAAAAGGGCTGTGAATGATTCAAATATGTATGTGGATTGAACATCAGCCATCTGTTGGTCTGTCAAGCGTTTTATCTTCATACCTATTAACTTAGATCTGAGAAAAGGCTAAATTGTGTGTTTGAACATGGAAATCCTCTTGATGTGCTAGCTGAGAGCAACAGAGACAAATGGTAATAAAAACAAAAAAAATGAAAATGAGGGGAAGGTTTCCAAAGTGCAATCTCAAGTTGTGTTGCTGAAGTAACTGAACTTCAGGCTTCAAAGACAAGCAGACAGGGACTCGTCTGCGTTCCCTCACATCAGGTGCTCACAGGATCCTGTATAGGGGTTCATTCAGTAGTTTATTACTAACATTATGCAAAAATAATAGTTTGCCTCATTTAAAATTTATTTCCCATTGCAACTCCAATAGCTTTGGATTGGCTTAAGCAAGACAAGCAACAGGTTACCCTGCTGGCATTTGGTGAACCAGACATTGCAAGAAGTATATAAATCTAAAGCAGAAAATCTGTCATTTCAAAGCTGTTTTTGTCCAGAACTCAAAGTGCTTTCCAGATGAAATGAGGTCATGCAAAGCTGTGGTCATGCCCAAAGCCAAGGAGCAGCTGACTAGAGCAGGGAACAGCTTTTACGTTAGACCTCCAACCCAAACAAGTCTGGACTCAAGGTCCTATGTTTTTGTGTAGTATCAGTTATCCTCTTGGAAATGCTGCTGACATGAGCCTGACCATACATGCCTTAGCTAGTCGTTTCTTCCCTTTCCCTTTGTGCAGACTAGGAAATATTTTCCTCGGTGGATGTAAATCTGCCTGGTTGAGCCTATGAGGTCTCTGCAACTGTTTTAATTCAATCCCACTCTGCACTGTGAATGTCAAGCTCTTCATTCTCTGGTTTTACCTCCTTGATTGATTGCTAAAGGCCAGAGACAGAAAACTAACAAAGCAGAGTTGATGGCTACTCCCAAAATAAGATAGAGTTGAATAATAGGCAATTGCTTGCCTGGGAAAATGTATTTGTAAGGGAAGAAGTCATCTGTCTGCAAGGTTGGATGCAGAGGTCTGTGCTTGCTTTGAGAAGGTGAGCAGGCCTTTGCGATGGCAGACTGGAGCATGACAAAGGGAAAGAGCCTCTCCACTCTGGAGGCCAATTTTACCACTTTGTAGAAGAATTGTTCCAGGAGCCTCATAAAACAGGATGTATCTGTGTCTCTTTGAATACAGACTCTCTGGATTTCTCAGGGAAGGATAAGTGAGGGAGAAAAATATTGCATTGAAACTGCTTTTCTGACGGATCATTATTTTTAGGCATCTTCTTTTATTTAAAGAGCAAGTTGCCTGATCAGAATCCTATGCACGTGAGATGAGCTGCCTGTGCATTACAGTGGCAGCTGCCTGAGGTTGCCAGTCCAAGCCCTGCAAGAAGGGCAAAGTCGCGCTCCCAGGCAAGGCATCTCTTGGAGATGGTTCGGAAGCTGAGGCTCCGTCCCGGCGGGGCAGGCAGTCCTCGCTTGCTGCTGGATGGTACAGGCCCGAGCTCTGTCTGCTCAAAAAGCCTTTTGGATCGTGTGCACTAGAAAGCTTGGTTGCCAGGCAGACGCAGGGTGTATTTGTGTTAGAAAATTAAGATTTGACATGATCAAACTCCCAAACAAAAATTGAACTGTGGGTAAATAATAAAATAAGTACGGAACACTGTGAAACAGATCGAGAATAAAAGAGCCAAGTGTCTACATGAGTTCTGAGTTGAAATTCCATTAGAATAATCATTTTTAAAGGCATCTATTTTCCTTACAATCATAAGTTAATCACATAATATGCTTCTGACAGGTATTATGAACGTGGAAAATAGCTCTAGTTTTTCAGACTGTCAAACAAACTGATAAGCCGTGCCAGTGAGTTCACCAAACCTGTCTTTCTAAAATGCTTTTTCACTGACATATGCTACTTACCGTTCCATGTGCCTATATTGCTAAATAAAAACAATTATGTACGTGTAATCACATATTATTTAGTAAGCACTACAACTGCTTGCATATTCTGTTAGGCACACTGAGAATCTATTTATTGTAGCATGTCTTTGTGAAAAATAGCTGGGGAACTGTTACTCTAGCTATCTATTAGAACAAAATTAAATGTGAAAATTTTGGGACCAGAAGGAGAGATAATATTTATGTTTGTTTAGGTTTGTTACCATGGTACTTAGAATAGTTACTATGGGAATGGAAACAAATGGGTAAGTTACCATTACCCACTAGTATCAGTACTACAGGGGGGTTGTTTCTAAAAGCCACTAACCTCAGCTCCATTGATTTGTCCAGAACACTTTTTATTATTTAACTCCTTTCTCTACATTGCAAAAGAGAAAGTACAAAAATTTAAAAAAAAAATAAATTGCTGGTGGAAACTGTTATTTGAAGTTATATCTGGATGAAAGCACAGAAGGTAGCTATAAGATAAAAGGGGGAAATGCCCACGATGATTGATCCAAGTAAAGGAAAATAGAAATTTAGACCCATAGCACTTATCATGTAGGTTATTCAGGGTGAAGGGTGTGACTGGCCTACTTGTTAAGGACAGGGTCTTTCTGCTCTCTCATTGCCTTGGCAGTGTGCACATGCACACAAACTCTTTTAATGCAGAATTGCAGTGATGATGAAAATGTAGAATTCAGAGGGGTGATTAGAAATTCTAGGGAAGCAGCACCGTGTGTGAACATGTCAAGTACAATTGAATGGAGAATCATAAAAATGTTAAAAATGAGATGCTAAAAAAGAGGTCTGCTAACGCACATTGTACCATCTTGATGCTTCTTGGTGGTTCTAAGGTGTGAATGAAAATACTTCCATTATCGTTCAACCCTGTGTTTCCAAATAAACTTGTTGCTCGACCAATTTCCAGGATATTTAGATGTGAACAGGGTGAAAGATCATTCTGAATTTGCAGCTCCTAAAAGCATAAGTCTCTCTGAAAATCTGATTTTCTTCAGCTGCTTGTGAATGTCTTGTAATGGGCTCAAAAAGGAGACAACAAAAGGGGAATTCATGTAATCATGTACATTATTTTAAAGCACTCATGAATATATATGTTTGTTCTTTTGAAATCTCTGGTTAAATACCACTTAAATGGTATTTTTTCCTTTAAAACAAACAACCCCAAATCACCTTCACAAGATTGAACAAGGCATGAGCATCAGAGAAAATGTTATGTCTGTGGCTGTCCTCCCGCAGAAGCACTCTTGGAGCTGGTCTGCATTAGCTTGCTGCTTTTCTGCCTCAGTCAATGATCCAAAACATACCACATGGAACACTTAGGGGAAATTACACATTGGGTAATCCCTGACAATGGGGCTCTTGTAACTACCCCACTTTAAAGAGGTAAGATTCATATTAATTAATATGCAATTTAAATGAACCTGAAGAACCCTGTAATATTTACCATGTACAGTGAGTGTTCTGTGATGATCGTGTGCATGTTTTAAACAGTAGTGAAGGTGTTTGTATCATCAGTGTGAAAAGCGTATGTACTCATCTGCATTATATATCTTCCTTCCCAGCTACACTCATCTAGTTTATCTTCTTACTTTATTATACATAGTTTCATCATCTCAAATTTTCAGGAAAAGTTGTTAAAATTTATTAACTTTTTGAGGCAGCCTGAGCTGATTTGCGATTCTGCTTCTGAAATAAAACTCCAGGTATATTTGGTGGACTGGTGGAACTTGTCCTCTAAAAATAAGCTCTGCTTGGAGGTTTTGGAGTCATTTAAACCCACACAGACTGAAATTAAAGCAAATACTCAATGGAGGTGCATAATAAAGGCAGTGAGAAAGAGAAGGTTGAATTTTCCACAGCTGATTTTCTCTTACGAGCTTTGCTACAATCTAGAACCACAAATATACATGGTTGTAACTAGATTAAACTGTGTTCATGTTCAATATGTTAAGATGTAGTCAGTAATTGGTATCCTTTTCCTAGATATTTGGTAACATTTTTAGATAATCATCAAACCTTTTGCTGTAAATGCTCGATGTAGGTCTACAGAACTGCCAGCTTCAGGTACCTTTACCACCAGTGGTACTTGGTCTAGAGCAGAGGCCTCATGCCTTGGACACTGGGCAGCCTGCTGCAGCAGTGCCTTCCAGAGTGGCTCCTTCAGCTCCCAGCTCTGACACCATCCATGGTCAGACCTTGCATTACAGTAGAACCTCATATTCCAGACAGAGCTGGCTGCTAATTACTCTCATACTGTCTCGTTGTGGGGACAGGAGATGGATTTTGTGCTGAGAATCATGAACTTATTCTTACTGCCTCAACTAGAGAGAATGAAAACTCAAAAACATGATGCAATTTTACACTAATGCTTTCAATTCAAATTCATTATTTGAGAAAGAATGTGATTTTTCTTCATTTTTATGTCTGGTGATGTTTGGTGTCTGACTTGTGACTTCTGGCTGCATGGGATCAGCTGTACCCTAGACTTCTGTTGATAAACCCTTGTGGCTTATTATCAGCCACACTTGCTGATAAACCAGTTAATTTTCTTCTGCTTAAAACATACTCATTGAAGAGAGTTAATTTGTGTCTCATAGTTTTTATCTTTACAAAGTAAACTGATGATTCTGCCTGACATTAAAAAAAAAAAAAAAAAGTTTCTGCTGTGATGCAAATAGTCCCAGGGAGAGCCCCACTTCTGACCCTTGCGCTTGATCCCAGTGGTCTCCAGCACTGTTTGGGAGGGTTACCTGGTGACCAGCTGCACAAACACTGTACCTGGCTCTTCTAATTGTGTAAAAGCCAGCATCTGCAAACCTGAAAGCTGTGTTCTGTGTACACAAACATCACAAATAAATACCAGAGTGGGGACTGTCCCAATTAAACAGCTGTAAAAATAAAAAATAAAAATTAAAAAGGTTTGCCTTATGAACAAGCTGTGAAACCACAAGGAAAGCATCTGCAAAGAGCGGTCAGAACAAATAATGCTTTCCATTCAGCTGCACAGGCAAAAGTACTTGCAGGCAAGCACCTAGGATGCTGGTTGTTCTATTTAAGTTATGCACAGAAAAGGCAAGATCAAGTTCCTCTCCTGGGTTGCTCTCAAACAATGGGACACCTTAGTCTGGCACATCATTGGAAGTATATGTTTTTGGCTAAAAAATCTGATTAACCAGTTTTGAACCGTAACAAAGTGAAAAGCTTGTATATTTCAGGCTTCATCGTTATGCAAGGTCTGTGTGTATGCATGCAAAAACAAAAATTCAAATCAATTTATCCTGAAGAGGAGAAAACTGTATTTAAAACTACTCATGGTCCTCTTGCCTCTGAAAGGAGGTGTGGACTTGGGGGAAGAGTACTGGTTCTAAAGGGTATGATACCATTAAGTAATAAAGAAGAATACAATTACAAGAAACCAGTTGTATCTTTGAAGTATAATGAGAGGTATTACTGTGTTTGTTTCTTTTTTGAAAAAAATTGAAAGATCATGCTATAGTCAGTATAGAAGAACATTAGAAGTTTAGGGTTAGTGTAAGGATGCCAGCTGGATGTTAGTTTGTTGTGAGAATGCTACATAATAACATGGTGTAATTTTTCTTACAGTAAAACACATTTTCAATCTTAGTGTTTTTAAAAATGTTTCTTTATTGGACTGTTCATAATAATAACTTTTCTTGCAAATATATATCACCAGAGATATTGCTGTTTTAATTCTTGGCATAGCATCTTACTAGGGGAAGGGATGTCTTTTTAATTAATGGAGTCAGCGTATAAAATTCACCTCACTAGGGGGTGACTATGACTCGCTGCCCTCTGACTAGCTTGAGGTCTCATCTTTCAGAGATCTTGCCAATGAAGTCTACAGCATAGGACCTTAGTTATATGGTCTCTCTCTCTACCTGATCTTTGATACTTCCCTTGCCCTCAGCAGAAGGAATTTGGTGCCCATATTTTAACCCGTCATAGCCTGGAGGCCAGTATCAACATCTGCCTTCACAGGACGTTCCTAGGGACTAGGTTCCTGTCTGCTCTGCGCACCCCTTGCCCTGCCTGTTTGCTTCTGAAGAACACTGGGGATATGAAACTAGCTGTTGCCTGCAATTTCAAGTGGTTTTAGCCTACTGTTTGCGTGTCACACATGGAAAAGTTCTTATTTGTTATTTTTCAATTACACAGGAAGCTATTTAACAGGTTTCTCATTAGTTTCTCTGGTTTCATATACAATTACCATTTTTCAGTGAATGTTCTGTTTTTCAGTTATTCAGGCTGGACAGTATCCTCCACCCAGTAAAGATATGTTAATAGTCTTCTAAATTGTTGAAATCTAAACTTGGAAATCATCCAACCTGGCACCTAATATCCTTGGGCCCTTTCCTGCTGCTTCAGTGTTTCTCTGCCAAAGGCTTTGGGTGAGCTCTGTTGCCCCTGTAGCTGGTGATCTGAGGTTGGCTTTTTTATCATTTATGCTACAGAAGTACCATTTGATTTCAACCTGCTGAATATTTTAGTGTACCTTGTGTTTTCTTGTTTTGAAATCAGTAAGTCCCTAAATGTTTCCTTCGGAACTGTCAATCAGGACTTTAGATGAGGCTGTGAGCTAATCCTAAACAGTGTCATGTTCAAGATCATTGGTTTTTACCTACAGAAAAATGGCTGAGGTGGGATATTACAAGGGGTCAGGGCTTGACCCTGCAGAGCCTGGTCAGTGGGCACCGGTGCTCCCTGAGGCTGCCGCATGGGGTCGGGGGCACACCTCTGCCCCCTGCTGCCTTCAAAGGGAAATCTGTCTGTCCAGGATAACCCTGTGGGCAGCAGCAGGTGTGAGGAACAGTGCAGGTCACCACAGCTGGACTAAGACCAAAGAATGTGGCATAGAGACACACAAATTCTGGGCTTGCATCTCCTGAGCACTAGTGGGTCCCTAGTCTATGTTTAAATATGCACATACGTCTCAGACCCCTAAGATTTCTTTATTTTTTATTTTTTTTTTAAATGAATCGTTTCTATGTTAAAAGAACTTTGGTGATACTTCTGGTATTTCCTCATGCCAATTCCCCCAAACACTGCCTTGTCTAGTGTTGAGGCCATGTTTTCAGACTTGGATTCTCAATTGGTTGCACCATTATAAACCAGAACACTGGATAAACCCAGAGACTTATCCTGTGAAGGGAAAATAAAATAAAATAAAAATCCAGTTCTCCCTAAACTTTTTAAAGATATCAGAATTCAAGTGTGGTATAAGTAACTGGTTGCAAAGTTGGGTCTGAAAAATCATGCGGAAGATTTAAATGTGAATACTTTAAAAGCAACTAAAAATTCCCAGGCATTTCAGCAGATTATATCTCTAGGTAACAAACACTCTGAAGTAATTTTCTCAGTCTAGGTTCCAGTTAGGAATGGTCACTATGAAATGAAATTACAGTTTGGGAAGGTGTAAGTAGAGCAAAAGACTGGGAAATACCCATTAGGAAATCAACTCTTCTCCACCCAGGCAATCTTCATTTAAGACCTTCGATGCCCTTTTCAAACACTTATGAAATAGTGACCACTGCAGGAAATTCAGATGTGGCTGACATGTTTGTCCCATTTCTCCACATGCTGCAAGCCTTTGTCTTCAGACCATCTTACCTGTTTTATGCTGTGCGATTGCACTTGGCAAAATCATCTGAAAAACTCCAGTGGCTCTCTGATTCTAGCTCTCATAAACAGAAAAGTCATTATTTAATTGTAGTATTAGGATTTTTTTTTTTTTTAATTTTAACATTTATGTTCCTGGTTTGTGTAGAGAATTTATGATGATGCCAGTAATTCCAAATACATAACAATAATTGCAATTCTTGGCATTTTTTCATTCCTACTGTGAATACATGAATTAAACTAGCTTCCAAAAACTGCTCCTGAAATCCAGGCTACAAGTTCTTGCTTGCTGCTTAACTAAAAACTATATCTGCTTTAAAAGCACATGCCAAATGAATTGTGTGTCTTTTTAAAGCAAACAATCAAAATGATTCATTTGAATCCTGATATGGGCATTATTAAATTTAAAAATAAAAAGGAGAAAAAAAAAAAGATAATAGAAAAAGGAAAGGAAAAGGAAAGACCTTCCAGCCTTCTGAAATAAAAAATTATGATTTCCCTGGCTCTGTGTGACCCTGGCAGAAGCACCTAATGATGGATCCTGCTGCATTATGTTGTCAGCTGCCCTGCTGGGGCCTGCTGGTTCCCTGAGAGGCAGCACAGCACTAGGCAGGACTCAAAGGCAGACCCTGCGCCCTGGGTAGCTTCTGAGTCACTGTGCTCCAGAGGGGCACTGTGAATAGCAGTGGGCAGCATTTTGACACTTCACCCATCTTATCACAAGAATGGATTAGCAATGCGTGGGCTTCACCCCTGCACACAGGTGCAGTGATGCTGCCTATGTGCCTGCATTAATCAGTAAGACTCCCTCTTAAAAATTCAGGGACTTTGCTGAGAGGTGTGAAATCAAACCCAAACTATTTCCTGTTGAAACTAAAGGAAGGATAGTGTTAGATTTGGGCCTATTCATGTGTCAGAGGTCAAGTGTCATGTGACACAGGTCCATGAAAATGAGTTGCAGTATTTTCAATGAAACGTTTTTCCCCTAAAAATGTTTTCAAATATGAATATTTTAACTAAAAATCATCATAAAGAAAAATGTTTCTATAGGCATTCTTTTGCCATTTTAATTGAAATCATATGCAAATGTTAGCAAAATGATCATAGAAGTCCTTATTTTACATAAAATAAACTTCTGCAACAGCAAAATACTATTATATCTAATATATCAAATACGTCTATATCTATTATACCTATATCATAGAATCTGTCAAGTGTTAAAACAATTGTTATAACTTAATTGCAAAACTAGTGAATAAAGAAATACAGATACAGAAGCTTCAATTCAAAGTGTCTACATGTTGAATTAAATGTTTGTTTGTTTGTTTTATTATAATTATGTTGGCTATCACATCATTTTTATACTTTCAAATTATTGTAGAAATGTCAAGATAGATGGTAGCCAAACTGGGCCTTTCTCTGTTCCGGCCTTTCCCAATTCCAGGAACCAGTCCCAAAATCTCAGAACATACTCTGTAACATTCTTTGAAGAGATCCTGCTAGAATCCACCTGGGAGTCATGTTGGTGAACAGTCAGACATCTGGTCACATCTGGCAATATGATCCTCAAAATGAGGAGGTCATCCTGCTAGTGACATAAAATACCACTGTCCAGAAGTTGTTACTTCAGACAGAAGTGTTTATTTTCATAAGAAAACACTTTTTGAAAAAGTGTTTCAACAAACCATTCCATAGCAAACGTATGCTTTTGAAACTAATTACTAGTAAACTGTCCACCAAAGAGCAAATCCACATGCTTTTGAAGGCTCGCTTTACAAAGAAATGTGAATATCTCCCCTTCCCTTACCTGGAGATAATGTAGAAGACAAGATATCAAGAAAGGGCCAGAAATGCCTTTTAATGAAGGGAATTAAAAATCAGATTGTTAATTGTAATATACTTGAGCAGCCATTTATTTGGGCTAATATCATGATCATGCAAACCAAGTGGTATTATGACCTTTACATAGCAAATAGTCTGAAAATGACATGCCTCAAAACTGCTTTGGCAATCAGTTACATGAGTGCTTGTCTACGTGATTTTGTTTGACTGTCATTGTATTGTACAGAAATATTCAGATTATTTTTATTTGTTTTTCTAAAAGTTGGCAACAACAAAAAAATCACCATGTTCGACTTAGCTTTTCTTTGAAATAGTTAACTTTTTAACAGATTTTGGAATCCACTGCACTGTAATTTTTGCTATACAAGTATCTATTCTAACTCCTGAATGTAACATAAATCATCTTATTTAATGAGAAGTTGAGTTTACAATTGAAGTTCTTTGAAGACGCAAGTTATCAAATACAGTATTTAACATCTGGAGACATTTTCACAGAAATTGTCTTGTTAACTGCAAAGTACTAAACAGGAAAAGTACGAATTCCCAGCCAAAAAATAAATAAATAAAAAATGAAGAGCAAAGCCACATTATTCCTGATTTAGGCTAGAATCATACATAAAATTCTTGGACCTTTTATAAATAAATAGAGACAAAGATTGGTTAATCCAGTATGAAAGGCAGACAACAACTATCAGACTTCATCTTAATACAGATGATGGTATTCTGAGATGGATGGCACTTATGCATAAGAATATGCTACACAAGGTTTTGGATTCTCTCAAGATCTCTTTATTATCAGGTAGGCTAAAATTGCATATGTAGTAGGGTTATAAATATTGTACATAGCTTTGCTTAACAAAAATAAGTTGTCTCATTTACTAGTGAAAGTTGATGTGTTGTCTAATAAACAAGCTGTTGGGAATAACTTGCCTTTTTTTTCCCCTCATTTAATTATATTTAATTCCTGGTAGTGCAGTGACACATCTCAAGAAAATCAAGTTATGTTGATAGAGCAATAAAATAATAACAGTAAGAAAAATATGATTCAGCTTGAAGTTTCACTTGCAACAGTAAACAACTCTGCAAGAATAAACATTCCAACTTCTATTTAATAATTAACTACAAATAGTGACAAACATAATTTTCTGTACTACCAAACCTGGTCAGCCTGTGAATTCACATTATAAAATGATTGTACAGATTAGGCTCTGTAACTTAAAACTATGCATCAGTAACTTATCATGAAAATCCTTGGCATTTGCAGACTTTTTTTTTTCTCATTCCACTGTAAGACGCATCTGCTCATAGTCAGAAGCAGGAAGGCTTTTCTGTATGCCTTGAGTATTGGCTGGGAGGATAATGTAATTGATGTACACTCTTTGAACTGAAAGATACTGTGTTTAGGATAAAAACAGTTCAGAAAAATGTTAAAAGACACTGGCCTGAAGTAGTACCATGGGTATGTCTAGAAAAAAAAAACTTTTAAGAAATCTGGAAACGCAGAAGAAACAAAAATGCCTCTAACCCAAGACAGAAGTAATGGATAAGTTGTTGGTGGTGGTTTTTTGTTGTTTTTTTTGTTTGTTTGTTTGTTTGTTTGTTTTTCAAGAATTCCAATCAGCTATTTCCTAAAGAAATATTTCTTTACAAAGAACTTGGTCTCAGCCATCATTAGAAAAGCAGGGGGAAATCTCTCATTTCCTGTGCTCAGGCCTACCAATACACATGGTCTTCGTTAAGCACTATCAGTCATTGCTTGCTTGGTGGCTGTGCTTCTGTCCTATCAGCTATATGAAGTGAGTGTCTTGTTTCATGAGACCAATCACAGCAACAGTATTCTGGTAGCTTTACTCCTCTGACCAGGTCCATTGTCTTTCTGGTATTGCTGAGTGAAGAATCCCCCAAGTTCATCCTTTATCTGTGTTAGCTTGCTATATATCTTAAACCTACATGCCTGTGTTTTTATTTCACAGCATCAGACAACAGACTCATAATTTCAAGCACATGAAACAGAAGAGAGAGCTATGTTAATACCTGTCTGTCATGTTTTTTTCCATCTTTCCTCATTCCCATACTGAGTACAATGTTCCTGCCTACTCTCCCAAAGCTCATAAATTTAGTAAGAAATAAAGAGCTTTTCAGAGTTGGAAGCAACTTTAGAGTTCAAATTCATTCCAAAACCTATGTCTTGTTACATTCCTCAATTGCTCAGTAAGAGGCTCAGAATTGGAGGAGATGCAGAGTGAAATGAAGAACAACTCTGGCTCGAGTTCTAGGCACTGAGACTATTGCTGATCCCTGTGGACATGGACTGCTTGCAGCAGCTAGGAATGGTTTCCCAATGCTTTCACTTGCTACTGTTGTATGAAAAATATATATAAACATATGTTCTACCACTTTCCGGAAGTCAGCTCTATTTTTAACTGAAAATTGATCAAGTTTTAAGGAATAGTCACAATCTTTATGTACAAAACATCATGATAAGAACATGGTGAATAGACTTTTTCATTGTTCTCTGCCACTTTTGCATTTTTCTCTCTCTGTCTCCTGGTTTCAACTTGCTTAATTTACCATAACCTTGGCTATCATTTACATTTTAAGTCCTGTGCAGCCAGACAAGAGATTCCATAGAAATTAAATTGGGAGGATTTTCCTTCGTTACTAGTTTTAATATGGAAACTCCATGATGGAAAGGAAAGGATTTTTTTTTCTGCACTGAAGCTATGCCCTTAGAACAGTATTCTTGTGTTTTGCATCACAGCTAGTAAAATGATAGTGCAGACAAATCATCACTGGGAAGGAGGGTAGTGAATGGTGCAAAAAGAATAAAACCGGGGCAAGTTTTCATCACCACTGCAGTTCAGCTGACAGAGCTTGATAGCATTTTCCATTCTACTCTACTTACAAATCAATGGCAGCAGAGACTAGACAATGTAAAATAAAATTCTTCGTTGTTTTCCGGATAAATTGAACAGTTACTAAAAGAATGGGAATCACACAACCTCCAATTAACTTCAGTCAGTTGTTGTACATAGCAATGGCTTCAGGCTATGTTAAAGAGGAAGTCTTTATGCTCATATATGCATCATGGGGGGTAGAGAAGTTTGAACCTGAGTGGGGAAAAAAAAAGTTGGGCTTTACAAATATAGAAATCTAATAATAAGTTTAATAAATGCATAAATTATTTCAAAATCTAGGATATTTTCCTAAATTTAGACTTTTTCAAAGATAACTGTTGTTAGCTATATTGTGAAGAAACTGGCTAGCAGGGGAAAATTTTGTAGGCTCTCGTCCTTTGCAAAAACCATCGCTGCTGAACTCAATGGGAACTTCATTGTTTTTACACTGAATACTACAGAGCAGAGCTCATTGAGCTTTTCCTAATTCATCTATTTTTAGCTTTAACAAGCTACTTTGAGAACAGAAGCATTTCTGAGGTATAAATAAAGTACAGAATATAAAAATACAAATTTTTAATTGGAATAAGGAAAAGGGGCGAAAACCTGTTTGAAAGTGATGCTGAGTACAGATCAGTAAAGATACTTCTATGTTGTGTTTCCTGTTTCACCCTGAATACTGAATCTGCTGATTCACTGTAATAATAACACAAAATAATAATCGAGGTTATAAATCTGCCAGAGAAGGTCATACCAGTGTTGGGGTACAGGTTTTATAGTGGTCACATCAGGAGTAAAAGGGATAAAGTAGGAAACCAGAAGGGAGTTCTCATTGCTGGGAGCAAGGGATGTGGGCACACCGTGGCTGGAGAAAGGCTGTGCTTCCACTTGCCCACAGTTCAGTAGCTTTCTTATAGTTTTATTTGTTCCTTTAAAAGATATTTGATTTTGCTTCTCTGGCAATGTGATGGCTACAGTGACTACTCATGTGATATTTCTTTGCTTTTTACTTGCATTCTTGTGATAGCTTGCTTATTTAAAGAGTTGTTATTAACTCACTAGCAATTTATCAAGCATTCATGGGTTAATGAAGAAAATGTTTATAGTCAGCATTCTTTATGTTTTGTTTGAAGTGTTGCTAACAAACTAATTATTAGAATATAATAGAATATTCTAATGGAATAGACCAGTTGGAAGGGATCTTCAAAGATCGTCAAGTCCACCTGCCTGACCACTTCAGGGCTAACCAAAAGTTAAAGCAATTTATTCGGGCATTACCCAATGCCTCTGAACACTCTCCACTTTTAAGAAATAGCTTGGATTCTACTAGTTTATTCACTATTTATATTTATTAAACAGGTCACAAAACTGTATCTCTGAGGTATTTTAAAAAAATCTGATTTTGGTTGGCCATGAAAGTGAAACAGTTTTGAGGTTTTAGCTTCTGATTTGATGACTCAAATATTTTAAACACTGTATTACTGATTAAGGAGAGATGAAATATCTCTTGAACCATTTTAGGACCAATTTTTGCATGATTACGTACTTACAATAAATTAAATTATATTCTGTCGGTTTACCAAGATCATCTCAAATAAACCAGCAGCTAACTGAATGTCTCACAAATGGCAAACAATGAGATATATAGAGGCGTAGAAAATCATTTGTTTGGATTCTTTGACTGGTTCTGCTCAACACATAAAATTTGGAGCACTTCCTATAAGGCAGAATACTCCATTCCCAAAAAAGGATCTAGTTTATTTTGTTTCACGTTTTTTGGCACAACTGCAATAACAAAGCAGCATTTCTCAGATGTTTCTCATTAGACCCAAAGCTAGCTACTTTCCAGATAAATGTGAACTCTCTCCTGAAAATGAGAAAAGCAGTATCATGACACTGAGGCTGCAGAAAAAAATCTACTACTGAAAAAATATTTTAATAATAATAATAATAATAAATCCAAAAAGCAATATTCATATTTGCCTTAAAAGGCAAGGATTCAGCAAGGATTCTACTAAACTTGAAGTATAGTTCAATATGAAACATTGTCCTTTCTCAAGGAATGGCAAAGCTCACAAAGGCTTCAAGAGAAGAGGGACATTTCATCCTTAAATGTGTATTTTTGTGCTTATTGCTGTGATGAAGGTGGAGCTGAATCATTTGAGGAAGGGGGATAATCCTTTAGTTTGGGTCTCTGTCACACCTGGGTATTTGGGGATATCTGGACCTCATAGAGCCCATGCAATGCACTTCAGGAGCACCTCCTTGCACTTTTTACTGGAGAGGTGGCACTGCTTGTTCAATGGTCACTTGTTTGTATGAGAGGCTCCTTGTCCAGGCACTATTAGAAAGAAGGGAATACATCTGAAGAAGTCTTAAAAATAGACTTATTTTTAAATTACATGGACATTATAATAAAGTGCTCATGTAAGAAGCACTACTTAGAGTGTATCACAATTGTTCATGCCCTATTTCAAGGCAATCAATGTGTGGACAAAGTAATACATATCTAAAATGCATAAACAATATCACTCCATTTAATTTTATTTATTTTTTTTACTTTCCTCTTTGCACAGAAATGTTTGCTAACTTACTGGTAGTTATATTGTGCCATCTTTTCTCCTTAAAACAGACATGGGCTAACTACCATCTGTTGTTATAAAATTTACAATTCACACAGGATGCTATAAAAACAACCGGTAGAGCTGACTGAAAAATAATTTTAAAAAATGGGCTCCATTTGCTATTTGGCTTTAGGAGGAGGGGAGACCTTTTTAATCGTATTTCTTTTCAGGTATTTTTGGAGGACATCAACTCTCTCAATAAGATGGTTTTGATTTTTATAGTATTAGATTGAATGTACATGAAGGGAGGCAGTAGTGAAATAAATCTAACTAAATGAGGCTACAAAGTGGTTTCATACCTAAACTCAAAAGCATTATGTGTGCTTTTTGCTCAAGTCATGATATTTTCGCTGCACGTAAAATATTTTTCTATCCATATCAACGCACATCCAGAAACACCTGGATTTCAGTGCCATTCAGCTTGAGAATGCTGAGCATGGTTTTGGTCTAGATCCTCATTTGGAGCAAATTAGTCCAGCTTTATCAGCTTGAGTAAAGCAATAGCCAACTGAAGAGTGAACCTTAGCTCTCTTACCTAATGAACAGCTTAGGGTATATATATTTTTTTTCCTTTATATTCCCCACCCCCCCCTTCTTGGATAGTCTTTTGCTTGAAATGATTATGAATTGCAACATGAGTAAACAGTACAAAAGCACTTTTACGTGAAGGTAGTTGCATGTTTAAGACCACGTATACTGGGACTAATTGGGTGAGGTACTACATACAAATCATTGAAAGGTTTCTTACTTCTTCCAAATCTCTCTCAGTATAAAAGCATTTCAATATGCCCTTATACATGCTGCAGGGAATAAATACTTACCACATGCTAGGCTGCAGCTAAATTTTGAAGCCTTGGAATGGGACTTCTGAGAGCCCATGAAAAGGCATAGCTAGCCAGAGGATTTTGTCCCCTCCTAGCAAATAGCATGAGAAGAGTCCACGTTTATAAAACTGAACATGTTCTTTTTTGAAGACACTGACTGCATCTGTTTTCATAGCCCTTTGTACATGTTCTGGTTTCTTGGCAGACTCTTCAGACTCCTTTTCTTTGCAAGCTGTGTTCCTCCTTCCTGCTCCATGTAGCATGTTACTACCTTTCTCTTTTTACCTTTTATCCCACCAACTCTGTAAGGGATGGCCATCTCTTATTCCTTCATAGAATATATGAATAAATGGATGAATAAATAAAGCAGCTTTTGCAGAGCTGGGTACAGCCAAGCTCAGCTTTGCAGAAGTAGATGAACATCTCAAAAGAATCCTTGAGCCAAGGACAAGGAAAGAAAACTAACGTTTTAAATAGCAAAACAATGCAAGCCAGTAAGATTTTTGAAAGCTAGTTCTAAAGAAAAGTGAAAGATGAATAGGGTCAGTCAGTCACAGGTTAAAGCAAACAGGAAATTTTTACATGAGATCCTGTACGGTTGTCTGGAGTAGAAAGGTGAGAAAGTGTTTTGCAAAAACGTGGAAAAAACAGGATGAGAACAAGCAATAATCACTAACTGTGGGAGTCCTACAGTGGCAAAGAAGGAATAGGTCAACAATGACATGTGGTCTTGAAGTGACAAGAAGCTGGAAGGGAGATGCAGAGATAGTTCAAGATGAGTTTTGAGAACCGGGGAAATAACTCTGAATGTGTTTTAGGATAAGAGCGAACTGTGGATAAACTGTCGATACCTTGAAGCACGTTAGCTATTCAAGAGTAAATCTCCATGTGAATGTTCTCCCAGCATATTTATCACCCCTGCCCTCAGAGGGAGAGCTGGGAAGCTCAGACCAGCTCAAGAAACCTTTGGGTTAGAAGAGCAGGAGCAGTGCAGGTTTCCTGTGGGTCTGGGGTTTGTTGGGGAGGATGGGAACTTGCACATTCCCCATGTTATCTGTCTGCTCTCTGCCTTCCTCAACTCCTTGTTACTAGTCTTGTCCGGTTCAGGAGAAGTGCCTTCACACAGAGTACAGACCGTGTAAGGAAAAAAAAAATCATGTCTCATCTGGGATCAAAAGCACACACATTTTTGCTGAGGCTCCTCTCTGCGTGCCCCTCAGATGCTATAACAATGTCAGTAATCTAAGTCTGCAGACTGCAATTTAAATGAGATTCAACAGTACCTGATGTGGGTTTTTTCTTTCTTTTTTTTTTTTTCTTTCAGATTTCCTTACACCCTCACCCCTCTGCAGGGATATGTTCAAACAAAGAAAGCACAAGAGCAAAGATTAAACTGAACTTAAATCAGACACCTCCTGCGCTCAGATAGCTGTGTCCTTTGTTCACAATTCACTTATAACCCTCCCCCTACACTAAGCTGTATTTTTCATTCTCAGCAAATCACAGGAGCAGATGCTCCTCTTGACATGTGGAGACAAGTCACAGATTTGGAGGCTTTCTCAATTTGTGTTGGCTAATGTAACAGTTATTATAGCTACATTCTCAATATTGGAGAAACATGCTTCCCTGACTTGCTTTGATTTCTTGTCAAAGTACCTTACAGAAAACACAACAAGTGGCTATTACTTGTTTTACTCTCTCTCCTGTTAAGTTTATTTTAAAAGTGGCATGAAATTAATTTTTCCACTTTGGGTTATTTCTTTTTTATTAGTTTTCAGTGTGAAATGGTTGAATCTGACTTCTCTTCTTTCTCTAAAAATGAGAATCTGACAGTAGTGAATGTACCGCTGGGATGGAAAGCTGATGCACTGACACTTCTGGAGGCCAGTGGTTATTATTAGTAGCACAGTGCAGGTACAATTGCTGCAGTACACTGCAGCCTCAGCCATGGAAAAGGACCCCGTTGTACCCTATGTGTTGTGCAGACAAGAAACAAGAGTAGACTGTGGTAAGGCAACCTTCAGTAATAGGATTGTTTTGACTCCATGTTTGGCCAGTTTGCAGTTCACCCAGACATGCCGAGCCAGCACAAAGCTGATGAGTAAATGGTGTTTGGGTGTTTTCAGCCTGGGTATTCTCTCCGGTATGGCAGTTCATGAAAACCTAAATGTGTGGCTTGAGATGAGCTTCTGGTAAAACTCCATGTTACCATGTTAGCTTTACCTGAATCTCGGTGATGATCATTGTGGCACAGAGCTTGTCATAGGTTAATTTATCCTGATGTCTGGCTTTAACATCTGCCTCTTACTTTGAGTACTAGTAAAGAAGCAAGAGCAGGAAATAATTTCTTATGTGTATAGGGCAGGAGTGAACTCTTGGTGGTCTGAAAATCTATTCATACAGAGAGCAGAGAACTAATGTTTAGCACTGGTATTTACAGTGTCTCTCATTTTTCAGTGTAATGTGTGTGCTCATTCATAGGGTAACAAATATATTACTGTTCTATTTCTAATGTCTTTATCAGCTGAAATCAGGTAACTGCACAAATCTCTGGCATGCAGGTTGCTGTATAACACTGAGGATATGAAAATGGGAGCAAGGCTTTCACCGTGGGGCAGGTACCTCAGGTTCTTTCAAATCCACATAGAAGAGAGGGGCCTTCATTTTTAAATGCCTCAGTCAAAGGACTAGATGTGGTTACTGCATGGCACTTAATTTTTCTTCCTTGGAACGATGAAGGGCTGAGATGACCTTGTAGTTTCAAGGAGTCTACAGCAGTGATTTCAGACCTGACACTTAGATCAATCACTAAATCATTCCCCTTAGCTGAACTGATTCGTTGCCTATTTGCCCACCATGAAGAAAAAAAAAAAAAAAAAAAAAAAAAAAAAAAAGTCTTTTGATGCCCCTCTCCTCTTGTATTTCAAAGCCACTCCTGTGTAAACCCTGTCCTATTCAATATGCCATCTAGGCGTATATCAGCCAACTTTTCTAGTAGAGAAGCTGCATGTAATTTAATAAATGATTCCAAAAGCAGCAGGATTAATTAACCTACATCTCCTCCACTCAGTAAGCCAGCCCATGACAGCTCTGACTACAATATCTGCAGGTCTCCCCCATAAACCCAGTGCCCCATTTCTTTTCCCAGGGTGTTTACTATTCCCTACCCCCTGCCATTTCCTGAATCCTCAGCTATACCCCTCTGGTCTCATGTTCCTAAAATCACTCCCTATTGCAATGCCATGCATTTATCCTATGCTCCCTGCAGTTCTTACAACCCCTCCCAAACTCCCCTTGTCCTCCACTTCCCAAAAGTTTCTGCTTTCTGCTGTGATGAGTCCAGAGTGCATATATTTGTGCTGCTTTGCAAGCTGTGCTGATCAGTCAGTCCACACACACACGCGACTGCCTGGCTAGCCACTGCCAACAGAATGAATAAAGCTTCCTTTCTCAGTGTCTTTTCCTCAGAGAAAGGATTAATACGGTCATTTTTTCTCCTCTACCAACTCCTGATTTTCATTAAACTTCTCAGAGAGGAAGATTTTTGAGACCTCTATCCCGAAGGCATTGTCAGATGTGGTTGAAATTGGCTGGCAGGTTCAAGATCATTAGGGTCAGGACTGACAGACAGGCTGGTAGCATGATTGCATTATTTTTTTTTTCTTTAAAAACCATGCTAAAAAAGTGGGTTTGACATTGTAATTGATACAGGAGGTTGTGAGCAAAATAAGCTATACTGACAAAAGTACCTTTAATTTAATACTGATTTGTCTGCAGTAAGATTTCTGTGGTACTGAATTTCCTTAAAGGATCATGCCCTCAGTACCAGTAAAAGTGCACTCCTGGCCTAATTTTGATTAGCAGAAAAAAATGTCTGCCCAGCAGCAACAATCCACACTGCAGAAAACAAATAAGGGCAAGGACTCTTCACATATTTCTTGCTAGAAGAACAAGAAAAAGCTTATGCAATTTGTGATCATTAATATACACTGATAAGTTTATAAATAGAGAAAAAGAAACCATTTATGCTATTCATTTCTGTTAATATGTAATAATTAGTTTAGGCTGCTGGCTCTGTGCTATTCAGTGGCTAGATTAATGAATCTGTTGTGGCTGTCACAGAATGTCTGGCTTTTCCACAGAAGACATCCTCCTGCTCCAAGAGCAGCCTTTAATATAATAATAAACAAGAATAGGAACATCCCACAATCTAAAGAGGAGGGTGTAGCTCTCATTTTGCAGCCAATATCTCCTTGATACTTTTCCACAGCAATGGGAAAACCTCAAAAACATCTGTTACTCACAAAACTGCTGAGGTTGGCAGCAGATCTGGAGATCATCTAGTCCAGTCCCCCTGCTCAAAGCAAGGGTCACCAATAACAGATTTCTCAGTCTCACATCCAGTTGGGTTTTGAGTATCTCCAAGGATGGAGGCTCTGGGAAATCTGTGCCAGTCCTTCCTGGGCTGTGGAGGCCAGAACTGGACACAGCACTCTAGAGGAGACCTCACTAGTGCTGAGCAGAGGGGAAAGACCCTCTTCCTCGACCTGCTGACAGTCCTTGTCCTGAAATCACGCAGGATGCCACCTTTGTGGCAAGGCCACGTTGCTGGCTCGCAGTCAGTTTGTTCACCAGGATCTCCAGGCCCTTTCTTGCCAAGCTGCTTTCCAGCTGGTCAGCCCTCAGCCTGTGGTGAATGTTGTTGCATTTCCCTTTATTGAACTCCATGAGGTTCCCACTGGCCCACTTCTCTGGCCTGCCAAGGATCCTTTGAACGGCAGTACACCCACATGGTGTTCCTTCCCAAAAGTTCCCATTTAGTTAACATACATGCCCAAGGAAGCAGCTGGAAATTTCACAACATGGTTACAGCAAATTTAGTCATGTTATTTCCAGTCCCATTCAGCACACAAAATGCTCAGTGTTCCTTGAAATTTTCCTGTTTCTATAAAACTCATCAGGAAATGCTGGATAGTTGGTGTACAGGCTTCTATGCCAAATATATTCAGTGACACTCCTCTAGTCACATAATGGATGGCGCACTTAGAGTCTGCCCTGAAGTGGACATGGGCAGGAACAGTAAAGAACACAGGTTTATCAGGCAGAAGAAAATGATAAATCTCTATGGTTAAAACCTTTAGCTGCAGAAATACAGTTATATTGCAAGAAACTGTGTATACAGATCAGGTATTTGCCCAGAGAAGCTGTGGATGCCCCATCTCTGGGTGCGTCCAAGACTATGTTGGATAAGGCCCTGGGCAAGCTGATCTAGTGGGTGGTGTCCCTGGCAGGGGGGATGGAACTAGATGATCTTTAAGGTCCCTTCCAACCCAAGCCATTCTCTGATTCTATGATCAAATGATTTACTGAGTAACTTTAATCTCAATCTGGCAACAATTTACAGTTTCCCTTGGAAGCTCTTTTCAACTCTGTATAGCTCAGTTATTCTTTCATGAAGCATTCATAGCCTTTACCTGCTTCGCATGGGTGTTGTGAGGCTTCATTAATTAATACTTGAAGATTCTAAAATAGGAAAGTGCCATATAACTGAAATGTATTCCTTTTATTAATTCCACATAAGCTATTTTGATCAGACTCTCCAGCTGCAGAGCCACCAGATCTCACAGCAGGCAACTATGGAGGTAATTTTTCCTTTACTGAATTGAGACCCTAGGTGTTAATGGTTGACTGTTAATAGGTTTATCCCGTTAAGTAAGGGGAGAAAGAGGGCTTTGCCTGATGTGGTACCAACAAAGAAGGAAAATATCTAAGGCAAATTGAAAACTGTTGAATGTAAGTGATCAACTTATGGCACATGTTGGGATGAGATCCTAGGAAAGGGAGAAGGTTTATAATAGTTCATACAGTCTGAAGGTTTGCAATGAATTTTGAGCTAGACATTTGCCTACTTTCAATTCACTATTTAAGAAAGAAACCTCTATAAGACCAAGCAGTGAAATCTATCCTATTGCTAGTAGAGAAGTTTTGCAAAGTAAATGTTTATGAACCTTTCATATGAAGTTAATGATGCTTATTAAAACATTACAAGCAGTCATTCACAACTTCTATTTTTAAGAGCAGTTATATTATCACACTCTGCTCTGTGAATTAATGGGCAGCTTAGTTACTTATTTGGTTTACAGTAAATGATGGCTAGATTATATAATTTGCCTTATGAAATATTTAGGGGGTTTTGAAGTTGTAATCATTTTTAAAGTCTGCAATATCTACAATATCTGTGATAGTGTGAATTTAGTCCTTGAAATAATTCCTAACATTGATATCCCTTTCTATACTCCCAAGAACCTAAGTTTCCTTACAGAATTACATTTATATTACTTTTTTTTTTTTTTTTTTCCTGCTGAAATATTTCCACTTCTATGTTTGTGAAACTCCCCATTGTATGGCCAATAACATAGGGGTTCAGGGTTGGAAGTAGTGACGTGCCATTCATAACTTCAGGGAATGTGCAGCCATACACATATATGCTTACACAAACTTGATTTGGGCTAGGACAACAAGCTATTGTATGACTGGAGTTACCATCTGAGTAGAAGAGGTATTAGACTTTTAAACTCCACATTGTTATGGCTGTGGAAAATGCTAACAGTTAATGCTAAATACTAACAGTTTCTGGTTACTTTCAAAAAGCATCCCCAATTAAAAACCTCTAGAAAGAAATATTGTGTATGTAGTATGACTACAATTTCACAAAAAAACATAAGCTTACTGATATCACTAGGCATTACATATGGGCCTCAATTTAAACATATGTTGTTTACTGTATAAGAAGAGACTGCTGAATCAGAGATGTAAAAAGTGAACAGATATTTTTCTTTTTAAAAAAGTTCTAAAAAAAAAAACTGTTAGTAAACACTTCTGGCAGTGTTTCTTTGTCTCTGATTTTGTTTTCAGTTTGGGGTAGTTTTGAGGGGGGTGGTTCTTGTTCTACACAACACACAGAACATCAGTCCATCCTCTTATCATCCCTACCTTTCCTCTGCCTTCCCCTCCAAAAAAGTATCTCTATACATATATAGATAACAAAAGCACGATTGCAGGCCAAAAAAATGTCAAGGGACTCTAGGGCAGAGTTATCAGCTGTAATTATTTCTACTACTAGTAAATAATTAAATGGACTTAAAACTACTAATGTAGTTTAAAATAGCTAATGGCATAGGCAGATAAAACCTTCAGTGCCACCTTTTCTGTCTTCTGAAAGGTCTAGTGTGACCAGATTTTTAACAAAATCATTTTAACATGAGAAGCACAAGAGAGCACAAGCACTTTGAAGAATATTTAGGCAAAATTCAAAGTGGCGGAGGAAGTTCAGAGCACTTATATAAACTAATTGTCCATGAGCAGTTAGTGGCTATTTTTGAGAATCTGTGGAAGACTGGTGAAGAATGAACATAGAATCTGCATTTCAAAAATAAAAGGTGGAAAAAACAAAGATCTGAGTAATTAGAGACATACACACAGTCCCCATAAATATTCTAGCATTTATATATTTGTAAAGAGCTATTACCTTCATGGAAGACAATAATGAGATTAAGGCATAGATAAATATGTTCATGGAAAACAAATTGTATCAAATAGACAAGAGCAAACTATCAATCAACACATGTATCACAAAATGTTTTCAGAAGCTCTGGAGGCTTTCTTCTGAGTTGTGGTTTTCTCTTTTACCCTGCTTGCTCCATAGTTAAAAGTGAAGGCCACTTTCATCCGCAAGGAAATTTACTCCTAAGGCTGTTTCTTTTAAAAGATCTGTTACATGGATTTCATATCTTATTCACTCTTTTTCTACGTTTTATTTCTACGAGAAGCAAGATTTGCAGGAAAAAAAAAAAAAAAAAAAAAAAAGTGGCTTGTGTGAGGAGAAAAAAAAAAAATCTGGCAGACAAGCTCTTTGCCACATTATTCATAGCCACTGTAGCATATGCATGTGCCTTCTCATCAAAGTCTTCTATTTATTTTGTTTTTGTACCCTGTTTTATGGCATTAAATATCAGCAATGGGCTGACAGGAACCTCACAGAGTTCAACAAGGGCAAGATCAGGGCAACCTGATCTGCTATAAGATGTTCTTCTCCTTGGAGATGATCTTCAAGGTCCGTTCCAACACAAACCATTCAGTGATTCTATGAAGCGTAAAGTCCTGCACCTGGGGAAGAACAACCCCAGGCCACCCAGCTGGAAGGCAGCTCTGCAGAAAAGGATCTGGCATTCTGGCATTCTGGCATTCTCGAACTTATTGAGGCGCAACTGGGGGACAAAGCAGTCATTGGTCCCAGCCAGCATGGGTTTGTGAAGGGTAGGTCCTGCCTAACTAACCTGATTTCCTTTTATGATAAGATCACCCGTATGGTGGACCAAGGGAAACCAGCTGATGTGATTTTTTTGGACTTCAGCAAGGCTTTTGACACGGTTTCCCATAGGATCCTACTGGACAAAATGTCCACCATACAGCTAAATAAAAACATCATCCGATGGGTGAGCAATTGGCTAACGGGCAGGGCCCAAAGGGTTATGGTGAATGGGGCTGCGTCAGGCTGGCGGGCGGTCACCAGTGGGGTCCCTCAAGGCTCCATTTTAGGGCCGGTACTTTTCAATATTTTTATAAACGATCTGGATGTAGGAATAGAAGGTATTTTGAGCAAGTTTGCTGATGACACCAAGCTTGGAGGAGTTGTGGACTCGAATGAGGGTGGAAAGGCCTTGCAGAGGGATCTGGACAGGTTGGAGAGCTGGGCGATCACCAACCGCATGAAGTTCAGTAAGAGCAAGTGCCGGGTCCTGCACCTGGGACGGGGAAACCCTGGCTGCACGTACAGACTGGGCGATGAGACGCTGGAGAGCAGCCTAGAAGAGAGGGATCTGGGGGTCGTGGTAGACAGCAAGTTGAATATGAGCCAGCAGTGTGCCCTGGCAGCCAGGAGGGCCAACCGTGTCCTGGGGTGCATCAAGCACGGCATCGCTAGTAGGTCGAGGGAGGTGATTGTCCCGCTCTACTCTGCGCTGGTGCGGCCTCACCTCGAGTACTGTGTGCAGTTCTGGGCACCACAGTATAAAAAGGACGTGAAACTGTTGGAGAGTGTCCAGAGGAGGGCTACGAAGATGGTGAAAGGCCTGGAGGGGAAGACGTACGAGGAACGGCTGAGGGCACTGGGCCTGTTCAGCCTGGAGAAGAGGAGGCTGAGGGGAGACCTCATCGCAGTCTACAACTTCCTCGTAAGGGGGTGTCGAGAGGCAGGAGACCTTTTCTCCACTAACACCAGCGACAGGACCCACGGGAACGGGGTTAAGCTGAGGCAGGGGAAGTTTAGGCTTGACATCAGGAGGGGTTCTTCACAGAGAGAGTGGTTGCACACTGGAACAGGCTCCCCAGGGAAGTGGTCACTGCACCGAGCCTGACTGAGTTTAAGAAGAGATTGGACTGTGCACTTAGTCACATGGTCTGAACTTTTGGGTAGACCTGTGCGGTGTCAAGAGTTGGACTTGATGATCCTTAAGGGTCCCTTCCAACTCAGGATATTCTATGATTCTATGATTCTATGAAATCAATCCATTTTTCTTCTCTGTCAGATTGTGATAAGTGATTCAGAGGAAAATGATAGATGGGATATATCTTTCACTAAGTATTTGATTTTCTATTATTGCTGTCTCAAAGTGCATTGAAAACGATGACTGTAATGGGAATGCAGAACTCTCAAATACTATGGAATTTTCAAATGGATCTCTGAAGTGATCCATTTCTTTAGATGGATTTGTTCTACACTCAGCTTTTTTATTATTTTCACTAGTATTTTGGACAATGAAATACAGAGTATAGTTGCATCATTTGTGGATGATACCAAACCACAAGGGTTTGGCTGCAAGGACTTTCGAAGGCAGAACTGTAATTCAAACTCATCTTTATGAACTGCAGAACTGGCTTGGTGTTGACAAAAGTAAAATCAATACATGCAGCCAAAAACAGAGCAGTTACAAAATTCAGAATATATTATAGGAGTTATAATGGATCACAGTCTAAGTTATGAGCAAGGAGTGTGATGTTGCAAGAAAAAACAGCTCTTGTTTTGGGATATACTAGCAGAAATGTAGCAATTGCTTTGTTAAGCACAGCTGAGACTTCAGCTGGTACATAATTCTGGACATCACACTGTACAAAAGATGTACACATTTGGAAAAACTGGTAAGGGAAGCAGTGACAATGGTAAGAGGTTTAGGAAGCATAGCAGGAGTGAAGTTTGAGTAAACACTGCTTAATTATCACAGAGAATAGAAGACTTACAGGAAATAAAGATCTTTCTAATGTTACCCAGATATTAAATTGAGAATAATTATGCTCAATGTCTAATGAATGATAGCAGAAATAAATTGGCTTGACTTCTGAATACTGGGTCTTCATAAATTGCAACAGATTATGTAACAACATTGTAGTAAACTCCTTAACCAGCACTTTTAAGAACAGTTTAAACATGTTAGGGATGATTTAAGTATTCTTGATTCTTCCTTCATGCAGGGAGTTTGACTAAGTGCTCTCTTGAGATTCCTTCTAGTCTTATGTTTCTGTGATTTTAATTTACATGGAACTCTCTAAAAAATCTGGGTCAATCTATTCGGTTTTTATACATCAAATGAAAACGTTAGATACATGAATAACTCCATAAGCTAGGATATAAAACTTTTTTTTAAAGCCATCTTGGGTGCTGGGAAATGCAAAGTTAGTTCATCCTATTTGCTTAATATAAATTGTAGTCAGTTGCCAGTTCTCTCTCGTTTGCAATAAATTGTTTTGTCTAATGCTGACTTGAGAATTTGAGATTTCTTGTTCTAGGTTTCCTAGATCATTTTTGCTTCAAATAAGGAAGTAAAATAGTGATTATCTTCACATTCGTCACAAAAACAAAACTCTAATTCCTCATTATGTCTTGTATACTTCAGAGTGGAAATTGCCTGAATCCTTACAGGAGGCTAACTTGACCTGATTTTCGTGGTTTCCTGTAGATAGAAAGTTTGAAGAAGTTATCAAAGCTGCTTAAAAACCACCACTTTTCTTGTTTTTTATCCTGTTGTCCACCTCAGTAGGGCTCTTAGATCTACAGTATTTTAGAAAAGTATTGACACTGTAATTTCTGCTGTTTGTACAAAACAACAGTTTATTGGGAACATTAAATTTGTCTTTAGACACAGATGAGAAATCACATGCCTAGTTTGCAGTTGTCCAGTTTGGGATAGCTTTATTGGAAACCTCATACACAAATGAATCTGTGCACTGGCCCATTTTTTCAAAATTGCCAGCAGGACTGTACAGGTTGACATTTGCATTCAGACTTTCTGATGGTAGAAACAGTGTGGATTTCACAAGAGGAAAGATGATTTATATTTACCAGGGCCCCAAAAACTTAACGATAATGTTGCTTGCTTTTGTAGGTATATAAATCAAAGGAGGAAAAACAGAATTTAAACCTTTTAAAGCACACAGTGAAATGGTTCAATCTGTATGTATCCTTAGGCTTAATTTTAAAAATTTCTAGTTGGGCTGATTAAAACATGCTAAAAAGCAGCCATTGTGGGGCTTCTTCAAGACAGTGTGCTTATTAAAACCAGAGAGCATGCGAAACAATGATATAATTCTTTAACCAATAGTTTATCTTCCATGAAGGAAAATACTATTATATCAGTCTTGATGAAACCTAATTGCTAGTTGACTGTGATCACATTAACTGCTTTGTGCTCCAAAAGTTACACTTTAAAGATGAGTTTCTGGATGCATTAGTAAGCTTAACTTATATCAGAGTCTTGTTGAAGGGGAGTATTTTGTGACTTGTGTTGATCAAATATCATTTGATTGCTTATACGTAGTATTAGATTTGATTAAATTATACAGAAGTCATCTTCCTGACAATAGCGTTTCTTTTTTGTTGTTTTTGTTTGTTTGTTTGTTTGTTTGTTTTTTTCTCACACACTTATGAAAAGAAATCCCTGGATCCCAACTGTGCCTGTAATGAAGGTGAATTGTGTTTAATGACTTAAAGAGTGCCATTTTGTGCTTAACAGTTTACGTATTGCAAATTACCCTGTAAATACTCTATTTCTAGATCAAATTAATTGTATAACAAGTTGTGTTGTGAGGCAGTGAATTTTCTTTGCTATTTTAGCTCCCAGAGTCTGGTAGCTTTAAATGGTTTTCTTAAAATCCTTCTCATAAGCTTTATGTTACTACCATATGAGTACTTAAACACAGATATGGAATTCATTATGAATGTGGATGTTGCCACTTGATGTTTAAAACAATAAGCTGTTATGACATTTAGTGGGCTTTGACTTGCTTGCCTTTGTTAATAAATCAGTGCACTGGAAATTGCATGACTTCACCTTTTATGCCCATAATTCATTAAATTAAAGATAACTGGCCAAGTTAAGCTCACCTGTAATTACTGTGCCTAAATGCAGCTTACTCCTCAAGTGCTGGATCCAAAACATGTGCACTGCATCAGAGTCCAGCATCAGTCAACTTTCAAATGAATATTCAGACATGGGAACAGAGACACCCAAGAAATATGAAAGGAAGCAGCGGGGAAGGGGAAGTGAGTGGAAAGATGGAAGTTTTGCTTTCTGAGCCCTTGTCCTTTGGTCCATCTATCTACCTGCTCATTCTGTAATGTACTTGTGCATTATATTTGTTCTCATGGTTCCATTGCTTCATTTAAAAACAAATATAATGAAGATTGTGACTAGATAAGCATGAGAGGTCAAAACACAAAGGATCTTTGGGTTTGAAAGTATTGCATAAGCAACTTTATTTACCATTAACTTTGAAACTGTACCACCCCTAATTACAGAAGGTATTTCCTCTTTTTCCATTACCCAAGGGACATTTTCCTGAAAGCTGTTGCTGTCTGCTTCAGAAGAACAAGGACTGAAGGTACGGCTGAAAACATTGTTGTGGTACTTAACTGATATTTAAGGAAAAGCCCCAGGCCACTGATTTTGGATCAATATAACACCATCTAGCTTGGTTGTGTCTAAAGCCACTCTTAATGTTCAGCAACAGGGAGGTGAGCCAGATTGATAAAGGACATGAAAATATTCCCAGAAACCTCTGCCATCTCCTACCTTACCAGCAATTGTTGCGTTCAGCTGGTGTTCTGATTTTCACCGGGCTGTTTGTGGCAGCCTCCTATTTATCAAGGGCTGTGTCAAACAATCCCATGAGACTGGAGCTTACAATAACATCTACCTGAAAAGAACTTGGAACAGGAACACCCTGATTGATATATTGGCAACTGTCTCATATCAGAAACCAGCTGTACCAGGAGAATAAATGAACTATGGGCTCAATAGATAGATTTAAGTGATACAGCAATGATCAAAGGCAGAAGAAGAACAGCTTTTTTTGAATACTTTATGTGTGAACCTGGTAGCTGATCTAAGAGACTTCTGAAAGTAAATGATCTTACAGGGTGTACATGAAGTCACATCAATTTAGCTTGATTATACAATATTTTTAAATGTATTTGGGTAATGGAGATCCTTAGCAGTGATTTGAAGTTTCCTTATAGTGGTCTGAAATAAAAGCTGAGGTGCAAATTCAAAAGACCATTAAATTGTCTGTCACAGAAGTATCAAAAATACTGAAGGCCACTTTACCACTGTAGTCATGTGTATACACAGTAGATTGCACTGATTTACCTAAGTTGGCTTTTAATTGTGTTTTCTGTTTGTAAAATATGAGTGACACCACAGTAACATTTGGCCTATTTGAAACTTCGCTTTCAATATTCAGATGGTCACATGGACTTCTTTGCTTACCACCTTCTGCTTTAATCTGTGAAAACAGTGCCTGTGAACTGAGTCATCAAGAAAAAGGAATGAAAAAATAAGTATATACACATCACAAAATAGAAATGTAAAAGTATGATGTATTTTATGCCTTACCAATTCTTGTCCCACATTTGCATCTGCAGAATCTGGCTCATTTCTTCTCAAACCAGGGACATGTTGTAAAACTAAAATCCTTTTTGTCAGTAGGATCTGGATACCAGTGTAATAAGCGAGACAGAACATCTCAGGATAAAATTAATAAATCTGTCCTCAGAGCAGGGCTACGCTATGGTAAGGCATGAACCAAATACTGAGTAATATAGGCAAGAAAAAAAAAAAAAAAAAAAAAAAAAAAAATGATTGTGTAACTTCTTGTTAAGCAAACATTTTGTTTTATGCAGGAAAAGGTACAAGGGTCCAGGAGAAAAAAAATATATATATGTGATCATGTAATTAAAAACTGAATCAAAATGTATATCCATAAGAGGGCCAAAACAAAAAAAGTTGCATAAACAGATTTAATTCTAAAATTTGATAACTTTAAAGTACTTGGTTTTACAGCCTTCAGCATGCCTTTCTAATATGCACTTTTCAGCCTGTGTGCTCATTTAATTGTTTTTACTGCTACCTAAAATTGATCCCATCCCTTCACAAAAATAGGTATCCTCATCAACTACAAAATGGATATTTACGTTGTATAAATAAGAACCACCAATAGAATACAAACAAGAAAGTGTTATAGCAGTGGGGCTGAGCTACAGCTGTATCAAGGTAAAACAGATTGGCTTAATTGCAAGAGCTTTGCATGATGAGGTTCTGATGGGAGAATATCTTATTGCTTAGCCAGATGTTGTGAGTTTACCCTGACTGTGAGAGGGATGACACAGCTCATTTGCTCTTCAGAGCCCTGTAGTATTGGGCAGGGAGATGAAGTACTTCAGTCACCACAACTTTGAAGGTAGGGTATAATCCTAAAAAGATGTTTTAACACCAATGGTAAGCTTTGTTAAAATATATAGTTTTAATTGGAAACCACTCTGCTGTAGAAGAAGGTGGAGGGCTGCAAAGGCTGTAAGTAATGTGATTTCTATGTATCAATTGTTATTTTATTTGGTGCTTTTCTAGTAGGGTTGATGATGTATTTGGTTGTAATACTTTTTGTAGAATATTTTGTGTTGTTACGTGTGTTTTGTTGGTAGTTTTTGGGTTTTTTTTAAGCTTGAAAGAAATTTGGCTGAAACAGATCTGGCTGAAAAAGTAAACTAGAAGTGGCAGCAAGTCAAAGTCTTCTTATTTCTTCTCTTAATCTGTTGCTTAGCTTGATGCACTCTGTTGAACAGGCTTTGCCATCTCTGAGGTGATGTATCTCAGTGGAAACAGATGTGAACCCTTTCTGTGAGAGATAGAGGGTTCTTGCTTGATTTTTTTATTGAGTGTGTTCTTGTGCTCAGTTGAGAGGTTTGCTGACATCAGGAGAAGCGCCACGTGCTCTATCAATGTAGGCTGTGTGAAGTAAGCTAGTAGTGCTAACTGTGGGCCAAAAATATGTTGTTGACCATAAATCTGCTTAGAACTGGCTAAACACATAGTGCTAAGTTAATTTTTTTTCCTATTGTCTGTGACTTGATAGCTTTCATAATAATGTTAGAAGTTGAAATAGGAAAAAGCATTCGCTCCTATATCTGCTGAATCATACTAATGCTCATATGGAGCTTGTCTTCGGTTATGTCTTCAGGATATGTTTGTAAGAGCAGGCACCAGGAGCTGTACAGGTCTCTAGACATCAAGCTGTGTGATGGTGCAGAAGAGAGTCCAGAGCTCATACTATGAAAGATGTATTATGCTACTGTACCTTCAGCTTTGCATTTGTTCTTATTGAGATGCAAAGCTCTTTCTAAGAGTTAATGAAACATGGTTTTAGCCCCAGTTGTGTGGACTTCAGCCTTATGCTCATGGAGCAGATCTGCTGCACCTGTGCAAATCAGTACTTGTATTAATTCGAAGTCTGCATGCACCAGTTCAAATGGTTCAGTGTGGTATAGGATGTGCAACTGTGATTTACAGAGACCTTAGCATTGTATGCAAAATTGATCTTGTCTGCCTTTAGGGTTTCGATAATAATGGTGCATCTCTAATGCCTCATAACAAACATTTTCTTCTCTAAACTCATGAAGCTAGAGTGTTCATCAGTTGATGTTCTTACAGGTGGGGAAGTTTGTGGAATACCAAACTTGTGATTTAAAGCTATTTATTTAGAGAATAGAGCTCTATATTCTTTTGTGACACCTGGATACCTGTCAGTTGCCTTAGCACCTTTTGCTGTGTGCGTAGGCTTTTTCATATGGGTTAATAAGCCTATTTCTGAATCAACAAACACTCTCTGTGTCTGACAGCATTTATCTGCATAGTCAGGTCAGTGAACAGCTACATGCTCGGTGATTTGTGCAGAGGCACAACAATCCAAACAGAACTGTCAGCCACTCTTTGTGCAGACATAGGCTACTGTATAGGGCTAAGATCAAGAACAAATACTAGAGAAACTGAAGATACTTCTCCCACAATGTTTTACTGAGAAAATGATTTCTGTTGGAATAAAGCTCTCAAAAAGGGATTTAATTGCACACAGCAAAGTCCTTGTAAGAAACAATGTTTTCCTAGCACTAATAAGGGAAGAGTTAACACAAGGACTGACTACCCCCATGGGCTTACCAGGGTGGCTGGGCAGCTGCTGCATTAACTGCCTCCTGTTCTCATCACAAGGTGCTGGGGCAGGACAGGGACCTAGAAAGCTGTGCGGGGGGGGCGAATACTGATTGGTGAGGCTTGTGCACATGCAGTGGGGGTATTGTCTTTTCTCTTTTTTTCCACCTCCTTCATTCCCTGCACTGAAGTCTGGCAGCACACAATTATTTTAGTCTTTGACTTTAAGTCTTGAGGAGATTTATTTTTGCTGGTGCTACTTGTCTAGAGGAAGGGAGTCTTCTGGCTGAGTGAGATCTGAAAAGCCAGATGTGCGTGATTTGGCTGGGATTTGGGAGCCTGACCACTGTGTAGGAACCTGATACTGGCTCATATGACGCCAAAATCTGCTCTGCTTTCATCTGGGGGTCTGTAGCATGCCCTATTGCTTCAGGGAGCGAGGGCAGTGTTGGTGATCCATCAAGGTTTTCTGTGAGTTTATTACTGTTGGCTGATTGAAGTGTTCTTTACGAAAGAATTGTATTCCTTCTGAAGAGGAAAACAGTCAGCCATGCTACATCCTGTGCTCAGTGTGTGTGGCTTCACAGTTCCATAATACAGGTCTCTCTCTGTTCTGTAGCTGCACCTTGTCCTCTGCGCCTAACCCCGTATGATAACAAAGCATAGTTTCAACCTTGAGAGAGGAAATGGAGAAGCAGGGCTAGATGAGGCCTCTTGGCTGTTGGTCACTTTCAAGATCTTGCAATTCTGGGCATTCATGTTGAGGTTAACTTACCCAAATTCTGGCGGAGCTTATTACTTTTAATTCTACACAACCCTACTGTCCAGTAACAATGGGTAATGGAAAATCAGCTGCATCGTCTGTGTGTCAGCATTAAATTTCTGCCTCTGAAGGGGGCAGAGTACTTCCAGGAGCAAGTGGAAAAAAAACTTGCCTCCAGACTCATCTGTATCCAAACTACCAGATTTTATGACTGTGTCCAGAACCCTCTGATCAGGAAAAAAATTGCGTCTTTCTTTTCTCGTCCTCCCTGAAGACATGGATTTTCTTCTGTGCAACTTGTAAAATAGAATGGAAACTATAATTAATAGTGAGGACTAGATTTCTAATTATAGAACGTGGACCTATTTCCAAAAAAAAAAAAAAAAAAAATAGCTATTGGTGATGTTAGTAAACCTACACCAAAAATAAGCATGACAGTTGGAGAAAGTCACCTTTCTCCAAGTGATACAAAAACACTTTAAGGCACTAGTAAATAGCTAGGTTTAGTAAACATTGGTACTTTGTTAATCCAAGCTCTTTCACTTTTTGCTTCATTTACAATTTTAACCTTTCCCATTTTCACTGATTACGTAACAATTTATACTAGATTTCCTTTATGTAATTGCATTCTGGAACTGTGAGGTTGCTGTCTCTTTGCACCTTACACCTATCATTTTTAAAGATGTATCTATCTCTAGCACTGTCCGCTAGGAAAGTCCCTGAACAAAAATACAAAATAAGAGAAGGCAAACAGAAATAACTGGTGGTGGCACTTTCTTTTTTTCCCTCCTTCTGTGTATTTATGCTTTGGGGCAAAGCTAACTGTCCATCCTTCCTCCCACTCTGCTGCCTCTAAATTTCATATTCATATTCAATGCATTTCAACAAAATAAAAATAACAAAATAGGGGATCCTTCTATATGGGACCTGCTTTTAATTTAAATAATAATAATAATAATTTTAAGAAGTTCTTTTTCATTTAGTTCAACAAAAATGACCCACTCTTGCAGATAGTCTTTAAGTACATGTATCTTGCTCTAGGTGTTAGAGTTCTCAGTTTTGAGATGTATAATGCTTCTGCCCTCAGAACTATTATTTTAATGTAAAATAAAATAGTGTTTCTCAGGCTGTTGTTCTCAATAGTGCAAAGAGAGGCAAACAACACAAATTTTGCAAAGCAAAAGACCTTGTAAATATAATGTTAACAGCTAGTGGAATTTACTCAGACCATTAGAAATTGATGCTTTTTTTTTCTGGCAAGGGTGCTAAATATGAGTTCAATACAAACTGGAATCAGAATCTGTTATGAGTAGTCCTAATTACTTACTAAGATGTGATCTTCCTTGCTCTCCTTGTTTTAAATGTACCTTTCAGTCCTTTAAACTGTTCTGTCTTGCTCTTCCTTCACAGTTTCTCTGAACTGATGGTGGCTCATTGCTTGAGCAAAAGTACTGGGCCACTTTTCATAAACCACAGGCGAAGCCTTTTTTGTTTATTTGGTAAAGGCAGAGTGAAGTGATGAAGCTTTCTGTGAAAACCAAAAAGCCATAGTGTGTTTGTTGTCAGTCTGTGTATTGGCACAAGGCCCCACAAGTGTCAGGCTTCAGAAATGCTCTGGATTTACCGGAGGTGGGGGGATAGAAGAGAAATAGTATATAGGCTGGAAAAATCTGAGGGGACAGGGCAAATGTGGAGAGATCAGCTATAGGGATGAAAACTGCAGTTTCCAGAGTAGAGAAAGAACTAGAATTGATCACTGTCCTTAGTTTCCTCAACAGCTAGGAGATGTGGAGAGCAGCTTAAGAGTATAAACTGGGGAAATTGTTGTTGTGCCTCACAATGATAGACACAAAATGCTAGTAAGCTCTAGCTGCGAATGGGCACAATTGAGCTGTCGTCAGAGGTAAGAACTGCTAAAAGTTAGCAACTGGGGCATTGCTGGGTATTCTGGGAGAGTTTCCAGTATGCAGCTACTTGTGTTGGCTTTGACTTGTGCTGCTGTGTCATCTGCTGGCTGTTGTCATGGTGTAGTTGCAAGGACCACGCTCACCTTGGGTCAGTTGTTTCTACATTCCTGAGCAAATCTAACTTTGTTCCCAGTCACCAGTTACAACTCTGTTACTGGCAGGCACTGACTAACAAACAAAGCCTAGGTTTCATCTGAAACTAATGCCAGACATCAGTGTATAAATTGAAGATGTTGTGGCACTTCCCTATTGTTTAGGGAAGACCTAGGTTATCATTTAGAAGCCCTGTGACAACAGTACATATTTATATGAAAGCAGAATTGTAAGTCTGACTTCACGTTTTAAGAAGAGATTTTAAAAAGACAACAGCCCTCCGTGTAAAATATTCCTGGGTATAGTTTTGTGTCCAGAGCAGCCCATTCATCCTTAGTTGCATATCTTGAAGCCTTCTGTGTTTATGTCAGGGACTGCAAAGTCCAGCATGTGGGGAAAATCTACATTAGAGACATCATTTCCCAGACTTTAGCTTTGCACTTGGCTAATTCCTGATCAAACACCTGGTGACAGTGACTTAGAGTTCTCCAGGCACAGTCTGAAAGCACCTGTGGGAGAACAGCAGTGACCTCCCCCAGCAGGAGAGTGTAGGTCTTGCACAAAACTAGCTGGAGCTGCTCTGTGCAATGGCATGGTACCAACTGCCATGCCCAAAGCAGGGAGGAAGAATGAGGACTCATCCTGCCTTTTTGCTGCCCCACTCCAGACTTTCTGCCTGAGGAGAACACCAACAGTAATCACTACAACTGCCAGATGTGACAGCACTGACTTCTGCTGTGGCATAAAACATAGAGCTTCTTGCTTACCCGCCCAGCTCTGGCAGCCTGTGCCCACATACCTCTCCACGCTGAGTTCATGAGCTGCTCTGTGCCTGGAGGCTGATGTGTGCCCACCAGTATGGATGCAAGCAGCTTCGTTGGTGAGAGGATTCAGTTTGGGAACACCAGCTACACTTGCTGAGTAAGCCTGAATGGCTTTCTTTCAGGACTTAATTACCGCAAATTGAAGAATTACAAGAGGGGAGGGAAATAACAGTTCACAAAAAAATAAAAAATAGAAATATTGAAGATGCATTATGGCCCTAGCCTCTTTCCACTAATGGATATGAATCCTTAATGAAAATACCACTCAAGAAGATAGATCAGAAGTGGAGGGTGTAGAGCCCAGCACAAAAGGGTCAGGAGGCCTACACAGCACCCTCTTGTTGGCCCAGTGGAAAGGGCAATCACAACTGCGAGAGGAAAGCAAGGGCAAATACTGTGTCACTACCGAATGCCCCCAGAGACCTTTCATCACGGTGAATGATGACATGAGAGATGACTGAGTAAAATGGGCAAGGACGGTGTATCTGAACGCATTGGGAGTTTGGTGAGGGAGCTTGAGATCCAGATCTGAAGTGAGCCATTGGCTACTGACTTGTCGAGTGGTCTGAATCCAAGCCCAGAAAATCAGCAATGGCCCAAAGACAAAGACTTGAAATCTAGGCTGGAATCTTTGTTGTTATCTCATATTTCAGCTCCAGTTGTAGCAAGGAGTAGCAGAAGTCAAGTGAAAGACCTTGGTTAGCTGCTGGTACAGCTGCAGAGGATCGGTCACTGGTTCAACAGCGGGTGCTGAGCTGAGGCTGAAACTGAGCAGGGTAAGCTTCAAATAGGAATGGCAGCCTGTAAAGGGAGCGTTCTGTGCATACAGGCTGAAGAAAGTGCTGAGGGACTGCCTTGTGGAGGCTTACTGACCTTGTGGAGCGTACACTTCCTTCAAGGAGTGCTCGTCTCTTGAGCTGACCTGAATAAATGTTGTAACCAAAACCACTTCCTGGGATTTTGTGTCCTTCCTCTGGCTGTCTGTGACTTTCCCTTTAGTTCACTGTTTTGCCTCATATAGTTGATGGTGGCTCAGCTCCCGGGAGAATGAGCTGCTACAAGTCCTATGTAGTTATCATTTTATCATTGAACACAGCTGCTCTGAATTTTAATAGGTAAGTCTTCTGCATCTGCAAGTAACATATGGCTTGCACAGAGCTGCAGCTTCAAGAGCCACTTCCTGCTCACATCTCTATCAGGCAGCCGTGGAATGGAAACCTGCCACTTCAGCAAAGGCATTTACAGTGGGCAAGCTGTGGGAAGATAGTCTGTGTAAACATGCTGTAGTTAATGTCAGGTATCCTAACGTGTGCTAAACATAATCTTCTTGACTTTGTATTTGTGTACAGTAATCTCCTCCAGTGCTTTGCTGTTAATAGATGAAGTGTTTTCAGGGCGGTGCAGTTGCTAACACGTATATAGATCTCTGGTTAGTAGGGAAGGTCTTCAGTCAAACAGGGAAGCTCATCTAAGCCTGCAGCTTCCCCAGAAGGGAGGTGTCATAACTACAGGGTGTGTTTCAGCCACAGAGATGGAGCTGCAGTAACTTCACAATCCCAGAGGCAGCAGAAAACAATGCACCTGAAAATGTCATTTAAATGGCCTTACTGCTCAGTCCCTTAGCCACTGCGGCTGCTGCCCACATCCTTATGTTCCCTGCCCTCCCTAGGGCCTTTTTGGAGTGTTTACCCTTTCAATCACATCTCCCTCCTATTGCATGAAAAACAGGTATTGATTTTTTTTTTTTCTCCTGCCTTAGAAGAGATCACCAAATCCTGTGCTGTTGAAAGCAGTACCTCAGATATTTGAGAAAAATTACCTATTGCTGTTAGCAGCACAGGCTCTGGCCCCGGTGATAGCTTGTGAGATGGAGAAATGATGACTGCTGTTTGGGGGGATTATTCCTCTAAACTTTGACCAGTTCCAGTAAATGTTCCTTACACCTTTTATTACAAATTGCAAGTGGGGGACTTGTCTAGGTAAGCAAAATCTGCATGGATGTACTCAGTGTAGGTAGAATAAGACAATACTCAGTTGACACACTGCGTTGTGCTGGCATAATGACATATGGTTATAGCTAGCGTATATCTCTCTCAGCTGTATGTGCTCTGAGGCATGAAGAGGATAAGTGACTTGTACAAGGCTATTCAGAGGATCAGTCATGGAGCAAAAATGCGGTGGCCTTAAAAGCTAATTATTAGTTAAGAGACAAAATCATTACTCTGAGTGCTCCATGTTTTGTTTATTTTCATTCTAATTTAGAATGGGAAGTTTTAACTTTCAAAAATGTGGTGATATCTTCTTTTCCAACCCACCTTCCCAAGTCAGTCTACGTTATAGAATAACTTTTATAATGTGAGACTTATTTTACAGTCTTTTTGTCTCAACTCATGTAATTTCTAAACATGTTTGGAATGTTTGCAATTTTTTTTAATTACTGCTCCCCACCTTGAACAAATGCTTACTGTCCCTGGGGGGAAAAGTTTCCATTTCAGTTAAGGAACATTTCCATATAGGAACTCCTCCTGCTTTAGAATATTTCAACTAGTCCAACGAACTAGAACAACTCCAAAATAGATTTTTAAAATCCAGGTAAATAGGTTAAGGCAAATGGCTTGCTCAAGAAACTGGCTTCTCCAAGTGCTGTATTTGTCGTGGCTGCCTTTCAGCATGCTGTTGCAAGTACATTGTGGGGGTGGTGTATTGTGCAGCTGCATCGTGGTGTAGGTGCAGAAAGTCCTTGCAGTGCAGCAACGTGAAATGCATTGTTGCCCAGGTATGAATAGGGTCTTCTTTGAGCTAGAATTAAATGACATAGCTTTGTTATTGTTGTTCTTCTAATTTTAATTCTATTTTTTTAGTAACTGGATTACTTGATATCATCTGTTTCCGTATGTTTTGTGTACGTTGGTGAATAACAACTGAGCAGCAGTAGGAGTTGCATGTAGTAGTTCTGAGAGGCAAAATAATTTCTAGAGTATTGGAAAAATAAAACTACACCCCTTCAACTGTGAGCTGTACCATATTTAAATCAATGCCAACATCTGTAATAGGAGAAGGAAAGGGCAAGCAAAAAAAAAAAAAAAGTTTTGTTTTTTCTAGAACAGGTAGAAATCCAAATATAACTGTATTGAGTAAAATGAGAACTAACTGTGGTCTTCTGGATTTTGTGCAAACAGCTGTACCAGCCGTAATGAGTACAAAATGAAATTGAAGCACAGGAAAGATAATAAAATGTTACAGTCCTGCTGATGTCTGTAATAATGGGATAGTTGATCCAAAAAAGGGTTCTTCAAGTGCAATGAGCACATGCAATTAATATCACTTGAACAATACAAGTGAGTATATCTTTCCCCAAGATGTGCCACATGGCATCTATAGAGACTGCAGCGTGTGCAGTTTGGGAAGGGGGAGCTGGAGCTGATAATGAGGTGTGCCTTCCAAAGGGAAGGGCAGCAGGCAGCTGATGAGAGGAGGGTCGACTTCCATGTATTGCTTTCCTCCCAAGGGGAAAACTGCACTGCACCTCTTCAGTAGATGTAGAAATCTGCAGTCACTCCACCCTGTATTGCTCACTCTACCAGTACTAATGAGCTCCAGAAGGCATTTTGCTGTCTGAGATGTGCCTCTACTGCTGTTCCTGGGCGTGCATTTTTATACTCCCTCCATGAAGCAAGCAAATGCAATCCTGGCCTATGTGGCTTCTGAAAAATTCTTAGGACTAGGGAACTGGTGTAAACAGTGGCTTCTTTACTGAAGACCTTTCAAGTCCAGGGCTTTTTCCTCTGCATTTGCAAGTGTCTGTGTTTTGTTTTTTTCCCTCCAGTTAAATGCTGCTTCATCCTCTGCCTGTAAGCCGAGCAAGGTTCTTTACTGGAATAAGCTGTGTCCTTAAACAGGATGAAACTAGACTCAGAGCTGGCATAAATCACCACTGCACACTCTGCTTCAGTGCAGCTATGCTGATTTGCTGTTGCTGAGTTTCTGCCCTAATGTCTCCTCAGGACGCAAGCAGCTCTGAGCTCATCGGTTAGGAGTGGCCAGTTTTCAGGAATACAAAAAGCTACTGTAGTTCACACACACAAAATTGTCAGGGTGGAAAAGAGAGATCTTACAGTCACTTCCCCCCTCCCGCCCCCCTATTTCTTTCCTCCCTTCTTTCATGGAGAGACAGAAAAGCTCTGTTTTGGTGCTGTTACCATTCAAGACCTCAGATGAATACAATACTTTGCCAACAGTCATATTTGTGTCTGTGTCATTTGCAGGCACTACTGCTAGATAATGTGATAACAGTCAAACTAGACAACGGCAGTTACTAATCAGTCCCACTGATCACACTTTCCATTTGAAATAATGACGGCTGCTTAGCGCAAACTACTTGCATTAAAAAAAAAAAAAAAAAAAAAAAAAGAGAAAAAGGTGGAGGGGGGAAGCCTCAGCTTTCCTTGGATGGAGAACAGAAGGAGTTGCTTTCTCCTATGGTTGCGAAATGTCAGGATCTGTCTACAGGACCTGTGCTGTTCACAGCCTGAGGAATGCGCAGGGTTACAAGAAATGGGAACAGTCTCCCCAGTACCAGCACCAGGCTAAATGATTGAGTCTGAAATGGTGGAGAGCTCCTGACCTAAGCACACCTGCTAAACAGAGAAGAGAGGACTGCATGCATACAGGGGATGTATCTCTACTCTGGCTCTGTTCATTGACTAAAACTACAGTTAGTCTCAGGTCCATGCTTGCCTTCTCAGACAGCTTCATGTTACAGAGCTCCCCTTTCCTGCCCTCCCTGGGGTTGTGCTCATAGCTGTTACTTTCTCCCCTTCCTGGCTGCCTCTCTTCTCCATATAAAATCACTCCTGTGGGCACCAATACAACTGTAAAAATTCCAGGTGGGGAGTTAGTCACTTACAAGGGCTTTCCAGACAGGAAACTTACTGTGGCATCTACAATCTTGTGTCAGGGTCTCCTTATTTCTAACCTGCTCACTCCTTAAAGGGACTCTTATTTTTCTCTCCTGCTTAAAAAGCAAGAGGAGTACAAGCTCACCTACCAGCTTTAAAGAGCTCTACGTGTGGAAGTACCATGAGGGCAGCTGTCCCTGTTGGAAGCCTTGCTCTGGAGCTCCTCTGTGGTGATCGAGGCCATGTTTGGCCATACTCCCCTTAGGACAAAGGCACGCTATCAAGAATGTCAGACTCATCAGGATGCAGTGTGGCGTTTTCACCAGGCTGACCCAGTGACGAGTGCCAGCAACCTGTGCCTGACCTAACACCGAGCGCGCCGCTGTGCTTGCTCCTTGGCTGGCCACTGCCGTGACGACGCTCAGCACAAGTGCAGGGAGGGAAGATGTCTGGCAGAAAGCTGACCAGGGCTTTGTTTGTTCATGTGGCTGGGTGAGCTGTCCTGCCAGGTCCACGCTCTGAGCAGGTTCACCGTGGGGTTAGGGAAGTGCGAGGCTTGGCTCAAGTGGAAGCGACAGAAATGCGTGCCAAGGGTGGGGAGCAGGGAGAGGCACGTCATTAGCCTGCCTTAATTACACACGAGCACCCCATGCTCCAGGTCATGGCAGTGGTTGTGGTGGTCCCTGGGTCAGGGCAGGCAACATCTGCCCCTCCTGGGCAGGCAAGGCAGGAACAGCAGGGCCAGGGTCCCCAGGGGCACCCACCCAGCTGCACCACCAGGACTGCCAGTGATCCGTACACTCACCAGCCTGCAGTCCGGCCCCAGATCCTGTGGCTGCATTTTAACAAAACTTAGTACTAATGAGGAATCCTTTATGTCCATGGGAAAGCATTCTCCCCCTGTAACGGGGTGTAAGGGAGCCCTGCCCACCAGGGAGTTGCTGTTTCCTCAGGTGTCAGAGGGCTGCTAGCAGAGGTGCAGCCATGCCTGCCCCGGTGTGCGGCCGCAGCCAGTGCCTGCACCCAGGGTGAGCAGGCTCACAAGTCGGTCTCTGGCTCGCAATGTGTGGTGCCTTTGAAGTCGATCGCTTTGTAATTTCTGGCAAATGGAGGAAAGATGACCGGACAAAACAAGTCAGGGGAGGAATATATCTTTGCTTTCCACTAAGCCATTTCTCCCTCATCATCTGCCAAGAGTAAACTTGAATTTATAATAGAAAAATAAATCTAGCTAGAGTTTACATACAGAGAATTGTTTTTAAAATGAATTTTAGTTGAAGGAAAACACTGCCTTATTGCAGTCATGTTTTCAGGCAGCAGAAATTAGATCTTTAGAGTAGAGACAAAAGATGTAAGACAGGGAAAGGGCAGAGAGGACTTACTCCCCCACTGAAGCACCCCTGCATCCCATCACCCATGGATGAGGATAGATACCTAGTGAACTGCCACAGCCTCTCTCAGATAATGCTATGTGAGTGGGTTAGGAGCACAGGTATTTGAATTAGGCAGTTTGTTGTATGTTGCTGCTTCATAGACCTTTCATTGACCTGGGGAAGCTCATGCAGGTGGATGAAGCTAGAACTCTAGGATTAATCTTTCCTTCCCCTTACACTGAGCCAGACCCAGAACAGGTACCGGTGCAGGCACCCCAGCACACTCCATGTACAGTGGCACTGCTGATGCTGCTCGGGCTGAGCTCTGCCTCCCTGCCCCAGATACAGGGGCTATCAGCAGCCAGCTTACAGCTGCAGTGATGACCACCCCTTCAGGTGAGCTCACGAGGGGAAGACTTCAGCACCTTCTGAGGGAAGCGGTGCTTCAGGAGTTGGTGCCTGCAGGCTGACATTTGCTGTGAATTGGGAATATTCCATGTGGGAAAACACCAGAAAGACCTTTCCATTTGCAGTCTGGCAGAATTTAGGTATATTCTAGCACTGCTCTTTTTTTTCTTTTTCCCTCTTCCTTCTCACATATGTAGAGTGAATTTATTCAGCAAAGTGATTTGTCCAAAACACCCCCATTTCTCCTTTTAACTTTCAGCCAGATTGCACTGTGAAGAGAACTGAGGAAAATCAGCTGCACAAATGCTTGTGCTGTTGCGAGGCAGAGCGTGGGGCAGAAATGAACAGCTAGGGGCAGCAAATATATAACCTAGCTAGCTCTAAATGCACTTGTTATTAAATCAAACCCCATGTTCAAATGGGGCAGGGTGGGGAAATCGCCTGAAGATGGCCTAAATGTAATCTCAGCCAGTTCAGCTTCATGCTTTTGGCATAGCTAATGTGGATTGAGGTACGTAGAAATTAATCCCCGCCATCTTTTCTCCAGTTTGCTGCATCAGGCCCCCAGCTGTTCTGGTGCCCTCAAAACACCAGGTTTTCGGTTTGCCTGCTGTAGTTCAGTGAGCTGGTGTGACCACCCTGAAAGGGAGTCTTGCTGGTAGCAGTTGTTGGCTGCCACTTGCTTAGCAGGTTCCAGCAATGCAACTGTCCTTGTCAGAGCATGAGATGTGACTTGGTCTCCTATGAGCAAATGTGTTTCTCTGGAAATCAAATGAAATTTTTGGCTAGCAAGGAGGCTGATCAAAACAGTGTGGGGTTACAATCCTGTCTCCAGTACAGTTATGGAATGAGTTTTCACACTGTAAAGGAGAGAGTCTCTGCTGGGGGGTTATCTAGTAAGTGAATGTTATATTGAGGATAAAAGAGCAAGTGTTTTTAAACCATCTTCAATCTAATATGAGGTATTACCTTGTGGTTTGCTTCTCTATGTTAAAGATGTAACTATATATCATGATGATACTGTCTGTCCTGATTTTTTTTTTTGTTTTGTTTTTAAAAGCTGACTTTCTCTGCTTGTGTCCTTTATTGAGATTCAGGAAGCTAATCATCCCTTACTGTTCAGTATAATATTTTTCTCACGTCAGACAGATGGGCAGCCTTTATTGTTTTACATCTAATTACCTGCTAAAGAGTTATAGAGTTCTGAACAAAATGCCTAAGGGAATGATGAGCAGATATCATTTTTTATCTGCAGGACAAAAGCTGCTGGGATGGGGGGGGGGAGTAGTTACTGAAGTTTCTTAATCAGCAGAAATTGCCAAGTAGTAACTAAGCTAGAGATCATGTTAGCAGCTTCACAGAGACAGGTAAAGTAAGTATATATGTAACAAAATTAGGCCCCAAATTAAAGACAGTGACTCTCCTGCTTTCAAAATAGAATGTCTTGTCTTTTCTGTCTATGTGATTGGAGACGATTTCTATGGACAGTTAATGCAACTAGCTTTTGCAGATGTTGGTATATTTGTTTTTGTTTGAAGGCTTTCTTCACATTTCTGTTGTTGCACTGAGGACTAGGACTAAAAGTTTAATTCAGTTTTGAGGGGCAGATTCTAATACTCTTGTTCAGGAATATCTTGTAGAGCAAACCTCATTGTGTATAAGAACACTGTATGGTAATGCTCTGCAACTTTTAGCTACTGAAGAGTGGTTTTGCCTGATATTCTCAACCTTCTCAGCCCAACAATTCTAAGAAGAAATACAAATATTGCAGAAAACAAGGTCTCTTACAAGACTCAGGCTTGGTTTATTAAACACAGATAAAGGATAAAAATGGTAATGGAATTTTTGTTTATTTGTTAATGCTACTGAAGATAACTCAGTTTTGAAAATTCTTAGAGTTACTGTGCATCTATAAGTTTCTTTGCTTTTTCTGGTTCTTCTTTATTAATCTTAATTTGTGTGACCAACTGCAAGACTTAAGATATTGTTTTGTCACTTTCAACACTCTTAACAATCTGCTTTAGATTGCAGTGCTTTGCACAGAGTAAGGATTTTCTATGTCCATCCTATAAATACTGGGGCATTGCCAATACTGAATTCCTACATTCCCCACACCCTTTCCTATTGTATTTAAACCAGCTATTCTCATTTTTGGAGAAATTGGCAGGGTAAGTGCAGAGGAAGATTTCCACTTCTGTCAGTTACAACAAAGAACTGTAGAGAAAGAAACAGAGCCGGGCTTCAAGCTTCTATTGAAGATTCACAGCCTTGACCCTGAATCCTCAAACAATTTCATTAAGATCCTCATATTAGGAGTGCTGTTTCTGGGTCAGGGTCTGATAGGAGTGGTTATAAAAGGTCTGAAGTTTATTTTGACTGAAGGCTTTCCATGCATACTGAATCAGTGTTTTTTTCCTTTGAAAGCTACAGTAATATTTACAAAATAGAGAATATTAAACTGGCAAGATTTCTTCAGGTATGCTGTGCGGATGGTCAGAAGTACATAGAATATGACAGACTTCTTGTTTTTCTGATGACCAAGTCAGCTTAGCTATATTCTCTCTCACTGACTCACTGTCACTGACTCAAAAGCTCTGTAGTTGCTATTAATTTTTAATTGAAAAAATGTCCAGAAATTCACATCTGCTTAAAAAAAATAATAATAAAAAAAAAAATAATGAGTGGTCAGAAGTTGTGAATTGAAAAGTTTTAGTGGCTTACATAGAATCTTTTTTCCTGGCTCAGCAAAACTTTTGTCCTTTCTCATAAAATTTCCCTCTGATCTTGAAATTATTTGATTGATTGTACTAGGTGTAGACCATTTAATGTTTTTTTTAAGGCACTGTTGATTCTAGAAAAGGCAAGTTATCCCTCGCCCTGAGCTGTAGCACTGTTAGCAGAGCTTGCCTCAACTATGCAAAGAATCTGTTAATTCAATTAAAACATGTCATGCTTGTGTAGTGTTAATACGTTCACCGAGCAATGTACTAATTTTAAGGCTACTAAACTCATTCTGTGATCTTGAGGCCATTTCTGATCTTTCTCTCTTAGGAGACATTAGCTGATAATTTTTAAATTGATGTAATGAAATTCAAGTATCTACTAGTGCAGTCTTAATTGAGCAGGTTGGCTTGACTTGACCATGAAGGGAAAAGCAAAGCACTTACAGTTCTAGCATTGATAAACTAGTACAGCAACGTGTCTGGGATACTAGAAAACTACTGAGACTAACCCAGTTCATGGTAACAATATTTCCCAACATCAAAACCTGTGAACACCTACAAGAATTTTTCTTACAGACACATAGGTCTGACTAGCTTAAGAGCAGCAGGCCAGTGATAATGGGTTAAAACTGGTTTGTGTCTTAGCAAAACTAAATTCAAATATTTGACCTTGCTTTAAACTTGTTTGTGCTTTTTTATGTCCAATGCCCACTTCCCTGCTTGTAGCATGAAGGAATTGTTTCTTTTTTTCCCTCATTTTGCCTGACTGCCCTACTTATACTGTAAAGTCTCTGGAACAACTGCTGTCTGATCTAATGTGCGTGTACAGAGCAGAGCACAATGAAGTCCTGATCTCAGCAGGAGTCCCATCTGCTACTGCTGAGATAAATGATCTTTTCAGTACTGGTTGTTTTTTAATCTCTTTAAATTACCATAAATACATTTTTAAAGCCATATGCTTTCATTCTGTATCCCACTCCACTGAAAAAATCTGGGTTTCTGTGGAAATATAATTATGTAACCATATAATTAAAGACTGCATTGTACCCTGTACATGCAAGTGGGCTGAGCTGAGGTCAAGAGCCAGACTGATCTGCCACTTTGCAGGTTTCAAGCACCTAAACTTACTTCAGAAGGGTCATTTTAAATATGGTTGCGTGTATATAACTTTATACTCTTTAAAGGGAAAAAAAAAAAATCTGTTGAAGTGCAATTAGTTCAACTAAACTGAAGTTAGTTTGCAGTAGAAGAAACAGATTCCAAAGAGACCATTAGATTTTGGGGTTGGCTGTCCAGCATTGGACGGTGATCAAGGAAATCTAAACAAAGCTTCTCATTTATGGCAGAGAGACACAGTGGGTGTATAGCCTGTAGGATCCGATCTGTCAGAATGGACAAAAGTTAGCAGAAACCTATGGAGGGGGAGCACTTCTTTCTTTTTTTGTCTTTTCTGTTTCTCTGCTGCATCAGTGTCCAGGTGTTCCCAGCTTAGTATGTGGTGGTGCTGCTTTGGCAGTGCCATAAGCCTAACATTACCACGTTGGTTAGTGTTTTCACTGAATACAGGCTTTCTAGGTTGGTACAAATGCTAAAAAGGAAGTGGCAAACTTCACAAGTTATTAACTTATCCAAATTGGAACAGGAATATATAGGCTGAGCTAAGAGCATGTCTCTAATCATAGACATTTTGTCACTGTCAACTTTCAGCACTTTGCCTTAAGCAATGGAAGTGTTGTAACCTTTCAGAAAAGACCATAAGTTTCTTGAACAACAAATAATTATTCAAGCTAGATGTCAGAACTACCACCATTCCCATGTAGCAGCAGCCTGGGATAGGGGTCACTGCCTCTTGACAGACCCTTCCCTTCCCTGCTTCGAAGAGCTGGGGGAGCTCTTACCTGAGCTCTGAAACTCAGCTTGCTTTAAACTGCCATACGGGACCTGGGTGCAGAAGGGTGGGTGGAGAAGGATTTCATGAACTAGTTCCCTGCAGTACAAGCTTGCACAAATCAGACTGTTTTATTTTGTCTTTTTCCCTGAACAGAGAAGTTCTCTTCACTTACAGTCCTTCTACATTCAGATGAATAAAGTTAGCTAAGGATTTGTTTTGTCACTGTGGTGTTTCAAGAATTGTTTGTGATTTGTTGTAGGTCTGCTGGATTTTTTTTCTTTTGCTTTAGATTTTTAACTTCAGGAGAGATTCAAGCTTTGCATACAGCAAATCTTTCCTCCCTTAAGAAAATCCAACTAACAAAGAAACCTTGCAAGCACCAGGTGCAAGAAAACCAAGGTAATTGTCTGTAATTGTGAGATTCTTGCAAACACAATACTTTGCTCAGTTGGATATGTACACAGCATCCATTTCTGCCAATGGAAGTTACATATACAAACTGAGGGTACAATAGGGCCACTTACATTCAGCTTCCTTTACATAAAATGTATTGAGGGTTTTTAGTAGGGAACTGTTTTTTAAACAAAATCAAACATTTACATGAATAAGATGTGACATCCAGAATTTTTCACAAGTTGTTAAACTCCAATTAGGCTTCCGCAATCTGTATTTACTTGGTAGTAAGATAATTTGCTGTTATCAAAAGAAAATACAGTTGATGTATTTCATGTGTAAATTAATTTATTTTGTCGAAGGGGAAAAAAAAAGCTTTGAAAGTTGATGCTTCTGCTAATGTCAACGTTTGCTTATGTTTGAATAGCTTTTCATAATAATAGTCTTTGGCACTCCCTTTTGGCCTTCCACCCTGTCTCGAGGTACCTCCACAGATCTCAAGTTGCACAAGTAAATGCCACCCCCATTTTAGAGAAAGCATGGAGATATCTCTGCCTAGGTGTTAACTTCAATTTTCAATAACGGTGGCTAGCCATGTTTTCTTTACTTTTTCTTTATTTTGCTTTACAGCAAAAATCAGGTTCTGCTGGCACATGTAGGATTCTCCCCTGGTAGCACTGAGGTTTTGTGGATGCCTCTACTGCTGGCCGCAGTGTGAAGGTAAACCGCTTATACAAAGAAGATGCCTGGTGCTGTGAAGAGTGCAGGCTGGAGTATCTTTGAGCTGAGCAGGATGTCCTAGGCCTTGAGTGATCAGAAAGGACAGATAAGACCATCTTCTCTTCTGTGGAAGCTGGTTATTCTTTTAGGGTCACTGTCAGTTCCTATTTGGAGGACAAAAATCAAGGGTTTTTCTTCCTCCGAGCACCCATTAAGAACAGATTTAAAGGGTTCATCACCCATCATGAAAATCTCATTTTTTTCTGATCTCATTACTTTGAATAGCGCCTCAGATGTGTTTAAAATTAGCTTATTAAAGCATGTATGACATTAGAAAAAAAAAAAAAAGAAATAAAGAAGACTGGATTTAGAACAGCTTTCTATTGTGAATCAGGTTCTTTTCCAGCTAATTCTTCCAAAGTATAAATATGGACTACTTTGTTTATGTGCTTTATCCTGCAAAAGGGCAAATTACTTGATCTGATATGACTATAATCTCTCACTTGGTTCTATGGATACAACTGTGGAAAAGGAATGTTCGCTTATTTTATATGATCTTTTGTATATCATCTGGAGAGAAACATAAGCTGAAGTTATTGAGCAATAGCAGACAAACTGTACCAAAACACTGTAACTTAAATAAAACAATATTCGGGGGTTAGTTTTACAGGATTGTTTTGTTTTGTTTTCTGTTTTTTTTTTTGTTTGTTTTGTTTTGTTTTTTTTTGGAAAAAGAAGCTGCCAAAGCATTTGTCAGAAGCAGCACACAATCATAACATCATCTAATTAAAAATCAGTTACGTGCTTCCAGGCAGTTTTAATAGCAGTCTTGTTCACACTTCCCAGTTATTGTGGAATACAAATCAAGAAAGGGGTAAGAATTTGTATATTCAATTTATCCTCCGTAGAAACTTCCAGAAGTCTTGTCGACAATACAGTAGTATCATAAAGTGTCTTTTGTCCTGTTCCAAGTCTAAAACGTGGCCCTGTGTTAGCCACTGCCGGTTTGTGTTGTCCTTCACTAGTGACTGCTGGCACTGTTTCTTTCAAATAATTATTTGGCGTGGTCACTTCATTTTAGCAGATTCCGGGACAAACAGGTAAAAACTGTTCCTGGTCTGTGTACAGGAGAGTTACTGGAAGTTACCAAGTGAAGTCGTATGGATTTGTGAGGGTAAGAGTGGGGAGTAAGGGACTGCTGTACCCCATGTACCCCATTACAAATGGATTGTCATGACTGGAATAAGACCAAGTCAAAGCAGAGCAAAAACCCTAACAGGTGATTTGCTGGGCTCTGTCAATTTGTGTTGCTGTCTTGAAGGTAAGTAATTGTAGCATGAAGTGGAGCTGAAGAACAGAACAATCACAAAAAAAAAAAAAGGGGGGGGGGGGCCCGTGGCCATACTACCTCAGGCTGCAATCATGCTTGGCCCCGTGTACTATATTGGGTCGGGTGATCAATAGCTGGACTGGAGAGCTTCAGCAGCTGCTCAGCATGGCGTGCTGCTGGAGCATGCAGCATTTGTCTTTCTCTGCATGTGCTGAATCAATGTCATTGTGTATTACAGCATGTGATGCACCCCTTGTGTTTTGTGTCTGTGGGCCTTGTATGCACTTGGATAGCATGTTGTCTACTGAATACCATGGAGCATACACATGTGAGACGTTGGGAAGAAGGGGGAGAAAAATTGTGCATTATCTCTAATAACATCATAAGATGCTGTGAGCGTCCATGAGTACAATGGGAAATGCTAGTTACTGGGTCTAGGCTACAACTTCTCTTCTGATTAACAATGACTGTTTTGCATTGCAAAACGCTGGAGGCAGTGGGTCTGTGCTACCAGTGATTGAATACAGGACTTCATTGAAATAAGGCAGCCAGTTCTAGTTATAGTATTGTTTTAAGAAGAGGATAAGACATCTGGAAATGGCCAGAATACTAATTTTTATTCCTTCCATGGAGGAAAAAAAATGCCAACTGATTTAAACCAGGCTGATAGAAATTCACCTTCTAGGTTGTAAAGTGGATGAGCAAGCTAAAATCTGAAGCATTGATTTGGTTTGCCTTTCATGAGCAGCTGAAGAAATACCAACACACCTCCATAGATGCCCCAGGTAACATCCTCGCCATGCTGTACCAATGAATGAAATCCCCAGAGTCGACTTAGTCCATACACTTCGGTGCAGAGAGCATCTTGAATAAACTGATGTCCAAATTAGACTTTGCTCATAAGCTGACCAGAGGAAATACTAAGGAGTAGAGGGAAAGGAGTAGAGGGAAACAGAGTCCCCCTCAGGCAGTTACAGGTTTCTTCATTAGGCTGATTGCTGTCTGTGCAGCCTTCTGTGAAGCCAGGATCCACAGCGTGGATCACCTGTCTTCATCTGTCTCAAGTTGTGTGTGCACAGTGACAGTGCAAGAGGTGAGGGGGAAGAAACTGTTGTATGTGAAACTCTGTCTGAACACGCACCCCCCTCCCCCCCCCCCCCCCCCACAAAAAAAAAAAAAAAAGGCATTTATTTACTGTGAGGGTGGTCAAATACTGGAATAAAATGAGCAGAGAGGTTATCGAGTCTCTGGCTGTGGAGATAGGTAAAACCACAGTAGCCCAGCTTTGGGCAGAATAGGACCGTGATCACCGGGTGATCTCCTGAGGTGCCTTCATGCCCGAACCACTTGTTTGTTCTCTAGAAAATCTTTTCCCAGAATGCCAGGTTTCTTTTGTTTTACAAGCTCACAGCTCCCCACAGCATTAAAACCCCAACTCTGGCTCCCTCCCTTTATTCACCGCATTCTAGCAGCAACAACCTTGTATTTTTTCCCCAATTTTTGCTGGCATCACCTCCCATGCCAGTGCAGGCTAGGGATGCAGGAGGGCTTTGGGCAGTCTGCCAAGAGCACCATTAGGAGCTCAGAGCAGAGCTGCATGCTGGTGAGAGCTGTCTGTGGCCGCACTGCAGGGCAGGATGCGGCCCTGCACCTGGGGGATGCACTGCCTCAGGAGCCCTCGCTGCTGGTGTCTCCGTCCCACTTTCTCCGTGGGTTTGGGGAGGCTTGTTGCTGCCTTAACAGGTGGCCGTTTCAGTACTGTGGCTCGTGTTAACTGCTGCGCTGCACGAGTGATGTACGGCAAATTGTGTTGCGCAGTGGAAATGAGTGTCCAGAGGTCAGGGCTGGACCTGCAGTGTAGAGGAAAAAAAATAAAATCTGTGTCCTTGATTCACATCTGCCGTGTTGCAGTCACCGTTTCCTCAGCTGGGGCAGAGGCATCACCACGCCTGTGTTTGCTGAGGGCTCCTCCCAGAGCAGGGCTTGCAGGCTTCCTCCGTGTGGCTGCGTGCAGGCTGTCCTCCCCGGGAGCAGGCGGCGTGCGGGTACGCGCCTGGACGCACACTTGCACAGGAGCCTGAGTGACTAAAGAAGAAACTTTGTCAGCAAATTATCTCATCTTATTTTGGCTATCATAATCCCCTTCAAGCCTCAACAAAACACTCATACGTGTTTGATCAAGTCACTATTAAAGAGAAATATTGTGCTATTCTTGCCAGCTGGACCACCTACACCTTGGTATCGCTATAATTATTGTCAAATATTATTGTTACAAGGGGGCACAGAGTGTGTAGATCTTCCTTTTAGTATGACAGTGGCCAATTTAATGGAACATTACTGATTAACACAGCAAGCACAGAATATGCTAGAATACCTTCAACAAAACTTTATGTTCCAGTTGAATGGATTACAGAACACCTCTTGAATGCCTAGTGGATGGCATTGTGCCAGAGCCTTTAAAATTGAAAATGCAGCTTGCTTTCTCCTCTTTTTCATAAAGAAATGTGAAAGCAGAAGCACTGACCTTGGCAAGCCTCTCACACTAAGTTTTCCAGTAGGCAAAAGCACTATAAATCAAACCAGAATAATCCTGTGTATGTTTTTGTTTTTACGCAGGCTGCAGGGATTGCACTTAAGGACTTGATTTTTATTACTAAAGGAATGTCTTTAAATCATCAAGTCCTAGAGCATGTTGTGAGCTTAGTCCAAATGTCATCATCTTTTGCAATTTGCCTAACACTCTGGCTCTGTGCTCCCATGGAAATACAATTTATTTCTCTTGCAAAAGTCATTACAATCTATAAGCACAAACAAAGAAACCTGCAAAACTGAAAATGAGCAATAAAATCATGACAAAATCTGCTACCTAGATTCTTCCCCTAAAGCAGGAAAAAATAAGATAAACGGTGCTTCTCTTTCGCTGAGTTATTAGTTCAGTATTATTTATCACACAGCTTGGAAATCTTAAAAGGTTAGAGTTTATTCTTCATACATGGCTTTGGGGAGCCTTTTGACTGCTGAGGATTGTAACATAACATTGTTTTGGAAATGAAAACTCTGGACGTATTATTTTCCATATTATCTAGATAATGGAGCTGATAGATGGGCAGATGCTAGCTGGTAGAAGCAGATGTAACTCAGTTATATGATGAAAATTTGCACCAGCAAAGAACCTTCCCTTAAAGAGGGAAGTCTGGAGGAACTGGTTTGCTCTGTGTTGTTTTTTTCTAATATGGATATAGCTTATATTTAGGTTTAATAATGAACCCTGTTAAAACTGAAGTTTAATTCCACCTCCATTTATTTTCAAATGCCACATCATTAACAAACATATTCCCTAAGCTTGTCTGCAAGTTTCATCCTTTTGTACACCCAGGTCAGCTAAACATACGCTTAGAGTATGAGTGATTGACCAAGTCTATATTAACGTTAGTGGGACTTCCTAAGTGTTACAGTAAGCTCTGCTAAATATTGATCATTATAAACATAAGTTTAAAATCTATAGTGTTTTCCTGACTGTGGGCTTCTGAACCCCCCTGAAGTATTAGATGTGATATAGACTAGATGTATCTCTCTCCACATGTGTATATAATACATACAAAAAAGAACAGAATTTAATAAAGTTATTAAGGTGTACGTGTAAGAAAGTATAGGTTATTGCTAGTATTTTCCTCTCTTCCTCCCTCCTTTTTTTTCCAGATTTTCAATCCAGACTTTTGACGTGTTATTTCTGAATTCCAGTAACAGTTGGCAAGGGCAGGGCCTCGCACCCACCCACAGCTCAGTTTGTGTCAAAGTGTTGGTTGGATCTGTAGGGCTCAGAAGCTTGTGACTGAACCACCAAACACAACTGTAGCAAACGGTCTTCTTCCCTGCTGATTTTCTGAATGTGCTGCTGGAGCACTTGCAGAGTTAATTAATAGTTACAAGTGTATTGAGTGGGCCTAGTTTACAATGGGCATGGCTTGTGATAACCATTTTTCTTGCTTCTCATGTTGTAAATGAAAGTTGCTTGTCCCTACAAGTTCACAGATGATAGATAAGCATATGCTTATCTTATGTACTGGGGGCAAACGCAGAACTTAAGCTTGTTCCTGAAATTTCTTCTTTACTCCTGAATATTTCTCTTTACCTTCCTTCTGTTTTCCACCACCAGAATTAAAGCTTCTACATCCATATGTACCCTGGGACAAGGGCTATGCTGTGGGAAACCACCTGAACCAACACTGGAAGTCATGAAAATAGCTGCACTAAGGCCTTTTGTCTGCTGCTTCATCAGTTGCATTTTATGTTTTTCTGTGGAATCGGTTCAGCAGATGTAAATCCCCTGGATTGTACTGTAAGGGTAGTCTCTCTTACCCAAGCCAAAACCCATTCCAAAGGCATGTTGCATAGAATAAAAGTATCCATATGGGGTTTTGCTGACTTAACTTTCCTAGTTTTAGAATGTAGTTTTACTTACCTCTTCTCTAGAGAAAAAAGTTGTACAAATTTAGGACCTAGCATCTAGTTTGAGTGTATCTAACGGGGAAACTGGGAGGGAGGGAATAGTCCTACCCTGAGACATTTCATGTATCAAAGTGAGGTAACATTAAAAGCCAAAAACAGGATTTCAGCCAGCTATACTTTCTATTTATATTTACAAACATAACAGCAGAGGGGTCTGTTCAGGAAAAGAAAAAATAAGAGTATTCTAATGTGATAGTAGCAGTGACACATTAAACCTAGGTAACTCAGGCCAATTTAAAACTGACAGGCACCAAGTAAATCCAAGGTGAGGAGGAGGTGGCTCACCACTGGTTTTATGGCTTGCCTGGTCTCCTGGGGTGCAGCATGGGTGGGGGGAGCTGCACTGGTTTATGTTGCTGGATATAAATGTTCCTCTTCCTGTAAGTGTTCTTGCATGGTCAGGAAAACTATGTGATATACAGAATATCTATAAAGTGTCTTGTCCAAATGCTTGCATGCAGCAAAAATGCTTCTCTAAGTAATGCTGGTTCACGAATGTCTAAGCACTTATTTTGTGCCAGGGTGATGGATACCTTGCAAACACTGAAACTGGATAGAAGTGCTATTGGCTAGATAATTGTCTCCCATATGCAGATTTGTTAAGCTTTTTAGCACTACTTTCCACAGTGCTCAATAATAACTAGATAGATAGTGTCTACATCTGCATGCATTTTGGTGGGTAGAATCATTAGCACACAGTCTTCATTGGTTTAAAAAAAAAAAAAAAAAAAAAAAAAAACCTTTGTTTAGTAATGGTCACTTTTGGAGACTGGAAGAGCAGCATCAACTCTCTGTCCATGACTATATGCATGTGGTTTGACAGGCCTAACAAAATTGGGCAGCTGGTGATCTCAACAACAAGAGGCCACTGTAATTAAATGACTGGGGGAGGGACACAACCTGCCAAGCTATTAAAGTTTTAAGTCTAACTTTCTACCATTAGACATAAAATATTAATGTAATGAAGTATTCAGTGTGTAAAGTAATAACATATGCAGCTTTTAAACCCATGCTTGCAATTATCCCTGATGAGTTTGTATTAACTGAAATTATTTAGCTTTGTTTCAGACCCTCAGTGGATATGTCTAGTACAAATAATTAGTGACCCCACTTACGAAAACATGCAAGAAAGAAATTCTTTGCACTGAAAATAATCTATCACTAGAACAACCACCCCAGGGATTCTGCCATGTCCCTGTCGCTGGAGGTTTTCATGCTGAGATTGGACAGGGTGCTAGATAATCTTATCTAGGCTCCCCTTTCCCATGAAAAGTTGGACCTGATGATCTTCCAAGGTTCCTTCCAACCTGAGCTCTTCAATGGCTCAATACCAGAATCATCTGATGTTTCTTTCATCTGCCCGGGTTGCAATCTTATGATGATGTTCTTGAAGTTTTCCAATTGTTTATTTCTTCATCTGAAATTTATTTCCTTTCCATGTTTTCAATTAGTTGTGTTTTAATACCTGTTTGACCGTGCTGGAAGTGTTATTCTGGAAACAGTTCTATTGAAAGCAAGAGAAGGCTGAATAAAGACTGAATAAAGACTATCAAAATGAACCAAAAAGATGAGGCAAAACTCTTAACATCCAGAAGATCAGAACTTCGCATACTGTGTTTTGGGCTGTGCCTATATATGAATGGCACTGGCATGCTTACAATGGTGATGGTAAATCATCTTGCAAAATTGTTAAAAGATAATCTTCTGTTTCTTTCACTTAACTGTTTATGCATGGGTCTTTCGTGCATGATCTTTTTAAGTCTACAGAATTATCTTCTTTAAATCTACAGTGATTTCTAAAAGATATCTAAAATGGATTGACTAAATGAAAAATCTGTTTTTTTGTTAAGCTCTGAAAAATAAATAAATAAAACCAAAAAAACATACATTTATAAAAGGTTGTCCTGTAACTACGTGCAGCCAAATGTGAAAATGAGCTGAGATCCATGCAGAGAATCCTATATGCTCCAGTTAGTTCTCTGAAACATATGTGAAGTTCTTAACATCGCTACTGCCTGAAAATTAAGCTGAGTTTCTCACCAAAAATTTAAAATTTGGCTACAGAGTGCTTCTAAAATTGGCTAAGGCTTCACAGTAATATTCATTTCTTTCCACATTGTAGTTTAAAAGAGTAGTCACTCCATGAGCCAGTGGTGCATGCCAGGATGCACAAAAATAGAAATTAATAGCATCTGCTAAGTATTCAGCTCTCTGACAGCAACATGGGAGTGGAAGTTCTCAAAGTGATTTAAGAACCATTATTTTCATTTAGCCTGATATTGGCTAATTTCTGAACAATTCTTTGCTAGCTACTACACTTTTGTTTTTTTAAGTAATCCTTGATAAATTGCATGAAAAAATCTTACCTATCTGTGTGAAGTCCTACAAAGGCAAAATTCAATTCAGTTTATGGATAATATGTTTTAAACGTGCAAAAACATGGGAACCCATAATTTAATGTGAGGACTGCATCTGATTCTCCATCCATAACGAGCCATGATGTGTCTGGAGATTACAGCACATATGGTCTGGAAAATCACCCACCATTTCAAGATCTCTGAAATCTTGAGTAGTATATGTAGTGTCACAAGTGAGGCAGAAGACGGGATGCAAGTGTTAAACCTACAGGAAACGTAAAATTATCTAGTTCAGATAAAATAGCTGGTAGCGCACACTTTACTCCTCTGGGCAGATCTGGAAGGGTTCTCCAAGCTGTGTGTGCCTTAGGCACCAGATGTGCTGCAGCACTGGAGAAGTTGAGGACAACCTGTGTGTTGGAGCCCAGCTTCAGCGGGGAGAGTCTGAAATGAGCCATGCCAATGACAGTAGCTCTCCTAAGTACTATTTCTTGCTATTCCTAAAAGCTTCTGTAATATTTACCTTGAGGACTGCTTTAGCTAGTTGTCTGTGTGAAGTTTTTGCAATGCTTTCATGAAGTATGGTATGCTATTATAAGGGTTTAAGTCATCAATATTTCAAGCAGAGAAATGCAAGAAATAGGTGCTATTTACTGGATCTAGTAAAACAGATGCCCTTCAGTGGGAAACACAACAATATAAAACCACTACCGAATAATGATACAGGTCACGTACAAGCTGATATCAATCCAAGGGAACTCTCCTGAAGCTTGTTCGTCAGGACAAAGCTACTGTAGCAAAGAATTGAGGGTTCAGTTTTTAAACTAACAAACATCCATTACCTTAGGAGCATCACCCCTCTCCTCCTCAAAATAAATAAATAAATCTTAACACCACCTTCTAAATAAGGGATTCTTCACAGAAGAATGAAGCAGTAAAATGCATATGAGCATGTGTGTGTTACTGCAGTAGAAAGCAGAGCCTAAGATCTGATTTTTTTAAAACATAATGAACGGAAGTGAGAAGGAAATGTCAGAGTTTAGATTCAGATTGTCTGTAGATCTGTGGCTTCTAATATCTTTTAAAGGACAACTGTCACCCAAACTCTTAATTTGGAATTGAAGTTCTAGATGGTCTATGGGATTTGTTGTGGTTTTGTCATTTTTGGGTTTTCTTTGTAAGTCTAATGTATTTAATGTATATATATTCAGAAACAAAATCTAACTAAATCTACCAGATTAAACGAACAAAAAAAAATAACATTTGGGGAACTGCTTCTATTTCATAATGCAGGTCCTCCATATTGCATTCAATAAAAGTCTGTGATGGTGTTCAATCTTGGCATGCATAAATTTCAGCTTATTTCTGTATTTCTTTGTACTGAGTTGAGCAAATTCACCCATGTGATGTGAATCCCGTGTCCTCAGTCACAAAGTGTGCTCCCTCACAACGTGCGTGGCTTAATCCCTGATGCTACAGGGTGTTCAGTTGTTAGAAATCTCCAGGTGTTGTGGAAAATCCATCAATATTTATTAAATGCAAGATGTCCTGTGTCATGAATGGTGTGAGGCTGAGAGAGGATTATAGGGAAGTCTCCAAACGTGGTGGTTGTGCTCCACACAGGGAGCTGCCAGCAGCCGCTCCTGGGCCAGCCAGACCCCTGCTTTGAGGTGCTGGGTTGTGCCCCAGCACTTCTGGAGACCAGCATGGAAAAAGCAGATTTTCCTCCTGTAGGCTCCCTGCAAACTGTGAAGTACACTTCTCTGGAGCTTGTGCATGTATGACTGAAACATGGCATTGTAAAGCTAATGAGTAGTTGACAGGTACTCCCACAGTCTCGTCTCCTGCACTGCACATTTGACAAAATAGAAGATGCTTAATTCAAGATCAGAGAGAGCTAAAAAGCCAAGCTTGCTCTGTGAGCAGTTCAGCGGTGTTGTTGAAATTGTCTTTACCCAACTTATCTTTTACAACTCCTCAATCATTCTTTAATAAAAGTGGGAAAGGAATCCTGTTATTGATTGAGCTCCTTGCTTTTATCCAGCCTACCTTAAGCTTTAAATAGATCTCTCTTGTCATAGAAATAATAATACAGCTTGCTCATAGAGGGGAATGGGGTCCGAGGTGCTGTGAGAGTTCATGTTGCTCACAAAATAAGTGAAATCTGTTTGGATAAGCAATGGCACTGATGCCAGCTTCCACATAGGGACAAGTAGTGCTGCACAAATTGATGTGCCACCTTAATGCTGCGGGATTGATTGAACATTTTCCTGCTGTTATTTTTCTGCTGTTGTCTTTCCTCAAGAGAACAGTGTTCCTAGCATGACCCCTTTTTCTTTGCACGTCAAGTAAAGGAAAATCACCCTGTGCTGTACTTCTGGGGACAGATATTGATCTCAGACACAGCAATGCAAACCAAAAGTAACTCCCTGGGAGCTGGCGGGATCGCTCTGACCTCTGGCCTGTGAAACTGGGGTCAGGTTGCAGCCAGTGGCCTCCCAGCTTTATTTCTTGTATAATGGAAACAGTAGATCTAATGCACCGGTGCTGTAGAGAGAGCCGAGCCAGTTGGCAGAGGTGAAAATTTATTATTATTTATTATTGATGCTTATAATGCAAAACATTGATGTATGTCACAGTCTTGATACATTTTCTTAATGGGCATATCTATGCCAAATGTATTGATATTTCTGCTAGTCATTATGAGCATTAATACCGACATTTAATTTTCATAAAAGCTTTTTTTTTCTTTTAGGAAATCACATAAAGCCTTATCTCATAACTTATCTAATACTTACTGTGCAACAGATGCTCTGTGCTTAGTTTCTGACTTTTTTTTCAAGTGCTGGATGTGGACACAGATAAACTTAGGACAAATCCCTTCAGTCCTACCTCAAAATCTTTGAATTTTATAACATACCATGGGTAAAATTGTGGATTAAACTTGAGCTGAGATAAACACAAAAACTTCATGCATTTAAAAATAAATTAAAGGAAAAAAAAAAAAAGAAAAGAAAAAAAAGAGGGAAAATGGGTAGACACTTAAGGAAACTTCTTCAGTTAATGTGATGGTCTGCAGAAAGGTAACATAAAAATATTAGAAGCCATTTTCTCTAGAATTTAAAAAATGCAGATAGTAACCTGCATAAGTCACTGGTAGCTGCCTTATTTATAAAATAAAATAAAATTAGAAAGTAGACCTCTTTGTTAATGCGATGACTAGCCGCCACATCTAAGTGCCCCTGCACTGACTTAGTCTATAGCACACTTTCTGGAAAGTCCATGAAAATAATTGCAAAATACATAACCAGACTTACAGTGAAGCTTGAAAAATCTGAAGCATTGTGCTGAAGCCTGTGTGGCTAGGCCGCTTTCTTCCATGAGTGGCTCATACATAAGGGAAGAATTTTTTGTATAGAAAGAGTACAGAAATACTGTCAGTACTACTGTCAATTTTCATTAGTCCTTTGCATGCAGTCAGGAGACTTATAATAAAAATACACAATCTGAAGGAAAATAAATATTATTACTTAGATGTATCTTCAGCAGATTCTTACTCTCATTGGAGATTTAATATCCGCAGGAAGCTTTGTAGAAATGCTTTTGTAGCAGAGAAGTGGGTTCCATTACTGCAATGAAGATAAAATGGTACTTGTTGTTTATGTGTGGGGTTTGCTTTTTTTCTTTCAATTCTATCTCCTTCTGATTTAAATTTATCTTGCTGATAAGCAATTTTTGCTGCTTATCAATTATGCTGTGGCACTGACCAACAAAGTTAGATGCTACTTTTCCTTCTTCCTAATGAGGAGATGGTTGACATATGTATATTTTTAACAGAAAAATGAGGACTGGGGATGAGTGAAAATGAGGAATAAATGGTGATCAGCCAGTGTCCATGTTCATATAAATATGTGGTTTTGTGGCCAAGTGAAAGCATTCACAAAGCTAGCAGCAATTCCAGACAGTTGTACAAATACAATGGTATTTGTGAATATAAATTCAGAAAGGTATAGAAGCCTGCACAAAGCAAACAACCATTTACAGTTCAAACATTTTTTCTCAAACACTGTTAGCACAACATTTAACCAGCTTTGCACTTAAAAAGTAATTCAATGGTGACGCTGTGCCTCTCAGAGGACGGAAAATAGTTTTTGCTGTCATTTGCCTGAGATGGTACTATTTCCTGGTGCTTTGAAGTAAATAATTTATTGTAGCTTGGGGCTTTCACTCTAAGACTTCTCATATATGATACACTACTTACCTTAGCATTCCTGTTTATATATTTACATTGCTCTCATCTCGGTAGTACTCAGGCTCCTATGTACCAACACATCTTCCACTCCCCACAGAGGAAGAATATAATTCATTAATGCTTCCGTATCCCTGATGATTTTATTAAATGAAGTTTAATTACTTCCATTGCTTTTGTATAACATAATCTAGTGCTCATTTACTCTATTATTAACATTCAGAGGAATTAAAATAGGGTGCATATGCATCAGTACACATTGAGCATGATGTAAGGCCAGGCGTAATTAATTTCTCTCTTATAGCTATGGAGACTGTTAATTAAAAAAAAATAGATAAGCCAATGTGTGGGACTCGTAGTCCTAATGCAAGTAAAAATCTCCCTGTCACTCTAGAGGTGTAAGTCTTTATTCTGGTTAAAAGTGTTTATATGTTTTACTCATAAGCACTCTTTACCAGAGCGATGTCAAACGGTGAACTGTAATGGTGTTTCTTCTTTGTTGTGGAGGAAGAAAGGGAAGCTAGGTGTTCCAAGTTAAATACCTGAACTACCTCTCTAGCTCTTCTTGCGAATGGCAAAATTTTCATTCGCCTCAAGTAGACAAGGTGCAGATCCTTCAGTCAGCGATTCGTAACATCCAGGAGAAGTGCTCTTACGTGCATCCACAGCCCTGCAGCAGGGCTGTAGCCCCGTGGGCGGCTCCCATCCTCACCCGCCCCACTCTGACTTCTGCTGCTGTGGGTGGCAGGTTTGGCAGCCCTGCCTGCTGTGTGCCTGCTGGGAACCACTGCCCTCAAAGCCATCACTTGCAGATCTGCCTGAGTTAGGGAGTTTTAAGCTCTGTTTGTCTGTTCCCAGTCTGACAGAAATCCAAGTGACCTATTTCTTTTTTCTACAGAAAGTGTTGGAAAAAATAATTCTTGTGAAAAATCAGCCTCTTTAGAAGCTTGCTAAAATGGGAACCCCAAAACCAAGGAATACCCAAATCCTCAAGCACTTTTAAAAATATATTCCTTATGTAAGAGGATTTGCAAACAGGAATTAGACTGAATATTTTAAATGAGCCACCCGCTCTTGAAATACGTCACTCCAGTACCCTTCCCTGAACCTTTGCGGAGCATCGCCTGCATGTGTTTGCTAAAGAATTTGTTGGTAGAGCAACATCGCCTTTCCAATTTAATTCTGCACTGTTTCCACATGGCAGCATGTTAGGAGATTGCTTTTTCTGTCCCCTGTCAATAAGTGACCTACCTTAGCCAGGCACTCAGAAATGAATCATAACACTTGTCAGTGTGAGTGCAGACGATTGCTAAGGAGCTAACTGCTCGGGGGCCGCCTGCAGCACCTCTGGCTGTTCATCTGGCAGCGCCAGGTGGGGTGCAGTTATGTCTTTGGAAGTGAATGTTATTGAAGAGAAGTCAGGGAAGGGGGACATGAAAGAATTGCTCCATTGGCTGCATCAATTTTGTTAGTGTTTACTGATTGTGAAATGGGAAGGGATAAAATGTTTCAGAATAGGGATGCAGCAGACAAGATGGAGGTGCTCCTGCAGTGGTGGGAATGCAGGAGAGGGAACTGGGTGATTGCTTGAAAAGAGGCACATGGTTTGGGAGTGTTCTGGTTATCACCTGACAAAAATGCAAAGTAAAGGCAGTCCTAAGAACCCAGGAACCTCACCACTGGTGGAAACTGTTGCTGTGGGTTTTATTCCTAAAGGATTCAGGTTCTAACATTGTAGGTATCATAAATTTGCCCCAAAGAGAAATTCTCTATAGTGAGGCCAGTATTCAAACTCAAAGAGAAAGGCAAGAGGTCTCTTTCCTTCCACTCCAAGGAATTCCAAGAGTAAGAAGCATAGAAGGAGAAAAAGGAAATGGAAAAACCTCATACCAGTAAAAATATTTTTCACTATCCTGACAAAGGTCTAGTAAATGAGATACAAGACAGGCACTAAGATGTCTGCTGGAGAGGTACAGATTTGCTATGTTTGAGCTTGAGTACTGTGTTAAATTTCTTATTCTTAATTCTCAGTCTCAGTTAACACTGGAATTACATTGGAATTCCTGGGTTTATGCATTGAATTCAGGTTTTAAAAGAAGAAATAGCCTTGCATGCTACACTAGAAATAATACAGAGTTTGGTCTGCTTTCTCTTTGGTTCCTGAAAATTTTAACACAATCCTTGGGTGTTTGATGTTGAAAAAGACCAGGGGACCTTCCTGCAGTGTGATCAATTCAGATCCATTTTGTTAACGGAATTTAGTCCAGGGGTCTCTTAAACATCCTTCACAACTGGATTACAGTGCTGACATAAGTATTGCTGTACCATGAGATTTAGCACGTGAGACTTAGGGCTTTTGTAACGGACCATTTCCAAAGGTATGGGTAACTGAACAAAATGGCAAGTTCCACCTGAGACCATCAACAGCCTTGTTGTTTCAGTCTAAGAAATACAGTTCAAATTCCACAGGATTAGTTACCTTCAGAAATAAGCTGGGAGCCAAGACAAACGGTCTAAGAAATTGTCCTTGAGAAAATCTAGTAATAAATTACATCAGTACTACTCCTTTTCTTCATGCTCCCAAACCTTGCTAAATGCCTTCTTCGGGCCAATAAGGAGTCTTTATTGTGCTAAAATTGGATTAATGTTGGATTAATAAAGCATTAATAGTGCAGTAGCTTGAAGTTATTGATGATAAGTTTTAATTTGAGGAAATTCAAAAGACCGAAACAGAAATTAATTGTACCTTGCCATTTATTCAACAGACTTGCTAGTCCCCATGTACTGGAAAGCATACAGAAACAGTGTTCTGAGAGAAGATCTACAGGAAGTGAAAGGAATACAGGGGGCTTGAGCCTGAGTCACACATCACTGAAGTTTAAGGAAAGATTACAGGAATTAATAATCTTTAGATCATCTTTTCTATCTCTGGCTTATTTACATATCTTCATGAGTGTGTTTGAAATGATGATGTGTATTAAAAATTTACCACTTTTAAAATTGACTTCTGAAGCTACAGGAGAAAATACATTCACCACAAGGCAAAAGTGAAGTTGTTTGCATCTTTTCATCAGCTATATTTTTTAATCTTTTTTTTTCAGAATATATACTTGATGAAAACAAATTAGTGTCTATTGGAAAATATAATAGCAAGATGTTAAGTCGAAGAGAACATACTAAAAAAAAAATCAAGCAAGTAGTAAACAATTTTAAAAGTTATCAATATAAATGATGGTGTTTGGATATCTACTGTCCAATTAAAAAAGACAATATTTTTATCATTAATAATATTTGCCTTACATTAAAAAAAAAAAAAAAAAAAAAGTTTCATGTTCAAATTCCAAGAAAAAATGTGTAAATTGTGGGGGGAAAAAATGTATTTCTGTTACTAATGCTGTCTATACAGTTTTCCCTGAAAGACTGTAAAGTAGTATGAACTATCTTGTCTACATTTTTTTTCTTGTTGAAAATTATCAGTGCTTTCATTGTATCAGAAGGTGTCTTGCCAGCAATATAATAATTTTCTGTTTAAATTTGATAGACCACAGAATTTTCAAGTTTTCCATCAAAGTAAATATCACAATCTTTTTTTCAAAATAAATTGAATGATGCCATAGCTCAGTTTTTTTCAGTTATTAAAGTATGCCATCATACATGTGGAATAACAGAATAATCTAGATAATAGCCTGGAAGGGGAGTTTGGAGAGGAGGAATCCTTACTCAATAAATTCATTTGCTTTTCCTCTGGAGCATTTTGCAACAAGTAAGCTCTGAGAAGCACCTAAATGTGATGGATAAGCAGTTAGAAGCCTTAAACTCTCCAGGATTTCCAGCAAGTAGTGATTGACTAGAATGGAGTTTTAATGCAAAGCAACTAGATTGTCCCCTGAATGTCCTCTGAATATCCATGGCCTGAAGCAGTACACTATAAGGGACCAGATTTCTCATGTAGTATGGTAATGCTTGAGTATCAGCAGAACAAAACATCATGAGCAAATTTTAGGCAAGGCTCTATCCAGGACCTAATTACAGAAATACCAAGGAAGCTGCAGAAGTTTGTCTCTACTAGGGATTTGCTCCTGTATTCTTCTGTCTTTTAAGTGTTAATTTCCTTTGTTTCCTCTACTGCTACTTAAAAAATTGAACTTAATAATAATAATAATCCAGAAATGCAGAGGCCTGAGTAATACTCCTTTGTGTATTTGTGATAGAAGATCATTGCTATTCAAACTGATACAGAAATTACTGGGTAATAAAAGAGCAGATGTGTTGTCTACAGTGTGGGAGTAATACTGGGTATTTCTACTATGACACATAAAAAAAAAAAATGGAACTAGCAATGAGGTCTTGATCTTCTTGCTTTTATTTCAAAAGAAGGTTCATTATCATGACTGATGGTAGGGCTGGTGAATCTTGGGAGCAAACATATGAAGTTTAAAACGTTGTAATGTAGCAAGAGGAAACTGTTGCTACCTTCTACTTTTAGTCCTTTCTAATGCAAGTACCAATAGTTACTCTGCCTTCTATCTTGTGTGTCAGGAAGGGGAGTCATTACCTTATTACTTCAGTGTGCTATGTCAGGACCTGTCCCTTCAAGGGTAGAAACTATCCCTATTAGCGACAAGCAACGGTCCCAGAAATGCCAGGGGCGGAAGAGCTACCTGCCTATCTGTCTTGGCAAGTATAACGGGTGTGAGGTAATAAACATGCCCACAGGAAGAGCTTATTTAGACTTTATCTAAAGGGAAAGGGTTCTCATGGTATGAACTGGTAAGTCCTTTTCCTAAGTGTCCTTGTCTTCTTTATTCCTGGTTTATAATGTTTTCAAAGTTCAGGGAGTGATTTCCTTAAAAAATACAAGCAGAATAAAAAATCAGTGTACTGCCCTTGCACAACTAGATACACCCCTTGCAGGAGGTGTAATATAGACCCTGAAGTTATTCTGTCACATCTTGATACTGTACTAGTCTTTTCTGAATGGTCTCATAGTCTCTTCTTTCAGTAACCCAGGAGGATAATGCAGGATCTGATGCTTAACTCTGCTCATTGGCATCCCAATTGCCATCTAGACAAGGGTTCCACAACAGCGAGTTAGAAATGTGCTATTTTTGTAAAAGCTATCTTAGCTGGTTGTGGGGCAGTTTGTTAAGTTACTGGATTAATTATACCAGACCCTTTAAAAGTGCTATCTTCTTTCTTTCTTTTTTCTCTTTTTTTTTTGTTTGTTTTGTGTGTGTCTGTATGAAAAATGCACGTCACCAAGTATTTTTTACTTTGGGTTCTCATTGCTGCATGTATACAATGTAGATGTCAACCTCAATGGCATCTCCTTCTAGCATGATCAATATCTCGCAATTCAAATTGGCCAAGATTAGTGTGTTCATGGACTTTCTCACTTGAATTTTAGAAAGAATTCATAGCCACCTATTTTTCATTTCATTTAATTATGAATGACCATAACCTTAATGACATTACCATCGTATTCTTCTTGATAGCTTTACACACCCTTGCATCACCTGCAAATTTTCTCAGTTTGAAATAGAAGCATGTTTTTGTTAAATGCACATATTTCACACTGTCATAAATAAATCAGTCTCAACAGAGTTTGAGAGATGCTTTCTTTTGTTGGTATGTGTGTTTCTGTTTGATTTCTTTTTTAATTATTTTTTTTTACCTTAGGCAGAAGCTAGTTAGAAGGTATCTTAACAAGTTAGAAGGTACATAAACTGCTTTTTATTTTTGCAATCATAAACCAAGTTTTGTGTGCTGCTTGGTATTAAATCTCCCAGTTTCCTCCCTGTAGTGACATTTTGCTATATACATACATGAGGTGAATTGATATGTCAAAATGTAATGAAGCTGCATATGGTTATCTTCCTGTGATCCAAGTGTTTAAGCATGAGTTCTTGGCAGGTAAATCATTTGATTTGGGCCCATTGGACTGCATGCAGGAGATGTGCTTTTGACCTTTATATTTTGGATTTTCCCTAATTCCAGAAGCTGTATTTCATAGAATCATAGAATATCCTGAGTTGGAAGAGACCCTTAAGGATCATCAAGTCCAACTCTTGACACCGCACAGGTCTACCCAAAGGTTCAGACCATGTGACTAAGTGCACAGTCCAATCTCTTCTTAAACTCAGTCAGGCTCGGTGCAGTGACCACTTCCCTGGGGAGCCTGTTCCAGTGTGCAACCACTCTCTCTGTGAAGAACCCCCTCCTGATGTCAAGCCTAAACTTCCCCTGCCTCAGCTTAACCCCGTTCCCGCGGGTCCTGTCGCTGGTGTTAATGGAGAAAAGGTCTCCTGCCTCTCGACACCCCCTTACGAGGAAGTTGTAGACTGCGATGAGGTCTCCCCTCAGCCTCCTCTTCTCCAGGCTGAACAGGCCCAGTGCCCTCAGCCGTTCCTCGTACGTCTTCCCCTCCAGGCCTTTCACCATCTTCGTAGCCCTCCTCTGGACACTCTCCAACAGTTTCACGTCCTTTTTATACTGTGGTGCCCAGAACTGCACACAGTACTCGAGGTGAGGCCGCACCAGCGCAGAGTAGAGCGGGACAATCACCTCCCTCGACCTACTAGTGATGCCATGCTTGATGCACCCCAGGACACGGTTGGCCCTCCTGGCTGCCAGGGCACACTGCTGGCTCATATTCAACTTGCTGTCTACCAGGACCCCCAGATCCCTCTCTTCTAGGCTGCTCTCCAGCGTCTCATCGCCCAGTCTGTACGTGCAGCCAGGGTTTCCTCGTCCCAGGTGCAGGACCCGGCACTTGCTCTTATTGAACTTCATGCGGTTGGTGATCGCCCAGCTCTCCAACCTATCCAGATCCCTCTGCAAGGCCTTTCCACCCTCATTCGAGTCCACAACTCCTCCAAGCTTGGTGTCATCAGCAAACTTGCTCAAAATACCTTCTATTCCTACATCCAGATCATTTATAAAAATATTGAAAAGTACCGGCCCTAAAATGGAGCCTTGAGGGACCCCACTGGTGACCGCCCGCCAGCCTGACGCAGCCCCATTCACCATAACCCTTTGGGCCCTGCCCGTTAGCCAATTGCTCACCCATCGGATGATGTTTTTATTTAGCTGTATGGTGGACATTTTGTCCAGTAAGATCCTATGGGAAACTGTGTCAAAAGCCTTGCTGAAGTCCAAAAAAATCACATCAGCTGGTTTCCCTTGGTCCACCATATGGGTGATCTTATCATAAAAGGAAATCAGGTTAGTTAGGCAGGACCTACCCTTCACAAACCCATGCTGGCTGGGACCAATGATTGTTTTGTCCCCCAGGTGCGCCTCAATAAGTTCGAGAACCAATTTCTAGTCTTTTCTGGCCTTCATAATTAATTGTGTCTCTGTAAAGATCCAGATGGCTGTTTAAGCCCTTTAACTTTCTTTTTACAATGAGAAATTTGGCACTCTGTCCTAGATGTGTGACCTAAAATAAATCCTGAACTCTGCCTTTACTCTGGTAAAGAGCCATTCTCATACACCAGCTGGGATAAGTAAAACCAGCAGTGAATCCCTGTTTTTTTTTCCTGGCTGTTGTTCTTCAGCCAAGTGCTGGAAGAGTTCAGGAGCCACTAGAGCACCTTTGACAGAGAGATTCCTCTTAGGATGAGGGTATCACATCAGTTCCCCCCGTTCTTTCTGCGTTTTGCTGTCGAGCCCCATGTTGCACAAATCCAGCTAAGTGACCTCATCAAAGCAATTTACTCTTACTGTGTTCTTAAAAGCAATCATACAGCTGTTTCAGTCTCAGCTTTGCCCAGACTTGTCCTATTTCTTCTCTTGCAATTCCAAGGAACACGTTAGTTGTCAGGACATTCATGTCTATCCAGAAATACCTCTCTGACACCTTTCCCTGCAGCCTCCAACATGTATTACCACCATGTTAAATAAAACTACTCAGAGTTGTTAGGACCTAACCTATGCAACCTAGACCAGCCAAGAGCTGAAGTTCTTAAGCTGATAAACAGCTCTTACTGATTTTGCACTTCAGAGTCCAAATAACCATTCAGCTGTCTGGCTTCCATGAACAGAGTTTCACGTATGGCTATGGTTACGGGGTAGGAGGATGAGGATGTGGCAGGTGTGTGAGCTTGTGCAATTTTATACATATTGGAGCAGATCCTGGGACATCTGAAAGACAGCTGTCCTCGTAGCCACATCTCACAGCTTCAACAGCTAGTCAGGGTACAGAAGATTTCCACAGTTCTTGGGGGCCTCAGGTAATGGCTAGTTTTGTTTTTAGCAAAACCTTCTTCGGGAATCATGTCTGAACAAGTGTTTTTTGCAAGTGTTTCACAGACACAAAGCTATTAGAAGGACACATACATATCTCGCAATGGTGAGCAGTCCAGAGACTCAAAGAAGCAGAAGCTATGCTTGCTGTGAAATGAGAAGCAGTTCAGTTATTGATTTTGAGAGTAATCTAAAATCTGATTTCATGGGACTTTTTGTTTGTTTGTTTTCTTTGTTTTGTTTTAGTTTGGTTTGTTGTGTTTTTTTTTTTTTTTTATAGTGTTGTTTTGTGCTGTGAAGATAAGTTAGCCTGCACATCTCTGTACAGTTGTTCAAGCTGGGTGAACTGTACACACACTCTAGGTTACGATCATGTGAAATTTCTACTTTCTGTGCCAACTGACTAAGTAAAGAAAAGGTGCAACTGATTATTAGGATGGCACTGAAAACAGAGGTGACTATCTGCATATTAGCTTTATCACAAATCCAGGCCCAGCAGAGAAATACCATCACTCAGCAGAGGCTATGCCAGTTCTCCTGACCCTAGGTCATGGAGAACTTAAGTAAATTTTCATGTCTCTTTGCTTATAGCTTGTCTGGAATCCACGTGCCATTTTTTGAGAGAGGAGTTGTTTTTTGTGTTTAGATACAAAAATGACAGACTTTTACAGATTCTAAAGAGTGCTCAGGCATTTGAGTTTAGCATCTGCTAGCGTGCTTGATCTTTAACCAACTCTTATGTGTTGTAGTGTAAGAACTTGTCCTTTTCCCTTATTTTCCAGGTTTGGGGAGAGCAAAAATAAAATTTGATACTTAAAAAAAAAAAAAAAAAAAATGAACTGATTAATGTTGAGAGGTTAAAGAAAAAAATTTTTGAGTTCAGAGACCGTTTATTAAGAATGCCCTGAAAGAAAGAGTGCACCCTGTAACACCTGATGAGGTGAAAAGGGATAGCAGCTTAGTAAGAGAATAATCTAGTTATGAACAGGAAAAAGGTTCTGTGAGAGCAAGAACTTTTAGGAAAATTCCTACAAGTTATAAAACAGCTAATAGGCTGAGAAGTACTTCGTATCAGTGACTGATAAATAGACTGTGCTTTTAAGGCAGGTATTATTTTTAGTCATACCTTTCATTTTTAAATTAAATATTTTTTTCTTGTAACAAATATAAAATAAGACTTGTCTTGAATAAAATAATTTAAAAAAAAAAGATTAGAACATATGATTCAGAACAGTCAAGATAAAAGCCTTTGACTTCCTATAATCCCCTCTTCTGCTATCTCAGAGAAGTAAAATGATTATCTTTCTCTAGTTACTTTGAAGAAAGATGGTATTACTTACATCTAGCATTCATATACTTAAAGATTTCTAAATGCAGTGGATGCAGGAAGTTTGAGGTTTGGTTAGGAAGTACTTCAGCTTTACATGGCTGATGAGAGAAATGACCCTAGTTCTAGTCAATGTTTTGCAGTAACAGGGAAATGGTAATGCTACATTGATACAATGAAGAATAGATACCACTACTGAGAAGTGCCTCTATTGTGTTTCAGTTCCAGCTTTGTTATTTACTTAAACTCTATTTCAATCTCTGTAGACAAGAATAAGGTTTGTCCATCTTTCAAATGCATGCATTTTTTCTATAAAAGGGATGCATAAAATATTTCAAGTCCTGTGTTCATTCCCAGGTACAACAAACACCATGGGGAGAATATTCTGGGAAATAGTTTATTTTGTTTGTAACATGATAATTGTCATTAGCTCTTCATTCAGAGTGTCATCCCTTGGCTCAATCATTAGTATTTATCCTAAAGAAGATGGATCCTGTCCTGGATCCTGTGTTAGCCTCTCTTTGGGTTTCTGTCAAGAAAGCTGCTGCAAAATGCAGATTCCTGACCAGCAGAGAGTTTTGTCCCTTAACTAATGTCTCAGTACCAAACCCAGCAATCTCTGATATGGAACTGAATGTCAGAGGTTTTTGGAAAACAAAAACATACAGTGACCAGTATATGCTCCGTGTTTCCTGTGATCACTGGAAAGAAAACCTCCCTCAGAACTCCTTAAGTGTGGCCTTCTCCACACAGCAAGCCAATCTTGATTGGTGATGTTGGTGATTGCTTTCAAGGCACTCTTGTATTCAGTCTTGAAAAATCATTTCCAGAATTTTTCCTTCTCTGCTCAGCTTGCTTGCCTATAATGGAGTTGATGTGCTCTTTGTTTTTCTCTCCTTTTTGAGTAGGTGTTTTGTGTTTGCCACTTAACAGTTCTCCAGGGTCTGTTCTGAAATTATCAAAGTTTATAGCACACATTTTCAAATTAACATTCTTAAATATGCCCACAAAATCTGTTGCTGCTCCCCAAATGCATCTTTTTACATTAAACTGCATATTACCACATGTAAATACCCATCTGCATTCACAGAGAATGTACAAATAGTTACTCAACAAATTTTGCAAAGATGTTCCATAAAAAGTTGGAGAATATTTTTAAGGCAAATGTTTTCTAACCTAAAGGCAGTGTGTGACCAACAAGATCTTGGTGTACTTTCAGAATTGTTGTGATGCAGAAGACTCTCAAAGTTACCTGCTTGGAGAGGACCCTTTACAATTAAATCTCCCTCCAAATTTAAAACCGTGTGGATTTCACTGGTGCCACCCTTTTCCTTAGCTGCAACTGTTTTGGGATTTCTAGATCTGTTCATATGTAGGGACTAAAACCATAGTGATAGCAAGTAGGAAGATTTCTCAGACAACCCTTAAAATAACAAGTATGAAGGACTTTTTAATGCATGCTTTTATTCATGTGGTTGGTCAGATTCCAGGCCCTGACCTAAAATCCAGTGTTTTGGTTCTGCAGACTCCATGAAGTGTCTGAAAACCAATTTGCTCTTATTCTGTATTGGACATTTTAACCAAAAATTTTTATCAGTTCAGTCCCTGTTAACAACTCCTTTGATGTGAAAAGCAGAACAAGTTCCATTTTGCAAATCTTTACTTGTCATTTTTACATGGGACTTTATTCTCATCCTAAGATTGAACTCTTAAGCTGTTTGATTAAAGGACATCTAGAAATAGATTTTGCATATAACAACTGTATGTATGCATTTGTCACTTCTTCAACTATTTTTCACGTCCATGTCCTTCAATATTCAGCATACTTCTTCTTAACTGAAAATGACTCATAAGATGAGAATTTATAACATCCCATGATACTTTCCCAGAACTTTTTTAATACTAAATATCATTGGCGATGTTGGGTAAGAAGTTGTTGGTTGATACTTTCTTGAGATAGTCTCTGCATTTCCACCTTCTGACTACTCCAAAGTCACTGCTGGCAGCACTGGTTCTCCCGTCAGGCACCAAGCACCAGCACCGTATTTCCAAGCTGAGACTGTCCATCACTGATAGCAGTCTTTCCAAGCATTCCAAAAAATCCTGGCCAGTAGAAACTTCTATCTTGTATCACTTTTCCATGTGAAGAAAAACATGTACACAGAGAAGGATTATTACAGAACAGTTCAGTGGTTTTTTTGTTTGTCTGTTTTTTCCCTGAATGCCTCCATTTTCCATATTGCATCTGTATTCTAGTATGAAGTTTATTTGCAAAATCCCAGAGGTTGCCAGGGATCACATTCAAAGAAATATTTATGCTTACATTGAATTTAGTGAGTTCTGTAAACATTTTTTTTCTTTTCTTTTCTCTCCTTTTTCTTTTCTTCTGTCAGCTTACTTATCTTTTAGCTCCTGGCTCTCTAGGACAAAAGAGTCAGATGAGCAGCCTGTCCTTCTCAGACAGACCAAGCACCCCTTTTTGCATGTCTGGGAGGTGCCTCAGACTTCAAAGTGTGCCTATGAAAGAGCAATAAAAAATGCATAACTGACTTGAGTTTTGAACCAGAACTTGGCCTGAATTCCACAGTCTGAACGTGCTTCTGGAGTGCCAAGGTTTACTGTTTCATTTCAGTCCATGATAGATAGAGCTATGGAGTTCAGATCCCAAGCTATGATCTGGCTCTGAGTACCTGCAGAATTCACCGCAGGGTCTGGAGCTGGTGCTTCTGCTCAATGCACACCTTGCATGAGCCGAAACCTTGAAGTGAGACTCAGACAAGGCTACAAGATAAACTGAATGTACCTCGTGATGGCACTCAAGTTAGTAAAGCTGGCTTTTTTTTTCTCTTTTCCCCTCTCCCCTGTCTCTCTGCCTCTTCTTCCCAGGTTCTCAAAACTTAGTGTGAACCTTCGTAAAGATGGTCTGAGTTTCTGGTTTGTCACAAAGCTTTGGAATGAGACAAGTTTCCCAGGGCTTGTGGTTTCATTCCAAACATTTCATAGAGCTTTAAATCATACCCAGGAGCTCTCCTCCGTGTTTTACAGAGAACAAAGTCACAAATCTGGCTACTTACTGAAATTGTAACTATTTCATTCACCTATTGAGTACAGTATATTCATCTTTTTCAGGCAGCAAACGAATACCTTAACAGATGGGAATTTATATTGTTTCCATGGTTACAATAATAAATACAATGCTGATCTGCCCAAAGTAGCTCTTGTTTTTCAAAAGGGTCTTTAAATTACTTGCATTTTCCAGTGGATTTTAAACTACTTCTTTTACGATGATAATCTAGACGCTATTTTTTATAACAACAGTTTATGCTAGACACTACAGTTGTTGCAAGACAATGTGATTTCATATTTCTCTAAAGCATATAATTAGCAGAATGAATTAAAATAACGCTGTATTCTGTGTTCGCTCAAACCATCACTGTCCTGCAATATACACAAATTTTAAAGCCAGCAATAGAGAGATATGACAGCGGTCTTGAATTTCACTTTTTTAATTCTTATTTTTGGGAATTGCAGAAATGAATTAGTCTAGAAATGGTTAAATACTGAGAATAGAGTTGATGAAAAATCAGTAGGTTCATCTGAAAAATATATATATATATGTATTAGTAGTCTCTTTCAGATAATGTCTTTGTTTTTGCATGCATTTGAACAGTACCACAAAGAAATACTGTCTGAAGCATTAAAGTTATGGTTATTCTCAAAACCATCACTTAAGAATTGATGGGAAAAATAGCTGAATAAATTATACAACAGTATTACCCATTATTCAAACCATTCTGTATGTCACCACTGAAATCTTCACAACACATTTTTTTAACCTAGTTGACCTAAACTTAAACTTCTCTTGAATCTGTCTGTACTGTGATCAAACTTTTTGTAAAGGCCATTTTCATGGAATGTATTTATTACCAAATTTCTTTTAGTAAAAAGTTTAAAGACTATCTCTATGTGAAGCAACCAAAAAATTCTTCCTAACTGTTTCTTCCCCTTGGAATCAAATGGAGATGCTGTTGACATACACTGCGCCCATTTCAGGAGTTTTGCTTCCTGAGATAAATAAATACTGTATCCAGCTGAAATGCGAACAGACAGCTTTAGCAGGCAGAATTTCATGAGCTGCACTGAAATATGGCAGATCAGGAAAGGTATCAATGCTCCTGAGAACTGATGTTTTTAATGGCTGGAAGCAGGAAGCCAGTACGCTGAGTAAAGCTCCCAGGTCCTAGTAGCTTTTCATTTTATTAAACTGAATCTCAGAATTGTTTTTGAAATTCTGTGGGGGTTGGTTTTTTTTTGTGTTTTAATACTATGTTTGGTCCTCTGTGAAGAACCATTTGGGTATCTTTATATCGAAAAGTTTAGCTGGGTCCAGGGGCTGGAGGGACGGAGATGGGCTGGAGGGGCTGGAGCTGATACCAGACACTGATTCTACAGAGACAGCCTTGCCCTGTGCATCACTTATGAAAGTAATTATTCCATCGGGTTGCTTCCCCAGGCTCAGGATTCAAATTACGCAGGCTGAATATATGGCAAAGAAGGATTTAAAAATGCAGTTAAAGAGAGGTGCTGCCTGGGCAGAATACAGCCCCACTGCAACTTGCCAGGAAAAAAACCAGCCAGAGCAGAAAACCCAGGAGGGACTTTGTCTAGATTGAAGTCTTGACCAGGCTCTGGTCTCATATATCAGCGTAAGGGCTGGAGAGAGAAGCAGCATGTCTCAAGGCTCCTTTTTGTTTTGTAAAGATTAGTAACTCCCTAATGTTTTCTTCACTGTAGAGATAACTGTGCTTAAGAAATTACTTGGCTACGCTTGTTTTCCCAGCCTGTCTCCCACATTGATTTTGAGTAATCTTTTCAAAGAAGAAATAAAATCCAGAGGGTGTGTATCCTAAGCAGACAAGTGGTAGAAGAAATGAAGCTCTTCCTGGTGACCCGAGGCAGAGCGGTGCTCCAGGAGAGGGCAGTGGGTGCTGTGGCCACCCCTTGATGTGCCCCTGCCCAGAGCCCTGCCTGGGCTTGGCTGGCTGTGGGAGCATGGCATCCCAGTGCAGGGATTTGCTCAGAGTGGAAATATTCGCTCCCTGGAATAGGCCTGCACCAAGTTTTGTCACCTGCTGCGTGTGAACGATGCCCAGAGGTGCAATGGATATGCTAGTGGATTTGAGCTTGTGAGTCAGCCGTGAGTCACAAACTCAAGTTGCAAAAATAAAACTTGCAGTGGAGGATTCAGCAATGCTGTGTGTGAAAGCAGGTGAAAATCATGCATGAATGCTTATCAACAACATTGATACAACTGGTAGTAACTAGTGCTGATCTCAATCAGAGAGAGAGGAAGAATCAGAATTTCTGGACGTAAGAGGCTCAAACACTATAATGAAAATTTAACTGCAATTGCTCTCGTAGCAACATTTTACTAAGCCTCTGCAACGTGGGAAAGGCCGGGGCAAACATTCATATTCGTCCCTCTGAGAGTCTGTTGTTTCACATGGTATTATGATGCTTGATCCCTGAAAACTCCATGCTCTTCTGAATAATTCTTTAAAATGTGCTGTTGAACACAACATCCTTGGGAGGCCGTCACCTTGGAGGTGGCTCGCAGCATCCAGCCAGCCTCAGAGCTTGTTTTGCAGTACAGGCAGAAACATCCAAATTTGAGTGATTCTACCTGTAATAAACAGCTGTGAACTTTCTTCATTTCAGGAAGTCTGTTCAATAGGATGGTACTGCTGAATGAATGTGTTCTTGATTAGCAGAATACCGCATAATGAAGGGCTAGTTAATGGGGCACGAGACTCTTTCTCCAAGAGTCTCTTTAAACACCTGATATTACTCTCTGAAAGCATGGAAGTTAGGAAATAATCCGAAAAAGTACATAGTGACTATTAAAAATCTTTCTCAGGAGGAAGAAAGTATGTAGGTAATTTTACTAAAAAAAAAAAAAAAACAACTGTGTTGTGCTATTTAGCACAAAAATATGGGCAAAATCATGTTAACATCTTGATAACATGAAGTAAATTTCAAAGGTACCGAGTGCCAGTTAACATACAAAGCTCTTGATAATTTCAGTAATAGTATTCTGAAATATAAGTGTAAACAGGCATTACCAAGATGTGGTAAATGTGGAGGTTTTTTATTTGGTAGATAGTTTTCCATCCTCAACTACTAGAATTAATAAGGTCAGGATGTGGTTTGGAAGACCATGACCCTTCTCTCAGCCTCCACTTTAACACGTTTCTGCCCTATTTTCATGCTATTTTTAAAGTAATTACATTTTTTTCTTCCTAGACTTTTCTTCCTTTTTTTTAATTATCAGTATTATTATTTATATGCATCCAGATTAAACTGTTTGTATTTTACTAGTGGTGGTTTAGCACTTCAGGAAGAAAATTTATGAGAATTAGAAAATGGATAAAGTAGTTCTGATGTAGCTCAATAAAATAAAAATAAAATAAAACAGCAGGACTCCAGGCTTTGTTGAGCCCAGCTGTCACAAGGGCTTGACAATTAAAATTTTGTAGTCCTAGTCTGTTTTGAGACTTTGAGGGTTAACAAAAAAAAGTCTCATGTGCTTGATCTATATATATAGATCTACATGTCTACATATGGAGGGCAAACCACTGGAAATTCATAAACACTAACTTAGCTTGTCTGTGTGATGAGCTTGTGTCCTTTTTCCTTCTGCGCAAGGTCTAAGCATAAGATATATGTTTCCTGATTTCATTTTCTCTCTCTTTTCTAATATTTCTGGCTGACAAAAATACTTTAAAATACAAAATCTTGTTGGCCTCAGTTATATAGACTGGTGAAGGGAGAAGTAGTGGACAGTGGGCTTCTGTGCTTTGGCACATGAAGGACACTGTTCCCTTGCTCAGTGATGTTTCCTGAACGGTTGCTGTCTTCCAGATTATAGTGTCAACATCTGTAAAATACTGCAAGCTGCAATTCATGGGGGGGGGGGGGGGCCCGCAAGTGCTGATGAACCAGTCCCAAGTTATAAATCAGGACCCTGTTTCCTATAGCAAGAAACAAATAAGGTGAAACAGTGCTTCATTCATCTTTGTCATTAACACTTTCATTTCCAATGCTATCCAAATAACATCCTTATTTGTAAACTCTAAGTACAGAATTACATGAATTCCCATTATTTTGCCATTAAAAAATAATTGATTTGAATGGAAAGAAAAACTAAACATTCTTTTATTCTTTTTTTTTTTTTTTTTTTTTTTTTTGAGCTACTTATGTTAGACTTTACTCGTTTTGATGCATCATTTCTCTTTGATTTCTCTTTGTTATGTGGATAGGGATAGTTTAAATGTGTTTCACAAGACAGGTCATATATAGGCTACAAAGATTCATTTCACATTAAAAGAAAATAGATTCTACAATGAACTCAGAAAGTTGTGCTTCAGTGACAAGTTCTCCTTCCCCTTCTCAGTAATGCTTAGTAGGGTACAAAGACAATGTGCTTTAACTAGTTATTTGTGTTGAATGCTTATCCAACAGCAGTTATTTGTGTTGCAGTTTCAGGATGATGTGTAGTGCAAGAAGCCAATGAACTGTAGCAGCTGCCCATGCTGCTATTTCATCACACTTACTAGATGGTCTTGCTCATTTTACACTTTCAAGTGAGAGTAACTTACTCTGTTGAAAGGGAGGATGTTTTTTTGTTTTGAGGAAAAGCAGTCTTTTGAGTGTAGTCCTGTGTACCTTTCTGCATACTGGGCACAGAGCATGACCCATGGGAAGATTCATCTCTACTGTTGCTTAATATAAACGTTCCTCTTGTTACTGAAATGTGTTCATTAAGTCTGTTACTACCTGTTCCATCTCACTGAAGGAATGAAATAAGAAAAGCCACATGTTCTGGCTGCTGAGATGGATTTATTTCTCAGCTTGATGTTCACCTAAGAGGAGTGTTTTGTAAGGTTCTCTCCATTGCTATTTCCTCTCACCACCTTATGAGTTAACCCCTTGGCTAATTCACCAAGGCAGCGAAGTTGGTTAATTCTCACGCTATTGCTTCTTTGAGGTACCAAAATATACATAATATTAAGAGGAAAAAAAAGTATATAATTTTTCAGTATATCAATGTTTTAAATTTGAGAGCCAAATGCAATGGCTGCTGAAGCAGCACAGACAAGTAGACCTCAGCTAATTTAGATGGGGTGGGGACAGAGGGTACCGCAAGCAATCTGAGGTTCCCCTGTGGGAAGCACATCTCTTTGTTCAGACCTGTGGCGTTCAGCTGTACACCTGTCAACGTTCCTTTAAAACATCCCAGTTGTGCCGTTCTGGTTGCAGACCTGCAGGTGGGTGGTTGTGACTCTCCCTGTTCTGAACAGAGCCCACAGCAGTCATATCAGCGTTAGGTAATGACACCCTAGAGCTGACAGGCTTCCAAAATCCTTTTTGTCTCACAACTGGTACAAATCTTTATAATTGATTTGGATTGTGGGGCTGGTAATATAGCACGGAGTAGCAATTAATGCTAACATTTTAGTTTCATTTCATTCTGTCAAATACACTTGACACTCTTTTTATGTGCGAGATTGTTAAGTATAAAGCTATGTGTCTCATTATATGCCTATTTGTCACCTCCCTTCAGATCACTGCCACAAACGATGCAGGTAAAGCCTCCCCTTCCCTTAATTCTTTTAACTCACTGGTTTTGCAAGAGGAATTTGTAAAAGATGTACCCATAGATTCCTGGAAATCAGATCAGTTGCCACCACTGCCTCATTAGAAGTAAACCTGTGGAAAAATGTTCTTTGTGCTTCTATATTTTTTATTTAAAAAAATAAATCCTAAAGTATATCCTTTGTTATGGTGCTGTTTGGAAACAAACATATTCAGATGTGAATTAAGATATCTGCTGCTGTATTAAAACTCCCCAAAGCTGACACTCCACTTTGGCTATGAGAGTGCCTCGGAGATCTCTGCTCCACCATGCCCAGGCCTGTGACTGGCTTCAAAACTAAACTTTGCAGGGAGAGAGATGAGGCGTGCTGCATGCACGGTTAGGCTGCTGCTTGTAGCGGAATTTAAACACAGAAGTTCTGCAATTCAGATTGAAAGAGAACAAGGTCAGGTTCGTGATGAGAAATGGCCATGCAGACCAAGGCTGGCGCTGCTAACAAGAACCTCAGTGAAGTCCACCAAGCCAAGTCTCTTCTACCAGCAGTGCTGATGGCTGTGCCCTGGTGCAGTCTGTTTTCTTTGATTATTTTTAAATTAGAAAGAGATTAATTTGGATTCGTATTAATCATAGAGAGGATTGGTTTAATTAAATTATATGCATATCATAGAAATTTCTAATCTTTTGACTGTTCCCTTAGTGAATGTACATTCAGTTTGCTCAGCATCTGATCTTGTTAGTCCAGGCTGCACTATATGGCTTCAGTTTTAGGGCTGCTGGATATACACTGAAATCATTTGATCATCACTGTGAAACTACTAATTGCTTTCTTAAGATGAGACTACTAATTCTCTACTAAGTCTTTCCAATTTGTGGGGGGAGGAACACTACTGTTCACACCCTATTCATGTGTTGTCTTTGTTCATTTTTTGCCAGTGCTGTGAATTTTTATGCATATGGTAAAAAAAAAATAATAAAAAAAAAAAAATGCTGCTCTTGCTATCTGCTCATCTTATATGCATCAAGTTAGGGATATATCAGAGTCAAACAGGACATGACAGTTTCGAGGAGTACTTAAAAGGAAAATCTATGACATGACAAGTAATGTATGAGTGCCGGATCCAAAAAGTCTCTAACAAGTATACAAATCGTGCCATCTAGATCTCTGCATCAAAAGGGTTTGCACACAAGCTGGAAATCCACTAACTGGGTAAATGCCACCTCTGTTGACAGCTTTGTGGGTGCAGGTCCAACTAAAAGTGGTACAATTGCTTTAACGAGGAGTTCCTTCAATCTCAGAGGAGACTGGGGCACTGTTAGCAGAAGGCTCTCCTCATTTCTGAATACTCTAGGCCCTCTTTGCACTAGGCTTCAAAAAGAAGGTTGGAAAGAGAGCTGCCTCAGTGTGGACAGCCTTTCCTCACATGGTGCTTTTTCTTCTGAGCCGATGCTCAGGCTGGGTAATTTGGATCCATACTGCTGGTGAGTCTGGTGTTAGGCAACTTGTTAAGCAAATCATCTTAGTAGATCTGCCTGAACACTGGAGAAAACAGCTGTCAATATTTCCCAAGGTATTTCTGCCTTAATTTTAAAAAGTTGAACAAGTTTCTGTAGGTCATTTCTGTAAGTTTCATCATTTAGTCAATTGCAAACCTCAGTCAGGATTAATATAGAGCCTTAGGATTCTTTACTCCCCTATTTCTGTCTGCCCCCCCATCCATTCAGCAGTAAAAATAAGAAATGGTAAACTGAAAACCCAACGTTAAAAATAGGAGAAATTCAAAATCTGGAATAGGTACTGAAATTAAAGAACGAAAAGATTTTTTCTTTCCCTCTCCTTCTCTTATTTTTCTTGGCTTTTTCCATCTCTCTCTGCATTTATTTTTGTTTGTTTTCTCTTTGTTTGTTTAAAGCACAAATGGTGTTCTTGAAAAATACTAGGTGGTTATTGTCTTTTGCTCTTTGAAAACCTTCAAACTGCAAAAGCATTTTAACTAGGACTTAGAGTTACTGAAGAGTTAAACTTGACCCATTGGCTAGACATTTTCAGTCTTTCAGTAATTAAAAATTCTGTTTCCTTAGGACATGTCCTTTCTTTCAGCTTTTCATCTCAGCATGGTTTTTGCCATCTTGATTTGCACCATCTTAAAAAAAAAAAAAAAAGTCACTAACACCAAATAACTGAATCTTAATGGTGGGTTCACTAAAGAGAGACCAGGAATGCTGAGGTCATTGCTTTAGATCTTTTTGTACTCTACATTTGCCAGGGTTGTCTGCGCAGAATCTTCGACAAGGCAATTGGTGTCACAGCTTCATTACAGCTTCTTAAAGTATATCATGCAACATGAATGAGTCTTTAGCAAATGTATACAGACTGAGGGGGAAAAAGGAATTAATATATTATTACATCATTTTAAAGTCTCTCTAATCTCTTTCCTTTGTAGGCAAGTTAAGCAATTCTACAAAATCCCAGTTGAGCTAAATCATGTTAGAAGGAGTCTGGTGAAAGCCTTATTTTTTGGTATTAAATCATATATCACTTAAAAATCAGCCCCCCACAAACATTATTAAATAACGTTGTGATGCAACTGTTTGGAATCCACCATGTAATTTGTACCTGCTTGCAGAACTACTTTAGTACGAAACAGATAATAAATGCTCACATTGGTGTGTATATATATATCTATAAATATACCTATATGCATATATAACTCTACATGTATACACGATGAAGTCACAGGTACAATATACATTTCTTGGAGCATTGTTATTATAGCACATTCCTCTTAAAAGCAAGATTCTTTCCCCAGACAATCTCCTGCTAGCTTTTACCAATTTCATTCTTTAAATGATTCATGGTTTTTCTATGATGTGCTATTTGGTACATGGGACTTTATGGATATAAAAGTATTTATTAATTTGAGAGGTTTCCACTGCACGATGAAATGGCTCAGTATGACAAAGGAAGTACTATAAATGAATTGATTTGTCACCTATCAGAATGTGATCCAGCAGTGATTTCATTAGTGTGCCTTAAGGCACAGTTTTTGTTGATATGAACAAAATATTTATTCAAATGTTTTAAGCATGATCTCCCAGGCAAACAACAGATACGATGTCAAATATTTTCTGTATTTGAACACATAAGTGTTGTTATGGAGGGTTGCATGCATCCAACAAGATATGGCTTGTCTGTAAGATAGATTTCCTTCTGCCTATCACAAATGGGATCATAAAAAAAAAAAATGTACAAAATGCAAAGTGTTCTTATTGCAGCAAGTATTTAGAAAGATATGAGTTTTTCAACATACACAATTGGGTTTATCAAAGGAACAAGTCTGCAGAAATGATGTAGAATTGAGATGCTAAATTCTCCTAGGTGTCTTTAAAAGCTCCAGCCTAAAACTCTGTGGCTTTATTCACATATTTACTTCTGAAGTAGTTCTACAAAAAGTTACTCCCTTTTCACCCATTGTGAAAAGGTAATTTAAGCATTCTTATGTGAAAAGGTAATTTAAGCAATCTTACGTTGTGCTCATATGGACCTGGATCACCGATGAAATGTGTTACCACAACATGGCTATAGGATGGCAATTTTGTAAGAAGTGAATTTTTAAACTTTGAAATCAAGCAAGTATAGTGAGTTGCACTAAATTCTCTGCAGTTTTGATTACCTGAGAGTGTGGGGGAAAGCGTGAGAAGTGCTGTTGCTGGAGATGCTGCAGCAGATCTTTTAAAATAAAAGTAGCTGATGATACCCTACTAAATTAATGTTTTCTCTTTCTGCAATGAATGTTGTGCTTTACATAATAATAATTAGTGGAACTCCTTTAGGACTTCTTGATTTTCTGCTGAAAACAAATCCCAGGAGTGGTCACCAGTATCTCTTGTATTACAGTTTTGCCTGGAGGCCGGGTATCTGCCTGGCGATACACAGAGATTGTGGCTTCTTGTATGAATACTGGAACAGATATCATATGCAATTGGCTTTCAGGTAGTTGAAAGAATGATATAAATTCATAGTTCCTACCCAGAGGTGTGAACAGTGCTACATTTTGAGCTCTTTTTATTAAATCTTTGTAATTTGTTTTATTTAGCCTGTTAGAGATTCCTTAGCAAGACACCAAATGTTGATTTACAGGCTTTACATACTTGAGCATGTACCACATTCATGGGTAAATCAATACACTTGTTAATTATCTTGTAAGTTTAAAAGCTTAACTTCTTGTTAGTCAGAATTAGCCAAATTTTAATTTGTAAATTCAACCTATCTACATACCCCTAATGCGTGCGTACTTCATATCATTCTAGTATCTCCTTTCTGAATGGTTTCCAATGGTTTTCATAATCCTTTCTGAAATGCAGATGCCAGGCCAACATGTCCAGCAGGTTGCCTTTCTGCAACAGAAAGCAGAGGCAAGTAGAAGGAATTTACCCACTTCAACCAGTGTAGTAGAGTATTCAGCCTCTTCAGTTCTAGACTTCTTCCTATGTAGAGACTTCTTTCCTCCAGGAAGTTTTTCGAATATTTTTTCAGATGATTTATAAAATTAGTGTCAGACTATGAGAGAATTTTAAAATAATATAGTCATACCTTAGCAGACTCAGTTATGAATTTTAAAATTGAACTGACGAAAACTTGTTTACCTTCTCACTCCAATTGGTGACTTGCACTTGGAGCAGGAAGGATATTTCCAATAGTACCCCAAGATTGAAATGCTGCAGGGTCTGGTGGGAGTGGAGATCCACATTCCTCCTCCAGGGATATAACTTCACTGCCTTTCACCAACTCTCTTAAACCTGACAGCAAAGGAGTATCACAGAAGATAGTAAATAATAATAATAATAAAAATAACAAATTATTGTAACAGGTTATTAAAATGTGGGATGGCAATCTTTAAAATATTGAAAATTACTAAAAGTAAATAAAATGTCTCACATAAAACATGAGAAAGAAAGCATGAGCAGTTCTGTATTCACTTCATTCTTTGTGGTTAAGAAGCTGGGTGAAATTATATAGGAGCACATTGCTACAGAGCATCACACTACATTTTATCAGACCAGTGGAATACATGACATTTAAAGTCAGAAAGACAGGTGTATTCATGCCATTTTATTCTTTCTGTCTGGCCTTTGCTTTCACACATTGTATGTGGTTACATCAAATTATTCATGTGTGCTAATTCTAGGTTTCATTCATGGGTTTGAAAGATGAAGAGACAGATTCAAATATGGGAAAAATGACTAAAACTGAAATAAATTCAAGGTGAATAACTATTCCTGCCTCCTACCTTGACTATTTCATTACCACTCTGACCTCTAATCACTAATAAAGGTTTACTCTATGTCTGGCATTAAAATAGGCTAATATGTGCAAAGCATATCTTTCATATTAGTTCTGGGGCAACAAATGAGTGTCTCCCTTAGTCTGTGTGTGTGTGGTAAAAATATACATGTAATAGGCTATTATGTCTGAAAACTTGCAACTAGTGAAAAAATCAGGAAAGCATGAAAGTGACTGCAATTTTTATAGCAACATCAAAACCAGTTCTTAACCAAACAATGTTCTTTAAAAGGTTGATGATTGTCTTCTGATTAACTATCTCCATTTCTGCTATAAAAAAGACTTTTCTCTGGTAACTCATTTTGCTTCTAGTTATTTAATGTATGGATGATTAAAAAAAAAAAAAAAAAAAAGATATTTTCTGTATCTGAGTGATCATAGTTGATCAGTTCAGAATACACTAACATACCCCGTTTTATTTTTTTCTGTTGTGTGTGGTTGCATTAATTGTGTTTGTTACACAGAAAGAAAGAAAAAGGATTTTTTATTTCTGTGATCCAGTGTCACTGAGTGTACTACATTTTCAGAATAAGATCAAGCATAAAAACATTCTATTATTCAGGAAGCTCCCTATCTCTGGTAAGAAAATAAACATTTTTGAGATTTTGCTTGTTGTTGAACAGGCTGTTAGTTGTACAAGCTACAGTGAACAAGATTTATGAGATCCTGAAAGCCTTATAAATGTCATGGTTTTGTCCTAAATGTCTTGCCTTTAATATCATAAACACTTCTATTGCCATCTTCCTATCGTTTGTTAAAAATACCAGCTAAGTCCTTCTGCTAAGTCTTCCTGCACGTAGGCTGGAGTAGGCCAACTTGTGGAGTAGGCCAACTTGTTGTTCCTTAATTAGTTGATTTTTTCCTGAGTCGGTTTTCAAGCCTGAGTTTTTTGGAAGGATAGATGACATACAAGCTTCCTTGCAAATATCCAGAAACAGTTTCACAGGTGATTTTGATTGACCTCAGTAACATTACCCAGTCCTCTTATCCCACAAGAATGCTCCCCACTTGAGAAAGGACGACAATAACAAACAACAAAGAAAAGCTCTTCTGGAGAACAGGATGTCCTCTTCTCCATGTGCATTTCATAAAGACAGAAGTAAGAAATAAAAATGCATGAGCAAGCTTTGTTGGCATCTCAGCAGGAACAATATCTTATTGTTCACCCTCACCATGACTTTGGTGTGCATATCTTTGGACAGAAACGATCTGAAAATATAGAAGGGGAGATGTGAAAATTGTAAAGTTTATTTCAAATCTCACAATAAGTTTTCATTCAGAAGGATAATAGTAGCATGACGGTGTCGCATGGTTACAGGCCATCAGAAACACACAAACGTGGAAAGAACAAATTTAGTATTGATCCATCCTCTATTCATTCACAACAGAATCAAGATGCAGTTTTGAACTCCGTTATGTCTCAATATAGCTAAATGAACTTGGAAAAATTACACCAATTTTAAACCACAGTGGGATCCAAGCCCCACCTTCAGAGTTCGTAACAGGAGATTCTAAGCAAAAACACTTCAAATTACTTCATCCTCATCAATGTATTCTTCTTTTCATTTGTTTTAACAGTCATCTAAAATGATCTTTTTTCAGTTTTACAAGGCAGGAGGAATTGGCTTTTTTTTTTTTTTATTTTAAGATACATATAATGAATCATACAAACAGGAAAAACAATGGAGAATTAACTAAGAAGAAAACTAAGACTCCTTTGTGATTACATAATCAGTTGTGCTGTTCTTAGTTTTTCAATATTTCCAATTTCTGCTTGTTGAAGCTGCTCCAAAGAAAGTAAAGGAAACACTGACCAACCCTCTGATATTGCAAGTATATTGCAACCCTCTGAGTTGCAAGTATCAAGAGAGCTGCTTGCCTATAAACCTGTCAGACTTCATTAATACTTCTCTAGATCTTAAGCAAATCCTGGCTCATGTAATGGGAAGTGTCCAAGGTAAATTATCAGCTACCTACAGAAAACTGTCCTCAAAAAAAAAAAAAAAAAAAGAGAGAGAGAGAGAGAAAATATATATATATATATTTTCTGGAAGAAAAGAAAACCAGGCTTATTTTAGGCTTACACTGTTTTGATGTGTATTACTTTTTTTTTTTTTAATGTATTTATTTATTAAACAGTGAGTACCACAACAGAACATTAAAAGTTTCTAGTATGATTACAAAGTCTTGCTCAGCTGGTTCAAAAGCTTTTTGCAGAGTGAGAGTTAACCCAACCTTACGTGGAAAAATTGTACCCAAATACTCAAATCTACTTTTAAAATTCTAGGGTAATGTTTTGTGTAAAAGTGCTTTGATTTAGGTATCTCAAGAAACAAAATATGCTGCCTTCTACCTCCCTTTCAGTAAGACAGACAAGTGGGTGATCTATTTTTTTTCCCTTCTTAACAATATTTTATTTGCTGGAACTGTGATTTCAGGATGATTCATCCCCTTTGGAGTACTCCCATTGCCCTTGCCAAAAGAATTTGGCTCTTAAAAAATTCTGTGGTCACAGAACAGAGATTGAAGGGAAGACAGTGGTGTTATTCTCTCCCTTATAATGAATACATTACATGATTGGTTTCTGTTCCTGGGCTAGCTGGTTCTAGAGAAACACCCAGAAATTTTTGTAGTGTGTGTGTTTGGATCTTTTCTTGGTGGCTTTGTGCTTCAAGTGTTTTCTCCAGTTCACGTAGACAGTAGTTTTTTATGCAGGTCTCCTATATCTCAAAGTTACCAGACAACCAGATTATAAAGGGAGATACATCTTTCATTTCTCTTCCCATTAAACAAATATTTTTAAAATTTCCCTATAGTGTTAAATGGCTTGAAGAGAAAATGCCAATAGCAGTTATTCTTTTTGTAGTACAGGAGTTACAATGGCCTTCTGCAAATGGACTTGCAAGCTCAAGTCCTACTCAGAACTTCAGCTAATCTGGATTTCCAGCATCCTTGACTAATTTGCTACTTGCCACACCTTTAGGGTACAAAGCATAAAAAAATTAGAACCCTTCTTTCCACCTCTGTTTTGTTGGGATTGCAGCTCCACGTTAGCCTCTCATTTTCATTTATATTATTTAGATCTGGAGCACCTTTTGGTTGTTTATTTTTGTTTGTTTGTTTGTTTGTTTTTTCACACAGAAATCTTTTGTTTCAAATGAGAGCAAAGTGTCTTTTTGATGCAAAGAAACAAAGTTCCTTCCTGTTAAAAAGCACCCTTGGTTGTTTTTATTGGTCCACCAGATCAAACTGCAAATGAAGACATTTGCACAGAAACAGGGGACACCCTTTGAGCAGTCGGTGCAGGTCCCAGCATGCGGACCAAGCAACCATGTCATGAATCTCCAGGTGTGAGTGGGGACATGTAGGTAGGGCCAAAGGTCAGCCAAAGTCATCATCACCATGTGACAAACATGCTCCTGAGCTGCAAGTCAGGCAGTATTTCTCTATGATCCTTGTCACAATCTCATGGTATATTTACTCCTGGTAGATGATAGTTTTTGGTGTCTTCCACCATACAGTGAGCAAGTGTCACTACTGACTCTCCTGTGAGGCGAAGGAGATAGTGTCCACATCATTAATCATGGGCACTTATCTAGCAGGAGGAGCCCATCAAACTGTGACAAGTTTCTATTCCATGGACATTAAACTCCTAAATGCTGTCACAGTCCTGCCATACATTGTAACAGACAGCAGGGAACAAGAACAAGGAGAGTTTCATAAGCCCTTCTTTTTCCTTGAGTAGATGAAACTTCCAAGTAATTATTTGTGCCTCCATTATTTTGTTAGACCCCTAAAAACGTTTGAAAAAAGGTCAACTTCAACTGTACCCCAATCCACTTGGCAGATATTGATTCCCTTTTGCTGGAGTTTGATCATTAACATCCTCTCTCTTTGCTAATTTACATGTTCACTAACGTGAACATGGGATCAGGGCATTTATTAGCATAATTGCTACAAGAGCACACAGCTTTTTTCCTGAGTAGGTTTCATATAAACGGTGGCTAATTCTCTTCTAAAGTCTCAGAAGTGGCTGATATTTTACATATTTTTTTCTTTCTACAAATGATTTTGTTTAAACAGCACTGACACACAGAAAATATGGAAACTACTTGTAAAAAATATTGAACTGTTTATGTACTTTGAATAAAATAATCAAAATTGGATCTGTAGTGGTCACAGGCATGCTCCCTGCCCAAGTGTTAATCTTATTGACTTAGGAAATGAATACTGGTCATAAAGAAGAAATATAATGAATAAAATAATTTAGGAAGAGCTTAGCTATAATGCTTGTAAATAATTTTTTATTTTTTTTCCCCAAAGTGTGTGGAACACAGTCATATCTGAAATTTTGATATTTCCATCATAGGAGTGAGCTGCAAAGTGCAGAACCCCAGTTCCTGCATTTTACAGAGGCTTATATTCAGGGGTTTCTGCTGTTCTCACATCAAAAGTTCATTAAAATACATTTTAGCAGAGAGAAAAGATGGAAGGAAAGAGATCACATTCCTGGAGCTTGTCATGATTTTTCGTATCTTTGGTAAAGAACTTCAAAACAAATACAGTGAGCCCAGCACTCCCAAAAGTCTCTCTGGGGAGGAGCATGGTAAGATTGCCTGGGATGTAGTGAGGAGGCTAAGCATGGTATGACGCATCACCTACTTTGGAGATAAATAGCACAGCGCCCCACTGGGACTTGGACTTGCCAGAGGCTGCCCCAGCCCCTAATCGTTTCCTTGATGCATGAGAAGAAGTGTAAAAAATAAAACTTTTTTTTTGTTGTTTTTGCGGCAACTCTGATCAGAACAAACTACTAGAGATACATCCTCTGAAACACAGAATTGTTGTTTTGCACCCTGAGGCACCAAAACCCCAAAGACCCTGAAATACAACACAAAGAAAAAACATCTGCTTTTGCCACCAGAATGGTCCTGTGTACACATGTATTAAAACTGAAACAAACTTAGATGCTGAGAAGGAGTTTTTTGGTTTTTGGTGTTTTTTTTTTTTTCTTCTTCATATTCCCCGTTATTCAACAAGTCTTTGATAAAAGCAACTTCTCGTGGAGGTCTGAACTGAAGGTCAAACCTGCTCCAAAGCCTTCAAGGAAAATCCACTGTGACAGGAGTAATTCTGTCACTGCATCTGGAAGTCGATGTCATTGTTGTCTTTTATTGCTATTTGGACATATTAGCACAATAATACTATCATACGTGATGTAAACATTGTGAATTTAGAGCATGCAGCACAGGAGATTTCTAGCCCTAGCTGGAGCTCCTGGGGCTAGAGCCAGTAATAATACTGCCATATTCCACGGAGGAGGCATCACGACTGTTACTGGTAACAGGCAGCGGTGACCTTCCCACAGCAAACTGTATCAGAAAGCTAAGTGTGTTTAGGAGCTCACCCTGCAGGGTGACCACGGCTGTGCCGTGTTATTCGCAGCGGCCATGGGCCCTTTGTGACGGGCTCTTTTGTTGCAGAGGGCAGGGAGGTGGGATGCAGGGGCTCGATCTGGCAGCAAAGGCAGCCCTCTAAGAGAAGTGCTAGGAATTTGGAGGGAGAGGCTGTGTGAGGGTGTCAAGCTAGGAATCCCTTTGATTCTATCTATCAATCAGTTCCTAAAACAACGTATTTACATTTCTAAAAATGTAGAAGTGACTGGGGTGCTTTGGGGCTGCGGAGGAAGCGAAGGCGGGTTGTATTCCTCTGCCTCCCTGTAATTCCAGCCTTCTTTCACAGCTGTAAATCTTCCTCAGAAAGCTTTGAAAGTCTTTTTGAGCGTTAAAAGCTTGGGTGGTCAGGGTCAGGTGAGTTCCTTCCTCCCTCTTTCCCCACACAATGAATAGTTTTAAGAGGCCTACCCTTCTAGTTAGGTTTCCTTATCTGCCCTTTTTATGTCCCTCTCCCTACAGGAAACAAAGAGGCACATACAACTGGCTAGGGACTGTATAATTCCTAATGCAGATTTAAAAGGCAAAAATTCTCCTTTTCTTGCATATTCCCAGAAGACAGGATCAGTATCTGGTGAACCCACCTATTCATAGATGCAGTTAAGCTTGCATGTTGTGGTGCTGCCTTCTGAGCCATACCTGAGAATATTGTGGTGCACAGGAAAAAAACAAGCACCAATAAATAGCTTCCAAAGGAATAAAATGCTCTGATCTTAAAATACTGGGCCATATTCAGGTCCTGTTCATTCACATGCAAAAGATACTGCTTATATAGGCATGTGCCAATTCTACTAGCTTTGCGCAGTGGCAGTATCGTAGCCGATGAGGTCAACCCGAGGCGCGATTATTGCTGATTGAAATACTTTTTACTCACATGTGTCCAGTTTTGAATACCTGCTTTGATCTGTGAATGAATAGCACATGCTGTTGTAGATAATAGGATACGTTATGTATTTCGGCAGAGAGCAGCTTGAAAACAATGTTTTGTTCCAGCAGCGATTTTGAAGATACAGGATGATGCTCTGAACAGAAGCTAGACTTTCCTTTCCCATTGGTTATTTTTAAAATGTCTTATGTGCCTCTGTAAAAATGTTGCAGATAGCTGTTTCTCAAAGATTGCACCGCAGTCTGAAGCACATACATCACATTAATTCCTTTGACTTTTAAATTTTTTATCTCCCTGTTATTGTTTTATATTGACAAAATGTCTGTACCTTTGAAAATGGAGGTCTAATTATTAGGACCCTTCCAAGTCAGGTCTTGTCCATATTACGAAATGGGAACAAGGTTTAATCACAATTACTCGCCATGCTGAATATGATTTGCTCTGATTTACAGTGACAGGTCAGTTATGGTCGTCATTATGTCACATCTCCATGCAACAAAATTTCATAATGAAAGCAAGTCCACAGCTAGTGAATTTTAGGAAACACGATGCACCATTTGTTGTATATGTAAGAATAGGTTTTTCATGGAACAGTGTGTACTGGGACACACAAAAAGAAATAGTAAAGGTTGTGAGCATTCAAATCATACTTCTTATCTAAACCACCTTTTAGAAGCTGTATTATCAGCAGACTGTTTTTAAAAAGTGGTATTCTTTCAGTGGGGCCTCGGAAACTGGGGCATTTGCAACTGCATTAAGTATCCTCAAAAGGACAAACTTCCCAGAACTACGTGAATTTCTGGGCCTCTCAGAAAAGACATCACAGCTTTTACAGGAGCTGGGACGGTGCCAGAACTACCTGTCTGCAGGATTCATTTGCAGCTCTGCAGAGTCCTACCTTGTAAATCTAAACTGAGTTAAGGAATGGATCCTAAATTCCTTTGGTTTCAGCAAGACTTTGGATCTAAATAACCATATATATTTCATTATTTTAGTGTTTGATAATACAAGTTATTGAAGAATCTTGTGATTTATGGCATCATGCAAGTAACTGACCAAATCAAAGCCTTTAGCTTCTTACATTTATCTACAGAAGAGCCCTTTTTTTTTTCTTTTCTTTTTTAGGAAAGAATCCAGAATATTTACAGTATAATTCGTGTTGTTTTTCCCAGTTTCTTTCTTTTGTTTTTCAGATGTCAAGACAGTTTCAACTGGGCCTTGGTCTTTGCTTTTTTAAGCCTATGTACCCTCCCCTCTCTTACTAAAAGCTCAGTTTCTGCATGACTCATGATAGTCAAGACAAACCTCTCTTCCTCTCTTTCTTAAGGAACATTATGAGCCACCTTTATCATTATGGAAGACTAAATCTGGATTTCTGGTTTCTGGCATGCACTTATACATCCTAATTGCAGAACTTCTTTGTTACTGTTTACATTTCAACTTGTTTGTACAATGAAGTTCTAAGAATAGAGTCAATATTTCCGAAGTCGAAGTCCCCCATAGTACAATTGCCTGGCAGAAGGTAAATTTGAATAGATCATGTTCAGCACCGCATAAAAGTCAAGTGCTTCCAATGGAGTCCAGAAAAAGAGTAGCACCCAAACTGACATTTTGGAATGCGAGAAGGCTGCTGGTGAGACAAAACTGTGGCACATGTAAACAAGTAGGCTAGAAAACCTGCTGTATTTACTAAAAGTTGTGTACATTACTGCTCTAAATTTACTCTGGTTTAAATCGGGCTGCTCCTAGTTATTTTAGAATAGTTATTCTGAGCCCTAAACAGTATTGTAGTGGGATTTAGTCCCAGAATTACAGTCAAGCACTTGCTTTGGTGTTTGAGTGACTCAGACAGTAATACCAAATTCCTAAATCAATGTGAATAGTACAATACTATCTACCAGTGTGAAAACCATTCTGTTTTTTTCCAAAGTTTTGCCTTGACTTGACTCTGTAGCCAGCCGTACACGAAGAAGTTACATGGCCAACATCCACCTGATTTCCAGCATAGTGGCCATGACCAAGGAAACCTCTGTCCCACACACCTAGCAGGACCCGAGAACCCACCTATGATCTGCTGAGCCACCTTCCCTGCTGGCTTGCTCCACCTTGCTCTGTGAGCACTGCTGTGAAGGTGGTCACAGCAAGCACTCACTGGGTCCCCACCACAAGGTCTCCCAGCAATTCCCATTTCTGACTTCTCGGGGAAATTGCCTACATCCTACTCTATTATCAGTTCCTTTCTAATGACTCTGCAGTATTTGCAAGGGAATAGAACCATATACTTCTCCTCTGGGTGCATGGAAACTACAGAAAGCTTAAACTGTACTATGGGAGGAGAAACCCTGGTGCTGTGCTGTTGGTGGGAAGAAATTAACAATGAGCTCTAAAGAGAGTTTTCTCCCATCCAAATGCCAGCAAGACTATTTGGGTTGGAGAAAAGAATGATGGGATTTGCTTGAGGTTTTCCATTTTTTTTCTTTTGATTATTTTTTTATTTACTCCTTTGAACTTTTGAGAGTTGAAAGCAAAACCTGAGTAATGTCTTTCTCTGTCACACACAGCAAGACAGTAGGAAACAACATCACATTGATAGGATAAAGAATAACTGCAATAGCTCGTAAATGCTGGAGTCAGGCTAGTGAGCCAACCACATGATAAAAGCTGTGCTGCACTGCTAAAGACAAAACTCATCCGCTTTCTAGTATGTCTCTGTGGGTCAGAGTGCAAATTCACCACTCACAGGAAATTTATTGACTCAGTTGTAAATTTGTAAATTTGCATGGGGTATAGGCAATTTTAGACCTAAACCCAGAAAGAAACTCTCAAAATGAACTCCCAAAACAAGCTGAAACCAAATGCCCAGTTGCAGTGAACAGTTAGATGGCCTAGGTACCCCTGACCCTGGTGTTGTTGAAACCATCTTTAAACATGTCATCGAATGTTTTACTGCTCCTCTTCTATCCCCTTGTTTCTGTCCCTAGTTTCAAGTGTGAAACATCACCAGCACCTCCAAGAATGAAAAAAACCTCTCTGCCTGTTTCTGACAAAAGAACTGCTAGCAGTTACTTTTGTCTGCACAGGTGGGTTATTTGTCTCTGAAAAGCCATGCCATAAATTGCACAAGCAATCAGGTGATTCTGGCAAATGTTACTGTCCTTGCTGCCCATCTCCCTGCTGCTGGAGAAGGTTCCTCTTCTCTGCAGTAGTGTGAAGAAACTCCTCTATTTCTATTAAAAATAAGAAACAGTTAATTCGTTACCTCTTTTTTTTTTATGGCTATTTATTATTCTTCTTAAGGTAAATTTACCGAATAGTGATGCTGTCTCTCCTACTGCCAAAAAACTTCCTACTCCTTTCAAAACTTTTCAAAGGAGATGTGCCCTGCTATGGAGGAGGCCATGTATGTAGCATCTCCCAGGAGAATTACAAGCCCAGAAGATGTCTGCTTCATACAAGCAGATGTTTTTTCTATTGCATGTTTCCTCATGAACACCACTTGTACATGCACACCCATGTTCCAAGACTATGTAGGCTTTTGACTTAGGTTTAGACTGTTGGCTTAGGTTTTTCCATCATAGCTGAAAAGTTCCTCCGCAAGATTTATGGGTTATTTGTTTCTCTTTCCATGTATTAAGTAGCATCTAATACTACACTGGACTAATAACAAGAGGAAAAGAGTGAATCTTTGTGTTACTGTTTATAAGTGACTAAAGTTTGCCGAGAGGTCAGGAATGGATATGGAGCTCCTGGGAGAGATAGATGATGGGCCAGAAACACAGCTGGAGCCCAGATGGATACAGGTGGGAAATACCCTTCTCTGCACGCAGACAGGACCTTCTTGAGCGGCATGGTCAGAGGCATTGGGGCACATGCCTGGTCCTTCCCAGCACAAGCTTAGGCTTGAGGAAATTTTCTGTTTTGTTCCAGTCTAGTCCCGGACACTTTGCTCTCTAGTTCACTCTTTCATCTAGGTCTTTAAATTTAGTACAACTAGGTCTGTTTGGATTAATTTTCTCCTAACCATACATATTAAGTAATCGTGCCTGTACCTCTGCAAGTTTTCAGTGGCTTGTTACATTTATATATTGATAACAATTAATAATATAATTAATTGCCTTTTTCAGAGTTGTATATAAATATGTGCAACACTTGATTGTAAAAATGTCTTGTGTAGTTTTGAAGTGAGATTCAGTGACAGAAATAACTAAGTGCTACAACTTCCTTCTCTTTCAAAATGTAATTGGGAATTTGTATTGAACACCTTCCTTGCTCACACTTGGAAACTCCCCAAAAAGATGTTTTCATTTTCACATTGATGAACTTCAGGACTAATACCCTGACCAAATGTTAAGTAACAGAGACATTCTGGGTCTGTTGGCTAAGTATTTTTTATTTTCCATTCCACAGGAATGGAAAGTTTCTACTGCAATAGCAAATTTAGACAGCTGTACTTATGCTTTAAAAATAAATAAATTAATAAAAAGACACGGAACAGAAGAAAGATCTCCCTGAAGAATCCACACTGGGTTTTATACAAGAGCCTGTTTTCTGTTTTGTTTTGTTCTGAGGACATGTGATTTTAAAGAAAGTATAGGAAGTCTAGGTCAAAAATCCAGACAGAATAGATGTATCAAGTAAATTTACTCAGCCTTTACATTTTTTTAAGCTGTCAATAATCCAAGATCTGCAGGTTTTGAGTTTTTAACTTATTTCATGTGCTATATATGTGCTTTTTTGCTGGACTGATATTTTCATAAAAAGGATTTATGAACTTGTTTATGTTTCTTCACCCCCCCCAAAAAAAAAAAAAAAAAAAAAAAAAAGTAAATGGTCTCTTAAATTATTTTTAAAGCTGCTACCCAAATATGTTAATCTATAAAGATCTGTTAGATGTGATTAATATTAGGGATTTCATAGTAATTGGTTTGCACACCTCTATTCTTAAATTTGAAGGGTTTAAAGCATGTGTTTTTGAACTTCAATTGGGCTGTCTTTACTCTAACGCTAAAGTGAAGTATTCACACAATAGTATCAATGTTATGATTTACTGGAGCCCATTAAATCCAATTCATGATCTTAGGTATTTTCATTGCAGATTGGGTGTCTATTTTCCTTTATAGCTCAATTTCCAAGAATCTTGAATTACTGACAAAGTATTTGCATACTTTAAATGTGTAAACTTTACAAAGTTTAAATATCCTTTTTTATTTATTTTTATAATGCCTTTGCCTAAATTGAGGAATGAACTTTGAAAAGAAGGTTGGAAAAAAAAAAAAAATTGTCCTTAAAACAATAATTAAATTCTTTAGGTCAGTTCTTTATGTGGCATTAAGCAACTTCTATTGAATATTTGGTAGACTGTGATTTTTAGCTTATCTCTTCAGGTTTTTCCGTGATAAAATTCCACCAAATTAAATTAAATAATCTATAAAACAGCAAATAAATAATCTATAAAACAGCAAATAACAAATGTTTTATCTAGTTTCATTTGCCATGACAAAATTAAAGTTTAAATAAGATACAAGATGTGGGATAGATATGTAGTATTAGGGATTTTTGGAAATACACCTTTGGTGTTTTTATTTCTAATAAAATTACTGATGTGACTTGCAAAATCCTTAGTACAAAGTCTTCAAAGGTGTCTACGCTGGAGTGGCATCTGCCCTTCTTATCTCATCTAAAAATAAGTATCCAGGGAAGGTTCGGTATCCCCAGAAATATTAGTTGCATAAATGATAGGACAATTCAGCTGATGGACCAGATCACTGTTGGAGTTAACATCTGTGTTTTAGAATAAGTCAAAGATTCATAACTAGAGCTATTTTCTTTTGTTGAATTTTTCCATGTGTTAATAAGAGTAATAGGAAGGCTTATGTTGTTATATGTGAAATCTAAAAGAAAAAGCAAATGGCAAATAACACTGAATTTATGCTTTTTTTCTCTACAAAGAAAAAGATGACTTCTAAGTAATGGTTCTAAGATGAAAATGTTTTTATTGAATGATTGTTTTCTCTTGTGACTCACGAAGAGAAAGAAGAGGGGCTGTTATGAAAAAGCTGCCAGTCTATAAAATTTACATTCTTACCAACTTTAGCTTTAAAAACTTTGGGACTCATTTTCTCATTTGCCACAATGCAAATGTAAATTGTATTTTACAAACACTTTAGGGCTATTTTATAATGCCAGAACAGTGAAAAGTGCCCACAGGGTAAATGAGAATCAACCATTAGCCAATGGCCAAAGCCTCCAGACTGGATTAGGACCGTTGAGAAAATGTCTGAAACAAGTCACAGTCTTTGCAATGTTTTATTCAAAACATCTATTGCTGTCAAATTCACAGGGAAACAAGGTCTGTTTGAAAGTTATACAAGAAAATGTCAGTGCTTGCACCACCTTTTTCATATTTGTACCTAACTTTCTAAATTTTTGAAAGAGTCTCAACAGACTTTGTCATATTCTGGTTTATTATTCCATTATGCTTTCACTGATGGTTTGTACAAATGACTGTTGAGCCACTCAAGGCAGAAGTGGTGGTTTGTGCCAGCAGGTTCTTACATTACCTGCAAGTACTGCAACTGAAAACAGCACAATTTGGGATTAAAAATCTGTGGAATTCCAAATTTAATAATGAGATGCATTTAGGTCTGAAAGAAATGGATTTCTCATACAAAATATACCCTCTGTTATTCTTGGATAGTGATTTTATCATTTGAAGTGCTATAGCAGCAGAGTTTCAGAGCCCTGTTTTCCCATGTGTCACTTGCTTGTGTCCTTCTGTGGTATTTGCAAGTCCTAATCAACATAAATAGCTATTAACATGGGCCGTGCTTACTTAGCTGGCAGAATTGTGGAGAACAAAGGCAGATACTGACTTACCAGACAATTTACTCTTGATTCTATACCAAACCCAAACTGCCTTTCTCGGGGGTTATCCAATGCTTCAGGAAACACCCAGATTCAGAATCCCTTCTCCCACAGAAGAGCTGGGCTGGAGAAGAGATCTCTGGGATCTCTATGTCTGGCCACTGAAGAATGGCTTTTTAGAACTTGTGGTTTATAGTATTTGTCCATAGAGAGTATTAAAAGATCTCAAAAAATTGTTCAATTCAAAGAGAAACAAAATGTTTGGATTTTCTAGTTTTTTTTTTTTCTTTTCTGTTTTTATGTATTTTTTATTGAAAAAGGAATTAAAGAAAAACAAAAATTAGTGTTAAAAACTAAAAAGCACACAGGCCTTACTTGAAGAAAACAAAAATATACCCCAGCCCCCCCCCAAAAAAATGCACATCTGTTTTGCAGCCAAGCCTCCTGAATAGTAAAAGCCATAGAATTTGACCAAATACTTGCCATGAGATATTCTGGAAGTTCTGTACTTCCTGCAAAGACTTGAATATTCTGGAAGAAAGTAGCAGAAAGCACAGGATAATTCTGAGCTCTTTATGCCCAAGAACAAGCTTGGTCCCCACCTACGTTCTCACTAATTTCATCTCCCCCATGGGAGAGACAGAAACCCCATCAGATGAGAATGAGATGACAATTTAGTGAGTGAGGTAGCAAGTAAGGAAAAGGGACTGTACTTTGTCATTTTCTGTTGCCACGAACTTTCTCTTTAGGACTGCATCACACATGATGCAGAATATACCAGATAGGGCCCTGGTGAGAATAAAGGAATTGAATATTGCAAAGTGGTGCAATGGGAGCCATATAGAAATACTAAGATAAATACAGATTTGATAAATTACTGGCAAAGGCACTGGAGGGAACAATACAAGATGATGCAGTCAGGCTTTTTCATCTCTAACTCCCGTGACCCTGAGAGAAGACATGGCTTTCCAGAACTCAGCACCCAAGGCAAGATGTTTTAGTCATCTTATAAATAATTACCCCCTGAGACCTCTCAGATTCTAGAATAATAAAATGTAGTTGTAGGTCTTCAAGTGTGCTGATATACAGATGTCCATTTCAGAACACAGAAATACTGCAGGCCCACATTGCTTAGCTCTGATTGCCAGGGCTAAGGTGTGTATATGTGCTCAGCAAGGCATCTGTACATACTTCTCTCCTGGGCTGCACTTGGCATGGCATGGCTCTTAAGGCTTCCAGCACGATAGAAGGAGAGACACGCATGTCCTTCCTGTTTGCAACAAAGACAGCTCCCAGAGAGCTGAGGATTTGTCCCAGGTATCTCTGCTGACCAGCCTTTTATTTTAGCTCTACATATAGCAACACCCAGTAGCTAATGTAAAATAAAAGATTTCAGACAACTGGTGAAAGGACAGTGGTTTTTGCTCCTCACATCCTTGTTTCTTAGGCCTGTTAAGCAAAGGGGTAATTTGCTGCAGAGGAAGCATAGTAAATAGAATACATTTTTACAAGTATGTGATTACTAAGGAGTACCTTTATAAAGATGCATAAATTCATGCACTCTCTGAGAAAGTGCCATCCTATATGAGCTCTCACAAAGGTTCATATGCACATCTTGTTAATTTTAGGCTTCGTGAAGGTCTTTTTTGTATCTTCTACAAGATGTTTTGTCTTGAATCACTTTGCCTGACAGAAATATTACTTACACTAAAATCTTTAATGTGAGATGCCCTATAAAGAAGTTGTTTCATTTAATAACATTCATTGTATTAGTTCCCCCTAAAGTAATCACTTTGATGAGAACACACTCTGTGTTCCTTTATTTGATCTGGGAATAAAATTGTCTTGTCTTTACTTCAGTATCTCCTTCTTATTTTTCTTAGAATAAATAAACAAGAAGCTGTCACTGCAGAGCAGGCACTGCCTCTCCCTGTTACGAACCTTTTGATTTTTGTGTTGAGAGTTTTTTTTCTGCACAATGATCCTTTTAGAATATGCTCAGAGTACTATATTTTCTTACTTCCTTGTTTCCCACGTACATAAGTAATGACAAAGGTCCTGCTGTCCCAGTAGATTATACATCTTATTAAATTTTCTTTCCTCCTCATGGAACGGATCAGACTATTTATCATCAATAAGTTATTTCATGTATCAGGCACTAATTTTAGTAAAATTACTATTCTAGAAACTCAGGCTACCAGTTGTTAGATTTGGGCCTTTTTATACCATTAAAACATACAGCAGCCCTCTGTTCTGTTAAGTCTTATGCACATGCCTGACTTGTGCATTACTCACCCACGTGGGTGTCACAAGTTGCTAAACCCATGTTGTGGACCTGACCCATGTCAGGGCCTCAGCACTGTCTTCTATACTTCGGTGGGGCCACAGCTTTAGCTCTTTTCTAAGTCTTTGTAAGATGGAGGCTTCGTTGTGAAATCTGTGTGGTATGAGCTTAGCTTTTGAAGTGAGGAGACAGTGAGGCAAGGATGCCTTCTTTCTCTTTTTCATCAAGATTTGGGTGATTAGTCTTCACTCAAGCATTTGGGTTAATCAGGTTTTGGAGTATGTTATTGATGATGATTGCATTCCATTTTAGGCCATAAGAACAACTACTTCCAATGTAAGGAGGAACATAGGCTGGAGAATAATGCTGATAACTTAGATTATTACATTTTTAAAATTATTATTTAAAGGGTCAAACCATAAAACTATTCATGCTAAATCTTGTAACCTCCTTCAGATGGTTCTGCTACTGCCTGCCACATTCACCAAGAGCCTGCAACATGTGGTGGCTTCTTGACAGTACTAGCCAAAAGATCAGAAGGTAAAAGGAAAAAAAAAAAAAAAAAAAAGAGCAAGCCCACCAGCTGTGGAAAGAATGGGTCTGTCACAGACAAGTTATTGTTAGCTGTGTTTATATTATATGGTGATATATATGTTAGCAAAGTGACATTGCTTTGAATCCCAGCACAGTACTACATCCACTCACCAACTCTCTTTAGCTGTGAGCTTTCAAAAAGCTGTAAAGGTTGATTTGTTTGTGTACTACTTACACTTGTACTAAAAATCAGCAAAATTCTCTGTTAGAAAACTAGAATTTCCTGGGCTTATCTACTACAAAAGAGGTTATCGACTCATAAGATGTAAATGTTAGATGCTTGTAATTCTTTGGGAACAGCAGTAAGAAACACAGGACTGCATGGTTTCTGAAAGTGCAAAGTGGTAATCTATTTGAGGCACCTCCAGGCTTTCAGAGATGCATTTAAATGACATGATATTATTTGCAGGTTTTCTTCTCACTTTGGAGACAAGCCAGAGCCTTTTTGCAACATGTTATGTTGGTGACTGGGTAGTTCCGCGGGCTAATGAGGAGACAGAAAATCGCGGTGAACCCAGTGACCATTTCAAATCCAAGTAAGTGTTGTTCATTTGCTCTTTAATCTGGTATCTAATCGAAGTAGGTGTTGCTCATTTAGTCTTTAATCTGGTAGCTATCTGATAAAGCCATATGAGAAATGAGTTGACTGTGTCAGTGCAATTTGCCAGACAGTTGTCAGAAATTAGCTTCCAAACTGGGGTATTTATTAGTAGCACTTGAGAAGAAGCTAGCAACTCAACAAGAACAGAAATCTTGTCATCATTAGTCAAAGGACTGACACACTTGAAGGAAGAGAATAAATACGCTGGGCTGTTTTACGTTTTTCTTGCCGAAAGAACAACAGCACTTTTTCTCTCAGATAACATCAGAGGCTAGTTAAAGAGTGGAAAGGAGGTGGCTTTAAGGACCAGAGAGAAAAGCAGATGCTGGATGTCTCCAGAGAAGATGGAAGAAGAGCTTCCCTGCTGGACCCTGGGGACAGCCTCCCCCTTCCTGGTGGTCCGTCCTCTGTGGAGGACAAAGGGCCATTGTGCCACATTGTACCCCCAGCTGTGTAGCTGTCACTCTGAAATCACTCGCCCACGTTACAGTCACTTGCCATTGTGAAGAAAACTGCTCACAGCTGCAGGACAGGGAATCCCTGTCACAGTGCTGCTACGAGGTTAAAAACAAGTGGGTCCTACAGTCAGGTTTTTCATTTATAATCTAAATTTTTTAAGAGAGTATTTCATTTTATTTAATTTTTTTAAATTTTATTTAATGAAATTTTATTTATTTTTTAAATTGTATTTAATTCAATTTTAAGAGTATTTTTATGTTTTTATATTATATATATTATATTTTATTTTTTATATTTCTTATATTTTATATTTATATATTTTTAAATATATATTATATTTTATATTTCTTATATTTCTTATATTTTATATTTATATATTTTTTAATATATATATATAATTTCAGTTGTTTTTCATCAGTGTTGAGAGGATCACCCTCAGGAAACAGTCAAGCACTCTTCTCACCCTGTGTGAGACTTTGGTGCTTGTTTCAGTTTGAATCTTTTTTGCCCTAATTCAGAGATGTGCCTTTCCATCCCCTTCTTAAAAGCTGGAAAAGGAGAGGTCAGCTCTCAGTAGGCTTCATTAGTCCCTTAAGAGGCTTTCAGGATCCCATGGCATGCACCACCAGGAGAGGCATCCTCTCCGGCCTGAGATTTGGTGCCAGCCCTGCGCACTGTCCCCAGAGCCCCACCAAAGCCACCCCACCACAGGGCAGCTTCGTCCAGGCACCACACCTCCAGGTACTATGGCAAATGCTGACAGCTCTCATGGGCTTGTTAGCATAATATCATCCATGGCTAGGTGAGGGCAGGGCTGCTTTTATTTTTTCTTAATTCCCTTTCAGTTAGACAAACTGGAAGTGGATGAATATAAACAAAGAGGGAGCAGTCTGTAATTTATGAGCAAACATTATAGATTATGAGCTGAGGGACAGGGCTCAAGAGGCGGCAGTTCAGCAGCCAGTCAGAATCACCAACTGAATTTTTCTTTACTTACTTTAGGATTTTTAGTGCCCTCTGGAAGGACATCAACAAGATTTAGACACAAGCATATCACTGCTGTAATGAACACTGACAAAATATTGAGAAACTGGAACTGGAAATGCATTTGCAATAGTTCCACTTTGGGAATTGCTACCATAATTACACCAGTTTAGAAAGTAATCCCTTTTTAAGTGTTTTTACCCATCATGGATCACACCAGGGATTATAGCATTTTAATGACCTTGGTGACTAAATTGTAAAACATCTATAAGAGTACAAAATCTAGAAGAAATTTTGGCTCCATTGAGGCCATAGAAAAACTCCTACTGACTTTGTTGGAGCCAGCATTTGAGCAAAATTCATCCTCATTTTCCAGGTATGACTGGTTCCAGTCACAAAAAGGGGCTTATAGTTCTGCCTCATACCCTTAACATGTGACTATGAGCAAACTGATATTTCTCATGCACAAGTACTACAAACATCTTGAATTTTATTTCACTAAAGATGTTATGACATGGAATACACTGTTTCTTCATGAAAAATGCACCTTTTAATAGCAGTTACTGAAAGGGTGATATATATATGCCTATTTCTCCTGTCACCAAATAAAATGAAATTCATAGACCTGCTCTTAGCTAACGTGATACACTTTTTACGGCTAAATAAGGCCTTGAAAATGAAAATCTTCTGCCCTTCTCATGAGGTATATAGATCCAAATTAAATGAGCAAGTTACATTAAGGCACCTGCAAACCTTGAAAAGGGTGTATTGGCTTGTTCATACTTCCCACAGATAATAAACTCACTCATCAACTGTCTTCCAGAGAGCAAGCCAAGGAAAGCGAATGTTGCCCTGCCTTAGCTTCCTTTATATGTTCTCAGTTTTCTGAAATAAGGCATATCTTCCGCAGATAGGACTATAACATATTGATAGATACCTTAGGATCAGTTTACACATGAAAAGGTAATGATTGATCCCTGGCTACTCCATGAACATCCATTTAGTTTGCTGTGCAATTTCAGAAGTAAATCAGAATAACTGGTTGAAAAATAAAAGGAGGTAAAAAAGCTCACCTTCCTTCAGCTTTAGAAAATATATGTTGCGTTAGGAAAGGTGTTAACTGACAACATGTTTTACCTGAATGGTGATAAATGTGACCGAGCACCAACATTTTCTCCAGTGTGCAGACTAGCCTTTGCAAGAGCCTGGAGAGATTCCCAATGGTCTCTGCAGGATTTGGCTTGAGCTGCTTTGCAGGAATGAGTTCATGCCAGTGGATGTAAATCGTCCCCTGGGGCTGCTGCTGCTGAGGTTTTTATGTATATAATAATGTGCTGGCTGGTACAAAGATGGGAAGTTGCAACCACATATATGCATAACTCCACACCATTAATCCTTATCAGTAAGAGACCTTTGCAAGGACAGAAATGTTAACAACTATAAACATGGGGAGCCAGGCCACTGAACACCTCCTGCACCCTGATGGCCTCCTGGCAGCCAGTGGCAAAGCTGGCCCCTGGGAGCATGGCTGATGGCATCAGGAGAGTAGGATTCTTCTGACTCACAACAGAGCCAATAAAAAGCACTTCTTATGGAGGAGCCTCCCTTGCGACTCACAAATTCCAGTGGTCTCAGTGGTTGCTCATGCTGTGTTATAGTCTTTTCCCTAGCTTGGCTCCTAGGCACCTCCTGGATAACAGAACTCAGCACCATCTGAGGAGCTCTTCTTCTAGCCTACAAATAACAGAAATCAAGTAATGTTTCACTCACAAACTGTCACCAAACGTCTCTGTTCTTACTTTCAAATCTGGTAGAAAATGCACAGCACAGTTTTCTACCCACAACCTCGAAGGAAAAGAGGACAGCATGGTTAGTGGTCACATTTCGTTAGTCGAAGATTTGAGGTTATAGTCTTTTCCCTTGCCAGACACCAGCACTTGAAGTTAACTGAAATGAAAATAAGACTGAAAGGGCCTTTGACAATGATACGGTGACTTCTCTTCATGTGTGCTCTTTATCGGTACTTACAGGCATCTGAGCACCAAGTGGAGCCTTGTAGAATTGGCTGTTCTTCACATTTTTAAGGACTGTTTTCTCACTTATTTCCTGTTTTCTTACTAGCAGCCCCAATCCCATCCAGAACCTAGATAATAATTGCATTGGTATCTCTGCCAGCTTTGTTTCAACTCCCTTTCTACTCTTTAAACAAGCTTGGAGCTCCACTTATTCCCCTTCTGATACATAACTTCAGCAAAACTTGACTTGAGGCCAACAATATCTAAAAAAGGAAAAACAAAGCTTGGGCAGAATAGGAAACAGGTAATTCTGCTGCTGTTGCAAGTGCTGGAACTTAGACTTAGCATTTTCTAATAACTTTCTCCAGCTGCCAGTTACTTGTTCAAAATGAAACACATATACCGCAGGGGGAAGAAGGCTGATGTGTTTCTAAGTTAAAAGAAATATTGTCAAACATCTGTGTGCCACCTGGTAGCCTTGAATGAAATTTTCCTGCCTCCCAGCTGTCGCTTGCCTCGCTCTGCCTCCGCTGGCCGCCACTCTCCGCTCCAGCGGTGGCTGCGTTTCAGTGGGTTTGCATGTATAATGTCATGCCAGAACCTGTAGACCTCATTTTCATCGAGTCCAGACTCCCACTGGAGCTCACCTGGACAAGGAGTCAGGAAAAGCGAGTGAGGACCTCAAAGCCCAGTTTGGAGCATCAGAGTGCACTGGGAGCCAGCGAGATCTGAGGCCCTTTTGCAGTACACAGCCTGCACGCGAAATGCTCGGCCCCCTGTGCGTCCACCCAGAGCAACAGGGAGGCCTAGGTTCGTGTGGGGCAGCCCCAGCACCCCTCTGATTTATGGCCAGGAAACATCAAAGGCCACCCAATCTCAGACTGCCGGCTCCCTCTCCTGGCAGAGCACGGCAGTGGGAACTGGAGGGGCAGAGGGGGCTGCTCGGCACCCCGGCTGGCAGCGCAGGGGGAGCCCTGCCAGCAGCTTAGTGCCGGATTAGCGGAGCAAATCTATTCTAGTGAGGAACATCTGTGACACAGCTTTAGCCGCATAAAAAATAGGTGCTTGAGCACAGATAAAACTTCATTGCTGTGCATTATCTGCAGCCCTTAAGGCTGGGGGTAGTGCAGTTCATTCTCTAATGCTTTGACACGAGGCTGGCTGGGCTGTGACTCTGCTCCAACACCGCGCGGCCTTCCCGTGTGCTGATTGTAAAAACCCAGCCTACACCATGCTTCCCCGGCCTGTAACTGTGTGTCCTGGGGGAACACTCACCTACTGTCGAGATGAACGTGTCACTGCAGCAGGTAGCGTATGGCACAGGGGCTCTCACGAGAAGCCTCTGGCCCCCAGAAACATGTGCTGCATTTCCGTACATGAAGGAACAGCCTCCTTGGTGGGAAGCATCCCAGCGTGGTGAAAAGCCTGCCGAAGCCAGGCCCCTGGACATGACATCCACGTCAGCACCAGGTGCAGAGGGTGATGCCTGCTGCCTTGGCACTCGTGCTCTGCCGCGCCATGGAAAGCTGCCTCACGCTGTGGTGAGAGGCAGCAGGGGCTGGCCTGGGCTGGCCTGGCCACACCAGCCACGGAGAGCCACCAGGCCCAACGTGCTCCTGCGGGCACAGCCCCATGATGCAGTGGCTTCCAGCCCATCGGGACTTTTTTAGCAGCTTGCTGGAGGTTTTTTTGAATTTTCAGCAGAGTTTATGGCTCATGTTTACGAGGAGGAGTGGCTGATAGATGGGCATGCTGGTTTCTGTTGTGGTTGCGTTTTCGTCTAGGTGTTGCATCGGAGCAGTTTTCCAAAGCTGGTGATGCTCCTTTGCAGATCGGTGACTTGCTTCAGGACGCCCCTCATTCTCCTGCACTAACTGCAGCTCTTGCTGAAGTGGTAAGGCTGAAGTATGGTCTTGCAGGCCTGTGAAGGGACAATCAAGCTGCACAGAAGGGGTTTATTTGGGCTGCGGCTGTGGCCGATAAAATGCCTCATTGTAAGTTTACCATTCTGGTCATAGGAGACTTTCTGTATGTTAGTCAGAATGAAGTTATTGTTTCTTCTTCAGGGAGAGAAAAGGACATATTGAAAAAGAGAGAGAAAGACAAAGAAGAAAGTGTGCTTCTGGATTTTGCAAAGATCTCTAAATGTCACTACAAGATTTTACCTGCACACTCACCAATTTCATGTTAGGCGTGGTTAAGCAACTTATCTTGGCCTTATAGTAATGCAAAATGTTCTTAAAGAAACAAAGGTTCCTCTCTGGCAGATACTCATCCAGTTCCTCAGCTAGTGCACATTCCTCCAGTCATCATCAGGCTGTAGTAGTATGCTGTCCTCCAGAGTTAGGTTATTATTTGCTCAAAATGGTTTTCAGTTAAAGGTATTATAAGAAAGTGTGAGTCTATTTGTGCCCTGGAAAATGGCAGTTCATTTTCCTCCTTTACCTCTGATCAGTATTTTGTCCCTAGAAGTAATTACAGTTTTGTGATAAAACCAAAGCTCAAAATGAATATACTATATTCAGAAATATGTTTCACAGTCAATCACTAAGTTGGTGCATGCTCCCAGCTAACATAGCATTACTGTTACCTGAATGCATGTAACTGTGTTGATCAGATAGAGGATATATTTTCCAATGTCTGAATATGTTAATGTTTTTTCTCTGAGCATTATCTTTTAATTCTATACCTACTTTTCTCAGTTTGCACATGTTTTCTTAAAATATAGAAATAATATTTATGTACTTCAGGTTCTGATTCCACCCAGCTCAGAATTTGGCCCATTGCTGTGGTATGTGACACAGCTAGTAATGAGAAAAAGGGAGGTTACACCTAATGTTTTTTTTTTTTCCTTTTTATTTATTTGTTTTCACCTGCTCTCCAGCCAGACTAGGTAATTAGCTTGAAATTTGAGAAACAGTTTGTGGTCTCAGATGGAGAAAGCAAAGATGAGTCAGTAAGGAGGAAATTTTCCAACCTGGAGCAGCACTGGATAAAGCGGTGGTGTTGGCCCTTCTGAGCAGCAGCAACCCCGGCAGCAATTCCTCCTCTGAACCTGAAAGTCTGCATTTCCTGAATCAACAGGCCCAGAGCAGGGCTTGCTCTTACCACCATTACTCATGTCAGAGCCCTAGTCACGTCGCTGACTACACGTGTGGTTTATGTCAGTGCACGACATGGCTGGTACCTGTTTTCTAGCCATGAGAACAGCAAGCAGTCATTTCACTAAACTTTGTGAATGATCACTAAGGGATATGACAAAGTTCTCCTTTAAGCAAAGTCCCTAAATCAGAGCTGATTGGAAAGGGAATTCAGCTAGAAGCAGTTGGTGCTGATACAGAAATAATGGGGCAAAAGAATGGTATGGCTGCTTCTGTGTAGCAGATCAGTTTAAATGCTGGTCTCTCTTAACCCTACAGTTTTTTACATGAGGAAAGTGGTATGTATGCCCATAGGCATACATGGCACACCGAAGCTGGGTACTAACTGTCTGTCTTGTATTTTTGCAGGTAGAGCTGTCATTCTACCTCTGGGTAGAGCCATCTTCTGCCTCCCAAACACCTGTTCAGGAAGAGATCTTAAAACACATTGTTTCATGTAAAAAACCTTCAGTCTTTTGCTTCTGGAAGCTGATGTAGAAGGACAGCGCTGCTCTTCCTTAGTTTACAGACCAGTTTGGCTGCACAGCTTGCTAGGTAAGGACAGGCCAGCACGCTTTTATTGGTGCCAGGAATATTGCTACTGATGGAGCTTACTGAACCATGTTGTATCAGCTACATCCATGTCAGAGAAGCATGTCCAAGATTAGCTGCAGCTAACAAGGCTCTATTCAAGGGAGGAAAAAATGACAACAGAGTGAAATTTAGGACAATTTCAAGTAGAGAACAAGCATTATGAACAGATGAGTCCTAATAATGCTAAGGTCTTCTTTATATAAAAACATTTTCAGTGGCAAGAAAAAGAGAAATTCAGACAATAATAGAATGAGCTAGAACAAACACTTCTTCCAAGTGGCGTTTTTCTGTATTTCCCATGGGACTGAATTGAATGGGGGAAGACAAAAAAAAAAAATGAAAGAAAAAAAGGAAGAGCACAATCTGATTGCAACACAGAACAAACCCTGAGTGCCAAGAACATGCTCCAGATTTATTTTTTTTTTTTTAAGATGCCTGGCTCTTATCGCAGCCTTGATTCATCACAGTTTACTCTCAAAATTATTCAGAATTCAAGGACCTTGCTCCTATGGGGTTAATGGGTTATGTTCAACATTGAAACCTGTGACACAAAGAGCTGCTTAATTATTCAGTCCAGACTGGTTTTGGTGGTTAATGGAAATAAAAATAGCAACAGGAACAATTTCATTGTTTTACATGATTTACATTTTGTAGGTGAAATTATTTTTTCTTTTAACTGTGTAATCCAGGACTGTGCACAGGAAGGAGGGGGCCCATATAAAGGAGGGGTCAGGCTGCTTGTGACACAGAGGATCAGCATGCACATGACTGAAGAGGAGGAAAAGGAAAACACTGCCATAAAAGTGACAGTAGAGATGAAGAATTGTCGTGAATGTGTAATGCACCACTGAAGAGATGCAGGAGAAAACATACCAAGCTGGAAGTCTTATCGTATCTGGAGACTCAGTATTTTAAAGCAGGAATTAATTTAAAGAGAAGAAGCTGCTGCTCTTGTTGGCTGACATCGCTTGTTCATAAACACAGGAAAGAAAAACACTAAAGTGATATGGTTACCATAATTACTATCTTTGTTCAAAAAACATGGTGGTTTTCCACCCTGAACTCAGTTCAAGCAGCCATTGCAGCTAGTACCAGCCAGGAGCTAATGCCACACACTGCACCTACTCTGGCAGCAAATGCAGTAAATCTTGCACTTCAAATGCACCATCCAGGATGTCAAGGCGTACTAAAGACACAGGAGCACAGAAGTATTATCTAGTGTTGCTGTTACAATGAATTTGTGCATAGCTAACCAAGGATACATTGCCAAACCAAGCCTGGCAAATGCATGCTGCTCCAATAGCAAAAAAAAAAAAAAAAAAAGTCCATAGGGTGATGGTTCTAAACACAGGGTTTCTGTGAAGGCTTAGCATTTAATTATTTGAGCCTGTTTGGAGGGCATGCTGTGGCACTAGGTTGGAAATTGGCTGGTCAAAGAAATATACAGGATCGTTTTAAGCCAAAGTCATCACCAAATGCAATACTGCTGTGTAATCAAGGTAATCAATCCCAGCCCTGTCAGCTTCTTGTCTTGCTGTGGCTGCCCAGGGGATAGGCTCAGAACAAGGCTTTTCCAGCTGGAGGAGGCAGTGAAGCCCTGGTTAAACAGGTATCTGTTTGGTTTTGGATAAAGCTTAAAGCAAAGCTGGTTAAATGACTTGCTGAGTTGATGAAACCTTGCAGTTCTGGTTGCTGCTCTCCTGCTTTCTCTCTCTCTCTCTCTTTTGCTGCAGTAACTGGTCTGTCTTCGTAGATTTGTTTATAAATGCTCACTTACAGTTTACTCCATTTTTAAAATTGCAAGGAGAGGAAGATTTTAAGCCAAAACAGTTTTTGAACTTCTTTTGGTTTTAAAAAGAAAAAAAATCTTTCACGTTTTAGGTATACAAGCCAGAGCTATTTAAAAGACCATGTTTGAGGTATTTGGGTTCAAGTTCTGCTTAATGATTCATCTCCACTTTCCTACTTCCTACTCCTGACCTCCCCTCCCCCCTTTTATTATTGTATCCTTAAAAAGGAAGGGACTGAAAAGGAAAATAAATGCTACAATAATCACATAGTAGTTGCCCCTTTCTCTAAATGTGTGAGAAAGTGGGGATTGTTTCTTGAAATTTTTCAAAACAAGTTAAAGTTTCAGCTATATACCTTTCCATGGTATTGCACACTGCTCACTTACCAGGAGAAGGTTAATATTTGAAAAACCCGGGAATGAGAGGACAGTGGTATGTTCTTGTAGAATCAGATGGAAACTTAATGGAAAATGTTGAAGGAAAGCTGAAGTGTGATCATTTTGTGTTAAGCACAGAAGGTGAAGAGTTACTCTCTAGGCCACGAGAAGTAAGGGGTTGTTCTGCAAGTGACAGTGGAGGAAAGGGATTGTTGTGTTTCTGTCACAAAAGGAAAAGGATTAACGTGCAAATGATGTTCAAGGAGAAGGATTAGACTGCATATGACAGAGAAGAGAGGTCATTATACATACAACATGAAAGGAGAGGGTAGCGTGACACAGAGCGGAAAGGATCCTTTGAAAGTCAACACAAGAGGAGGGACAATTGTGCAAGTGGGACTGGAATACAAGATTTTATATGGGGGAAAACAAGTAAAGAAAGAAATGGCTGTACTGCTAAGCAAAGAAGGACAATTTGTTTCACAATCAAACACTTAAAATTTTCAGCCCCCATCTCTATGGAGTCCTGTGTCACTCTTTAGTTTAAAGGAATACACCGTTTTCAGAAATACTTGGAGCAAAAATTGAATAATATTATCTCAAAAGATACTTTGTCATCTTGACATCAACTCAGCGCACAAGCGCTGTAGGTCTGGTGAGCTTCCAGCCCTTTCCTTCATGGTTAGGATTTCTCATCTGCCAGCAATAAGATAGATGGTCCACATCTACATATCTACAGAGAAGCAGTGCGAGCCTAGGCAGAAGACTTTTTGGTTTCCTGAATAAAAGGAAGAGAATCCTGTTCCATAAGAAAAATATGTATGAAACAAAAAGTTTTAACTTTGGTTATGACAACAAGGAGAAGTATTTCTCTCTATTCAAGTATTGATCCATATTTCCTACAGCACTGGTCAGTGTGCCCCCACTTTGGCTGTACTTTTGTAACTTGTTAGGTAATGGCACATTTGGGTTAGGGCTGTGGTGCACTGCATTGGTTTTTATAACAAGAAACTAGAAATAAGATGTGAAAGTATGAATTATTTCTGTCTTTATTTTGTCATGAACCAATATCTGGTACAAGACTTCCTGGTTATTTTGGGGTGGTTTGTCTTCATGATCCTGACCTCCAGTTATGCATTACATGTCGCTCTCAAATGTAGTGCAACACTTTGTACCAGGAACCACATTTCAGAGAAGGTGAAGCTGCGGTCAGACACATTCCTGCTAATTGCACTGATTGCAGGAGAGTTATTCCATGATTGAATTTGGTGTCTGATGTTGAAGGGGGTAGCTGCTAACTGCCTTTAAGGAGGACCCAGAAAAAGGAGGCTAGATAGTAACTCCCTGTGCATGCACATGCACACACACGCAGATAAGTGTTGCTAAACTTTTGGGGGAGTGTGGTATATAAGGATCAAGTCCAGGTCAAACTATGCAGGGGCTTGGAGTGTGACACACAACCAACCAGTGATGGAAAAATTGGTTTCTGCATGTCCATTAATTTTGTACTGTTGGTACTGCGCAGACTAAATCTAATATATTGATCTGATTTCTTCAAGTCAGGCCTTTAAATCAGTGAAATGGCATGGCCACCAGCTCATTCCTGCAGTTACTACAATGTTCTGACTGTTCTCATCCCTCACAAAGCTTACCTGCTATTACCATGATCCCACCAGGCAGCATGTAGTTTTCCTTCCTGGCCTGACTTTTCCATATTTTTTTTCCCTGTTTATCTATGCATAATCTCTCTTTGAGTTCAAAATCTCACAAATGGAGCAAGGAGAGCCACACAAGCTCTAGTGCATGCAGACTATCACAGACTAGTTCTGGCTCAGTACAGTGTGATGTCAAGGACGAACAAATCCTGTGTCTCCACTATAATTTATGATTTGATATATCAGGGAAAGCATCAGGTCATTATCCTACTGTATTTGGGCTCCCTTTCTTCCACTTTTCCCAGAAATCGTTGCTCCCAAAACCTTTCCTTCCCAGACATCCAGGCTCTGAAAATTGCCTGAACGATACCTCATTTTGTAAATGTTTCTGTTGCCTGAGTCATCCGGTACCTTATTGCTGAGAAGAGTGCAGTCCTGCAGAGGAAGGGGAATTGCCTAGGGTTTGGGAAGGCTTACCTGCTTGGGCTGGAATTACTGAACTAAGAAACAGGATAGCCATTTGCATCAACCTGAGATTGTTTGTCTTACAGAGCTCTTGATAGTGGCTACCTTAGGAGACTGAGAAAGTTGCAGTCTATCTAGTTTTAAGAATTATTCTATCCGTGCGGGGGGGGGGGGGGGGAAGTTGGGGGGGAGATCAGGGGGAACATAAATGAGATTTTAGCTGACAAAAGTTTTGATTTGAGTTCTTTGGGAGGATGCAGCAAAACTGTCAGAGTGACTTTCTGTGCTGAGGTCCAGCTGCTGCTCTCCTTTGGCTGCTGTACCTTCCCACCAGGTGCAGGAAGGCCAGGCTCCATTTGATGCTCTTGGCTTCTGACAGCATGCAACTCCTGCCCCGCAGGTATACTGCCATCAGTACTCTGCCTTTGTACAATATGCCTTGGCTGAGTGGGTCAATGAGGAGGCAGAAAATAACTCTAGCAACTGAAGTTTAGTAGCTCTGGTTCACTGCTCAGCAAAGTCGGTGGGCTTCAAAAGGAAAGGAGCAGGGTATAAGGACCAGCCCAATTCAATGTAATTCTGTTCTGTAATTCAAAGGAAAAGGTGGAGTAAAACCACCTAAGAATCTGATTCTGAATGATGCAGGCAAGTTTGGAACATGTTTGTAACTGTTATTTATGTAACTTTCAGGTAACTAAGGCTGACTTCTAAAATGACTTCTGTAAAAAGCTCTACAAAACATGCACAATGCAATTTGCGACCGCTCCGCTGTACCAGTGAGTGGAATGGCCTCACTGCACATTTCCCAAGAGGCAGGCAGTGACCATGGAGCAAGTTTTGCACTGAAATCAGGAGAAACTGTAAGTTTTGGCCTGAAGCTTGTCTAGTTTAGAATGAGTCAATGTTGACTTGAACCTGATATCTATAAGCAAAATCAACATAATCCTTGCAAAAATAAAAAATGCGATCACCAACTGCACACAAAGAGTATCAACCCTGCAGCACAAGCACGAAACATCTCAAGCCATGTCTCTGGTGCTGCTGCTAAGCATTTGTGACCAAAGCAGAAGTGGGTGGCAAGGGCCCCACAGAAGCTGTGGTCAGGCAGTAGATCATGAGGTCTGTCCCTTACTGACACATCTCTCCCAGGTAGGAACAGCTTTTCAGTTAGGTAAATGCTTGATGAAGTGGTTTTGCTTGCAAAGGAGCTGAGCGTGACCTAATTAAAGGTGATCTTGTGGTACAGAGTTCTTTCTCCCCTGATTTTGTTCTTCCCACAGGCTGGTTATTTTGCAACCCAAGGCTTCAGCTCAGATCCCCTGTTCAGAAATAGATCTGAACACAAGGCAAAGGGAAGTAATTTTCTCGTTAACTCACCTGAGCTGTCAGGGATTCTGTTTTCTCTGTTAAGGATGATGAAATTGCTAACCCCAAAAGCTCCCTGCCCTTCATTTAGGGATTAGTGACTTCATCAACATGAGCAGAACAAACACAGAACTCTGAACTGAGATCTTGGCAAGTTCAAAGCTTCCCAGTCCAAGATGAGAAAATAAGGAAACACAGCAGCAACACTATTTGAGCCTTTTAACAAATGAAGAGACCTACAAGCTAATGATAAAGGCTTTGGAGCCAATCAGCCAAGCTCATCCCTGCTGTAAACCTGGTATCCTTCCAATTCAAACAACAGAAAAGGGGCAAATGAGAAAAATCCTTAGTAGCAAATGTGATTAGATGAAGCAAACAGTAAAGGCTCCGCTGTAACTGCAGTTCATCACGCAATTAGTTTCTTAACAGCTTCACCATTCAGACGGCCTCTTCCCTGGCGCGGTGCCACGCCAGCCAAATAAATCAGCTCTGCATGCACAGCTGTCAGTGCGAGCTGCGTCTCCAGGCCGCAGGGGCTGAGCTGGAAGGCTGGATTCAGGGGAGAGGGGAGAGAGGCCCCAGTAGGTAGGTGGAAACAGGGCCGGGAAGAGAGGATGAGGTAGCCAGGTAGCACCAGCCTGATTGCACGGAGTGTCCAGGAATCCCTAGAGAACGAAGGGGCTCACCAGAAGCATTGTGTTAGCAAAGGCCCTCGTATCTCTGGCTCCACTCACCTGAGAGCTGCTGCCTTCAGAAAAAGGAGCTATCACTAACCAAGGCAGCAGTCGCTTGTAAGTGGGGCAAAACCAGAACAATGCTGTAAGGCAAGGCTCAAATGGGCACAGCTGGGTTTGGGGCTCTTAAGATGAAGTAAAATCTTGTTTGTTTGTATGCTTCACAGCAGTGCTGCTTTTCAAAGGTGACTGAAAATTATTTGATAGAATCCTTTTTGTCTGTAAACACTAGCTTATATATATATATATATGTAAATAACTACCACTGCATGTTATGTGGGGAAAAAATCACAGTAGACATTTTTCTTAAATCTGGAGGATAAGAGGCTATTTCAGTGTAGTTACCTCAATATTTATTTTCTCTTATATGATTTTAGAATGTGTGGAAAGAACAGAGCTATGGTCAAAATGATTTAAAATGGGGGCCCAGGTTATTGTAGGTGTTTATGGAACAGGAGCAGAGTTGACATTTTCTGTAATAAGTGTCTGTTTGGTTTGAGGGGTGGTGGTGGTGGTTTTGTTTTTTGGTTTTGTTTTGGTTTGTTTTTTTCTTGGGGGGTGGGAGGGTGTTGAAAACTATCCAGTAAATGTTTACCAAAAATGCTGCTTTGGTCTAAAACCAAAGAAGAAATTATTTAAATTCTTTGGAAAAGTTTGAGTACGTAACATGCCTCATAACTCCCCTAGAGCAGTGTGGAAGAAATTATACTGCAAAAACATTTTGGGATTAAACGAGCTACTTAGCCCAAGGCATCATTTAAGGTACTTTCTTATTTAATACAAACTGTATTATTGCTTATATAAGAAATCCTACTCTGCAACTATTTGTAGTGTAATACCACTGAAGTTAGGGAGTTGACGCTGAAGATGAATTTGCACTCTTCCTGTGTTCTTCACTTTATTTGACCTCAAAACCAGAATCACTCAAAAATACTTATTTATCAGTGTTATAAGTTTGGCACCGCTATGGGGAAGAGAGAGAGGGAAAAAATAAAATAAAATAAAAGCTGATCACAGGGGTTCCTGCTCAAGTTTATACCTGCCAACCCAAAGCAGTGCAACAGCCACAATGGCTTCAGTTGATAGTTGTAGATAAAATGCTCTGGCCTGCAAACCAGCTGGGTTTAAAATAGAAAGCAGTGTTTGCACGTAGATACCTAATTTCTCTACTTGAATTCATGCAGTGGACCTACCATTAATTCATAACTCAAATACTGAAGTACTTTGTGAACAAAAAGACTCTGTGCCCTGCCTTTGGTTTCAGTGGGAATGGCTCCCGGCTTTCTGAAGGCCGGATATTCACCCTATCTTGTGGTGATATTTTGTTCCTTTATTTAAAGCAAAGGTTATTCTTTTTTAAATGGGAAAGAGAAAATATGTCTGAAGTCTACAGATATATCTGAAGATTTTTAAAGTCCATTTTCAGCATTGGTGAAGTCACCTGTCCACAGATCTAAAGATATTTTAGGATACGTCAAATATACTAGAAGAAATGGATCTACCCTTTAAAACTGAACCTGTGTTCTTTGTGACACTGATTTTGAAATTACAGATGATAAAAATATAGTTGTAAATTATTACTAAGTACTTAACTGTATTTATGTTCTTACTTTTAATAATAAATTCCCACATTTCAATGGCTTCTGACCAGTTATACTGATACCAAATCCACAGGGAGTTAGGACTCTTCACAGTACTCCTGACCTAAAATCCATCAAATCTCTCTCTTTTTTTTTTTTTTTTTAATGTACCTACAAGGCTAAGATATTCATCACAAGAACCAGACACATAGACTGAAATTTCAATTTTATTTACAACAGCATAAATCAAGTAACTTTACTGAGGCCAAGCGAGTTACTCTGGATTTACACTCATCACTCTAACAAATATATATATATATTTAAAAATAAAAAATAAAAATAGTGCTGGTTAGGACATTGATTATTTTATCACTGAAAACATGATGGAGCTTTTTTTTCCTATTTGCAATATATACATAAATATATATATACCTGTTTTTATACGTGTCTTCAGTGCAATTATATATTACATTTTGAACAGAATTCCCATTTTCTATTAAAAATTGAATTTTATATTTTTACAAATAATTCCATATACTTGCAAACTATTTTTTTTAGGAAATCTCTTCTGATGGCCATTTTATGACCTGCTATAAGCCTAACTCATAATTCATACAAATCAGACAGTGCTCAGCAGATGTTCAGGAAGGAGCAAGCCAGTGAAAAACCTAAATGACACATGCAATCCTGTGTGGTTAGACTTGAGGTTCTTGGTGTGAAAACAGGCAGGATGGGACAGTAGCTAAGGCAGTATGAGTTAGGGGAGTTATTGATTTTTTTTCATTCAGTAATGCACCTAGTTTCTGTTTCAAGGAGGAAAAAAAGATGTTTTCCGATCAAATAAGAAATGCATGGGCCCCACTCTTTGAGAAATATTCCTGAGTGCTCCTTACCCCAGCTGTTGTGAAGTATAGCTCATTTTTATATGCAAAGTGAAAAATTTTACATCTTAGAACATGTCAAACGATATAGCTATAACTGTTCAAGAAGTTTGACTTGAATTTGGCAAAGATCTCTGACTCTGAAACTGCCATTTGCAGTGAATAAGATAATTGAATGGGAAAAATCTGAATCTGAGGAAGACTCTGAAACCTGGCCTCAGGAGCAGCTTGCCCTGGGTCTCAGGACGAGCCACCAGGACCTCACACGTGCTTTTCCTGGAAAAGTGGTGTTCTGAAGATCTCAGCCACAGTGTCTCTGTATTAATTCTACAGTTGTATCACTGCACAAATACGTGAAGGACCAGCTGAATTAACGTAGATGCAGAACTTTAACGAGCAAGGCCCACTGCTTTCTTCACTGCAGCCACTGAAAGAAAAACCCGACAGTATTTACATGTAAACAAACACCCCTCTTTCTTTCTCCAAAATGTAGAATTTCCTGCACAGTGATGAATCTGCCTTTTCCTATGCTGTGTCCCGTTTCCCTTCACTATTCTATATGCAAGGAGGAATACACGGTGTATGATCGGCCTCCCCTTCGTAACCTTTCTTTACACCGTTGCAGACTGGTGCTGTGGAAGCCTTTCCACACCCAGGGATGCTGGTGGATGGATGGATGGATGGACAGGATGTGTGCTTCTCCTGCAACAGCCAGCTCCGAATGCTCTACAGCTCATCGCGGCACCAGAGGTACAGGAAATGGCCAGAGCTGTTCAGTCATTGATCCCCTCCCCTCCCTCCTTCCCTCTCACACTCTCCCTGCTGCCTGAGGGCTCGCCTGCCTCGCTGGGCGTGAGTCCCTTCTGCGGGCATGCGGATATTGTGGCTCCTGGTCCAGGGGGAGAGGTGGAGGCAGCAAAGAGACAGCCTCTGTTGGTTTTGCATCACAGTCTTTCAGTGACTGCAAGTCAGTAAAAAAGGAAAAAAAAAAAAAAAAAAAAAAAAAAGGCAAAGAAAAACAAGAGGCTGTGGCTGCTGTCAGAACCTTTCCACAGTAGCGAGCGCATCTGCTTTTTCTGACCTCTGAAGCAAATCAATACAGCTTTAAATGATTTCCCTGATGCCTAGATCTCTTACCTTGCACTGCTGTTATTCCAGACACGCTATTACCTGGTCATTCCTTCCTCTTCTTTTCAGACTCTCTCCCTTGGCTGCTTCTCTTTGCCTTCTCTTAAAGATACACACAAAATGCTCACTGGAGCAGCTCAGTTTTGCTCATGTGTTATTTTCTCATACACACAAATGTACACAAGCATTTCCCATTGCTTGCAGCCACACGCACTCACTGCAGTGTCTCCGTGCCTGTATCTCCATCTCTCTCGCTCATATGCACGCACTGCCTAGCTGAGCACTGCCTAAGCAACATCTGCTTATCAGGAGTTTTTCTTCTGATGCTGTGGTTAGTGAAGGAGTGCTCATGTTTCTTTAAACCTCTGTCTGCCAGAGATACTTGAGCTGAAAAACAAAAAAAAAAAAAAAGAAAGAAAGAAAGAAAATTTAAATAATCTGCTCAGCTCCAATCTTTTCCTTCTCCCATACACCCCATCCCCATTGGGGCAGACACGCTTGAGTATAAACCTATCACTAGTGCTAAAAATAAGACCTCCATGCAGCTAAACCCATGCTTTTGGGACTGCCCTGTTTTTTTAGATCCTGCCTAATCTAGGATTTGGGTTGTTCAGAAGATGAGGTATTCCTGATGGTATTAAAAGCCGTCAGAAATGCTTATGCATCATCTAAGTATCTTGACATTTGGGTGCTGTGTACAGAGAAGCCAGCCCTCCATCAGTCAGTCAGCACAGGCAGGAGTCCCCCGAATGTCCTTATCCATTTGGCAATGCACAGAAATTCCTTAGCTGCTTAGCCCAGGCAGAACTTTCAGCTTACGGATCCAAAACACCTTTGCCAGCATAGTCACAGTATTTCTTATTTATTTTTGCCATGTATTGCTCTCTCACTAATTTTTGTATTTTGGATGCCTTTATATGCCTAGTCACCCACTTAGAGCACCTAGATCATTATTTGCTTCTGATTAGCACAGTGCATTTGAGCAGCATGCTAGAGGCAAAAATTTAAAATTTATCAAAATGCAAATATTCCCCCATTGACCTCTGGAAAATGCGTTACATTGCAAAGGACTTTCAAAGAAAGCTAGAAAGGAAGAGAAGAGAGGTCATGAGTTTGCAGAGGTTTATGATATTAAAAAATTAATAGCAAATGGTTGCTTGGAATTCCGCTTTGTGAGTAAAGCAGAAAGCTTTTTTTTTTTTTTTGCATTTTTTTTTCCTTTATAGTGGGAGTGGAGGGACCAGATTATGATACTCCTGCCCATTTTCTGTATCTCTTTGCTTACTTTGCTAGAAGAACCACTGAAGTGAATGAGGTTGCTTGTGGTGCATATTTTTCAATCATCTGCCAAGATTCGAATATGTAGTCTAAAGTATGGCAACGGCCCAGAGTGAGAGACACAGGAATTATTCATGATCCTTCTTCCAATGTGAAAGACTCCTTCTATAACCTCAGCTTAATGGCTCTGCATTTAAGAAGTAAATGGTTTTCACCAAGGAAAGTAAGAAGCAGCCAAATTTGCTTGGAGAAAATAACGGTAGTATTAAGACAAGTGATACCCAATGGTGAGGTATGCCTGAGAAGTGCGTTGAGGAAAAAGATGTTATGCAGGTTATTTGAGCTGGTTGCTCTCTTACCCTCACCAGTAAGAATAAATATACTCTTTCACTAGAGAAGACTGTAGTTAAATATTGGGTAATGCTGGCAAAAAAAAAAAAAAGGCAAATTCTCCACACAAAAGATGGAAGCTTATGGCCTGCCTCATCCTTATTCTCCACAAGGCTTTTCTGCAAATATTTGTTTGCCTGGCAGCATGACTGCTCTCTAATCCCCTGTCATAGATCCAAAAATGGTGGTGTCCTCTCAAAGCAAGTCAAAAGCTTCAAAACATTTTATCTTATCCAAGCAAGAACATGCACGGATTTTAGCTCGGTGTTCAAATTAGCACTGCTGTTGTAATGAGGAAAGTCACAGAAGCAACCTTTGAGCAGCGTTCTTGCTGCATTCCCCATTGATGGTGTTCGGTGTCTGGGGACAGAAGCAAAACCACAAGGAGATGTGCTATGGCTTCTGACTGCACCCAGCCTCTCATAGCCTTACTCTTCATATACGTATCTAATGTGCTAAACACAGTCAAGAACATAGTGTATAGCCATAGCCATGATGACTGCTAGCGTATAAAGTTCATGGGGAAGAAGAAGCATTCCTCCATCTCACAATGGTTGTTGTGCCATTGCTTAGCTGGTTCCCTCATCCCTGGCTATTGCTTCATTGCGCTTGGTCATAAATGAAAGCTATCTAATGCTAATGACCATGGTGCCCACCCTAATCATGCATTTGAAATATTAATAAAAATAATTTATGTCATGTGACTGCTTTTTAACTAGCTGCTTTCAGGACTTTAGATCGGGATTATAAAAGACGTGCATTTATAAATTATTAGCCTTGAGCACATAAGCACTGCATACTATGGGGAGCACTTTTGTAGCACTTTAAATTAATTTATTGTTATTCATTCCAGCTGTCTGTGATGTAAACCTTTGGCTATAAATTTGTACCATCATCCAACACACCATTAAACTAAAGTGGTGCCCGTGCTGTAGCATATAATAAAACATATGAATAAGATTTCTGTGGGGACACTTTTTTTAAACTCTCTTCTCAGTTAATGACACAAGAAAAGTGAGATAACATAGTCACCCTGTAACTATGCATTCATTAAAATACATCTGGCGGGGGGAGCCGTTCAAATTTGCACTTCTATTGAATTCTGACTCAATGTTTTTCTTTACCCGATTGTTTCAATTCATATCCTATCTCAAGCAAAGGCTTTGCCAGAACCTGTCATGAAGTCACTAGCTGAGACTGTGAGAGGATTTTGTTGGACCTGAACTTCTCAGCAGTGGAAATAGATCCTGACCACTGAATTACAGAAGTACAGGAGCAGAGCAGTTTGAATGTCTTATCTCCTCTGCAGGCAGACATTCTTTCTCCTACAGATCACCATTATGGTAACAAAACCTTATCTGCATGACTAACACCATAATGTCTTAATCCACTTAACAGTATAGATACATTTCATACCAGCCCATTGGGATACAACTTCCTAAACTTTAAAGCAAGAAGCAGTCATGCAGTACGCTCTACAAAGCGGAGTTAGAACCTCCCAGCTTTTCTCTCTCACATCTTGCTCATGTGCTTTTTAATACTTTATGTCACTTCTGTGACAGATGATCTCTGCTAACCCTGCTCAAAAGAAGTCTTGCCCATCTCATGTTTCTACTGGTTCCAGTAAGAGTTGGGCTGCTCAGAATTTTGCAGATTTGGACTCTTGCTCCTGATATCAAATACAGCTACAAGAAAACAGGGACAAAAACCTGAATGTCAGATTCACAGCTGACAGAATATAGCACAATTCCTTTAATTTGTATCAGCTGATCATATACTGCATACTTTTAATATCTTATGCTTTCACCTAGTGGCAAGGCTTTTGGAAAATTGACTAAGAATGGAAAAAACATATTGAAAAATAATACATTTTTTATTTTAACTAATCTCATCAATATAAAGATTAGTTTCATGGAATAAAGTTTCTTTTTCTTTTTCATTTTATTTCTTTTTTATTTTTCTGTTTATTACTAAATCTTTCCTAAACTTCAAGGTTTGGGAATCCAAGTATTTAATTTGGGGTTCTCTCTAAATAATCAACAGGATATCCGCACTACTTGGGAATATGTGTATTATTACCCAATAACTGTCCTTCACATACCAAAAAATAATATTTAACTATAGGAAAACTATATAGTAAGGTTCCTTGCCAGCGAACTTTCTTTTAAAACCAATATCTAAAAATCCAGTAGTCCAAAATTCTTGAAACATTTTCAAGAGAAACCTCAAAAAGGAGTCTTTAGGCCACACCAGAACTGAATTCTGCTCCAGATATTTGAACCAAAATGGTGTTCTTGCAAAAAGATTGGCACTTCTTGACTATTATGTACCATAGCATAAATATTGTCTGATTTGTATGCCACAGCAAGAACCTTACATGCAGAAGAGGGGACTTGTACTCTGTACAAGAATGGAAGATGATGGTGGTGTAGAGAATACAGAAATAACTTGATTTTTTTTTTTTTTTTTTTTACACTTTTAGGAAAAACAGGTGAGCAGCCAAATTTACCTGGTAATGTTAATCCTGCCTCTCTGAGCAAAACATAAATTACTATCAGGTCACAAATTTATACCACTTCCAATTATAAGAGGACACAATTATGACAGTCTTTGGTCTGATTGCAAAATGTCTCTCAGCTTCCAGTAAGATGTAGGGTCTTCACCTGAAATCTATCAGACAAGGAGTTAATCATAGTTTAAACTTCCCTGACACAGGTACTTAAGAAAATAGGTATAAATTAGGTGCCTGAGATACCGTGTTATCTCAATTACTGGGTGAGATTTAGCTGTTGTTTTAGCTGTGAGTGCAAAGACCTGGGTGGTTACAGTGGTCTGCATTGTTTTGAGCAAAATTCTCTGTTCATGGGGTGTTTCCTGTGAAGGAAACAGACGTGCCCTGTCACTTCTAGCTACGGAGTTGGTTTTCTAGTGATTTTTATGTTTTATCTGAGGATATTTTGCCATGGCAGAATGTTATTTTCTTGTTTTAAGTTGGGCTTTAACTTACTACAAAAGGAGACAAGTTGATTGGGAGGGGAGTATATGGAGTTTTTTATTAATTGAATTATCACTGTTATTTAATTAAAATCTTAAAAGAGAGCTTCCTTTTTTGTAACATATAACCTATAATTAGAATATAACTTGGATGGTCTCAAAAGAAGGGAATGCACTGAAGCTGCAGATGTTAACACGACAGGATTCACCTCCCAGCTGCTAATGGATCTCTTCAGTTACCTGTGCCTTAGTTTCCTCACTGGCTAAGTAGAAAGAAGGTGCCTTTTTTCCCTTTGTTCTTAAACCGTAATCCTGTAGGAGACAGCTCTATTCACTAGGTACTACCAAAGTTTGCTTAAGCCTTCTAAAGATGCCTCAACGAGAACAGGAGCTTGTCTTCAGTTTCCATGTTCCCCGTGACATGGGAGATACCTACAGGGCAGGCTCTTCTCCCTCCCTTTGTTTGGTAGGACCAAGCTCCTTATTCCATTACGGTGCAGGCATGCAGGGCCTCACTTTGTGCCAAGCAGTGAAGAAGGGCTGTTTCTCTGAAGAGGGCAACTCATATATGACAAAAGATGATGAGTGGATGCCAAGACCTGAAGGTAGCTGAAAGAAGTGGTGGCTAGGCAGCAGTAGTCTCCACGGCAGCTGTATGAGTGGTACACTCCAGCTTTAATCCACATTGCTGCCCTCAAACAGCTGTGGAAAGATTGTCTGAGGGCTGGTAGCCTGCTCATCCTTCAGTTTATGGACACAGGGCCTTGTGGACCCTGGAGGGCATCTACTTGTATCCAGGTTGTTAAAGTGATTGCCATGCCTGCCACATTGCAGCCTCACAGACATATGCCAGTGTTTGTGGTACTGTCAAAATATGCTTTAAAGCCCATTTCAGCAGCAAGCTCACTTAGATTCTGTGCCAGGAAATGTTAATTACTGTGGTGCAGTCTTCTGTTTTCTGTGGTGCAATAACAATTAATTTACACCATTTGGAAAAACACTTACACTTTTTTATTAAAAATCAATAGAAGGAAATCAATACAGTGTAAAGTAGACAATATCAAAATGAAAAGCTCTTGTTTTTATACTTGGGCATCCCTAATAAAATTTCGTTGTTGACTCAGGCAGCTTGTCCATTGTAATCTAATGAGAAGCTGCCTAGCTTCTTTTTAGTGTTTTGGAAGTTACCATGTAGTGGGGCAGCCATTTTCAGTCAAAGAATTCAATAATTAACCCCCAAGCTGTAAGTCAATGTGATGATGCAGATGCTGCTGCATTCGTTTCTCTGCATTGCATCACCTATGCACGTGATAATCTGTGGACTCTATTTTGAATCAAGATGAAGGTTAATTTTTATTTATAATTATAATTAGAAAAACACTAGCTTTAATGGAAACTGCTTCATTGCTAGAATGTACCACCACAGAGTAAATTCCACAGCAATTTTGGCATTTTAACAGGTCAGAGTAACACAAATGAATTGCTTCTTGCTGGGGAAATCTGTTTATTCTTCAGAATATAGTGATTTACTGGGACAGTGATCTCAAAGAAAAAAATCTCTGAGTTGTTTTTTCTACCATTCCTCCAACCGCATGAGGTGCTGCATAGCCCGGGAAGGCAGCTCATGCCAGAAATCTCATGGTTCCTTGGCTCCCGGCAGCAAGGGCCAGGCAAGACCTAAGTTCCTGGGAGACATGCGTCCCAGCCCTCAGCACCCTGCCACTGAGGGGGTAGGAGCTCTGGGACTTTTCCAGTGGTGATCCAGTGCCACAGCTCTGCCAGGGAAGTGGTCACTAAGTGCACAGTGGGGTGTTCCCAGCTGCTGTAATGAAGATGCTCTGCCCTTTAAAGCACAAGCTGCTGTTCCCATCCTCATGGTACACTGCCATGTTTGCGTGTTTCTGAGTGTAGCCACCAGAGCTATGGCTGGTCTGCTGGGAGTCAGCCAGAGCAGAATGAAATGGGATGGCTTGGGTCCTGTGAAAGCACTAATGGAAACAGCTGGGGACGTATCACTGTGGAATGGCAGAGCACCATTTCCTTTCTACGGATAGAACTATCGTGGGTTTGAGTCTGATGACTTTTTTTAATGGTGAATTGATAAAAGGTGCTTTTCAATGTGTGAAATAATCCAGATATGATGGGAGATTTTTCAAAGCCAATAGACAACTCTGGTGGGCCATGAGAGTGGGCTGGGAGAACAAGTGTCAATGAGAAAAGTGCATTAACTGAACTAATTTTAAAGAAATGGAGAACTCATACAAAACTGCCAGAAACTCCTTCTACTTTGCTACAGTGGTACTGGGAAGCTAGACATGGTGACTGAACAAAAGGAAACACTCTGAAATACACTGATTTGCAAATTGGGATGTTTGTTTTAAATTATCTCTAGAAACTTTAAAAGCTTGGCAATATGTCACTGTGATGCTGGATTTTTTTTTTTTTTTTTTATAAAAAAAAAAAAAAACTGTAATCTGTATATGTCATATGCAAGTGTTCCTCTCTGCAAAGGGAGCTATGATGTAACCAAAAGTTTGTTACTGGGGGTCCAATGTTTCCTTTTACCATAAAAAATTACATTAGTCCATCTTCCTCTTTGCCTGGGGTGTTGTATTTTTCCTCTGGTATATCCTATCTGCATGGCCTTTATTTCAGTTTAAGTTTTGTGTTCTGCCTGGTAAAACATAATGGCTCCTTGCCTTCCAATGCCTGATCCAGCTAAGCTATGACAAGCCATGCAAAGATATGATGATTAACATTATATAAGCCTGCCAGACTCTTGAAATAAGGGTCCTAAGCATATTCCTAGCTTCAGACATATTAGTAAGCCCCATTGAGATAAAAAGGATGTGATATTGGGCATAGATGACTACTAGCTAAGAATTTTTTATTTTATTTTTTCCCTTCACAAGGGTAATTGATCACTTGTGGAATAACTTCTCTCAGAAACTATCACTTGATCTGTATTTGAAGTGTCTAGGTGTGAGCTGTATGTTAGTAATCTCCTCCTACTGCAGAACTGATGAGTCGCAATAAGACTGTAGGAGTTTCAAATAGAAACAGATGGTCTGTTGGACATCCTATAGCAGAAAATCAATAGTAGGTGAACCATAAGGAGGCCTTTCCTCCTGAGACAGCACCACTGTGATAGCTGTATGGCAACAAACTCACCACTGGACGGGGCTAATAGAGGTAACATTAAGACAAGAAAGTTTTTGTGGCAGGCTTATCAAATTTCCACTGTTTGGCTTACCTCAGATAAAGTAGGTGTTTTGCATGTTGCTCTTTAATTACCCTTCAGGAGTATTGTGTACTGATTTCCATCTGCAGCTGGAGTAGGCTGCTTTTCAGTTATTAACATAGTCCTAAATTTTTGTATCGATATACCAGGTAGAAATGCAGAGGTAAAAGCTCTGAAAACACATGGTTAAATGTTACCCATCCCAAGGAACTTAATATTTATCTTATCCTGAAGAAGGATGGCTAGGGCAAGAAGCAGGAATGAAGCAATGTTTCTGCTTTTATTCAGAAGTCCACATGGAATGAGAAACAGAAATTGAGTTTTCCAAATGTTACAACAAACATATTTAAGGGTCCTTTGGAATATAAGATGCTTTACAGACTAAATATTTCACCGGTTCTCACATTCAGGTAATGTAGTGTGGCACTCTATGAATGTGCAAGAGGGATTCTCAGATGATACTCCTTTCTTTCTTTTAATGGATGTCACAATACAGAGAGAAATATTAAATGCAAGCAAGCCCAATGGTTTTGATTGTGGTTAGTCTGACAGTTCTGGTTTGCTTTAAGTGGAAGCTGATGAACAATGGTTTAAAAGGAGAAAAGGAAAACGGTCCCAGCACTGAGGTCAGTCAGCCACTTCCTACATCCAGCTGTTTCAGTTTATTTTTTTAATTAAGTTTGGCTTAAATTAATGATGACAGTTTAAAGAGAACTCTTTCACCTATTTAGCTGACTTTACATCTGAAACCAAGTCCCTTCTGTCCAACTGCATTTTGTTACAAGATTTGCAGTTAAGTTCCTAAAAGTTCCTGGTTTCTCCCCACTTTATTTTGTCATCTTTCTGCTCTGTTATTGCCCTCTGCCCTTTCATGCCCTTTCAAGGGAGGGCTAAAGCTATTGCTGCTGCGGTATGGAAACAAAGTGCCTCCTAATTGATCGTTAATACTGGCAGAGAGTGAGGATGTTGGGAACTGCCAGATCAAGCCCATTTACTCCAGCTTCTGGGTCAGCTCTTCAGCTGGTATAAATCAGCCATCCTGCTTGGCTTCCTAACAGTTCAGTGCAGGCTGCAGCACTGTGGAGCTGGTTCAGGCTCTGTAGCCTGGTGCGCTCTACAAGTACTCCTACAGGGCTCTTGTCTAGCAATGAAGTTATACTTGCTGCTCCGGAGTAGTAGAACTTGCATGGAGGAGCCTTAGAATTAGTAACTCTAGAAGTATCTGTCATAGCTCTGCGATTTAGGTGATGGGGGGGAGAAACAGCAGTCTTAATTTATCAGAAAGAATACAGCTGGAACAAGAGCTTCTCTGCTCCTATCAGATACCACAGAGGTGCACTCATGTGCATGGTCCTGATTTGCTTCCTAAGCCTGCAGAGTGCCTGCTTTATTCAACAAACTTCACTCTTGCCATAGAGAAGGAAAGAGTTACCTGCTCTGGGGGTTTTGGCTTCATTATCATGGAGATTACTTAAATTCCTCAAAGCTATCAATTTAAGCATTTTCTCTGGGCCTGACTGCTTCTCTTTCCAGACTAGAGTAATTTTTTCTGAGATGGGGAGACTTTGCTGTAGTGCTTAAGTTAAGAGCTGATAACGCATCACCAAAATAATGAATGAAGTGCCCCTCCTTGTACCTTTCCGTAGGTTGCTAGGAAAGCAATAAGAATTGCATCATCATTCATTGCAGATCTAAACTTGATCATTACGTGTGCAGTCCTCTGTAAACAGTAAAACCTTAAATTGAAACAAATCCTATGATGTGAGCACTCCGAAGTCTTTTAAGGCATAAAAGACTTTCTAGGGAAGGGTCTTTAACTGGTGTCTTAAGAAGACTGTCAAAAACAAGTAGACTTGTGGTGTTTTGGTTATTAATGAGTTACAATTACATTGTCTCTCCAGTAAAAGTCAGCAGAGGTAGGGCTGCATTTAGTAAGATGATAAAAATAAATCAGTCCTACAACTGATCTGAATCTGTGACAGAAACAGGCATGAGCTAGGAAGAACAACAGGGGATGACCTCTTGGGTGAGTCTGTGCACTTTTGCCTTTTTGTTGTTGTTTTTGCACCTTTTTGGAATACTGCTTCTAAGTTACATTTTGGTAATCATTATAATGTTTTGTGATGCCTGATTATAAAGACTTTGTACTTTTTTTCTTTATTTTTTTTTTCCATTTCATGTTATTGAAATGACTATGTGGCTGATCTGTAAGATCAAATGTAGTCTGAAGATGTCAGGTGACATCTCTTGTGTTTCTGGGCCCAATTCAGCTGAGATAATAAATAGCTGTGTAGGTATCATTGTACAAAGCTGTCATAAATTGGGATTAATAGCAAACTGCCACAACTTGCGGTAATTTTCTACCTTTTGTGTACAGATCAGGCAAAAGTATTTGAAAAAAGGTCTCTGTCTCTGCTCTCATTCAAAAATATTTAAACTATCTACTTTATTTTGGATGTCTCTTTTCTGCTTCATTATCAAGATATTTAAAATGAATTTTAAACAAAAATATAAACATTTTAAGAACATAATGATATGCTGCTTTCTTTCAAGCCAATCTGCAGGACCTATTTCAGTGTACTTTGCACAAATTCAGAATTAACTTTGACTAACATTGAACTGTATTTTTTTTTTTTTTAATGTTCCTCTGTGATGAAAATCTATTCTTTACTTGGAAAAAAAAACAAAAACAAAACAAAACACTTCTTCAGCTGTACTTCTGGTCTTTGTCTAAGGTGTTAACAACCAGACTCTAGCACCTTGTTTTCAATTTTGCCTTGGTTGGAGACACTACTTAAGTTTAGGCTTTTATTTTATTGGCAGTAGCTACAATGATCTAGGCTTTAATCACCAGCAGCTGTAGAAATGAGAATAGGATTGCAAAAGCAAAAGTCCCCTTGAAGATCCATTGAATTCACATCTGCATCTGCACTGTTTTTCTAGTATTACGCTCCAATTCAGCAAGGTTTTTAATACCTTGGGAACTCATTCTTGGCTCTTTTCCCACCTCTCGGTTAAAATCAAGCATAAAATACTTATTGTACAGGGAAAAGTGATGTTAGCTGAGCAGAGTATCTTCTGCCTGGCTTATTTCAAAGTAACATTTTACAGAATTTATTCTATGGTTTTGCAGAGCTACAAACCTACAGAAAACTCCTCCTGAAATCAAACAGAATCATAGTGTTAGCCAAGCCTAGTGGATGCAGAAATAAAACAAAAATGAGTACTTGGTCTGGTATTTAATATCCAGCCTTTCACATTGTAGATAGTTGGTAAAACTCAGAAGGGAATTTGCAGACTGGGACTCCTCGGCTCTGGACCACTTAAAAAGCTACTGTTCCCTAATGCCCATCCCACCCTCCAGGCAGAAGTTGCTGTAGCAGGAGTGCAGAACAGGTAGCTTTCTCTTGGGCCATTGCAGTTGACAGCATGGTGTATTAACTTCAACAGGCATTGATTTCAATTTATGTTAACATGCTGGGCTGCGAGCTGCAGCAGGAGGGTCTTTGGTTCGTGACTCCTGTCAGATTCAGAAGAGTTGAGGTTATCACCTCAGCAGTAACCTTTTTAGCCACCAGAGCTGAATCCAATTCAATCATGAATCAGTGTCCTTAATTAATTCTCCTTTATAAAGGCCCAATGCAATCATACTGATGTCAATGGGAAAAAAAAATACCAGATGAGAGTTTGATTGTTTCTTCAATAATAAATAATAAAAATTTTTAAAAGGAGATAAAAAGCTAAAACCAGATGTCTCACTGGGGAAAGGAATGGGCCATTAATATCTATCATATTTTTCAAAAAACGTGTGTGCTAACAATATAACCCTCACAGTTTCTCAGGAGGAAAATAATTACTGCTCTGAAAGACTGACTTACCTTCACAGTATTTCTTTAAACCAAATGACTCTATCTGAAAGGTAGGAATACATTTTAGTGAGGAAAAAAATATGCCTAAGAAGTAAACTGTCTTAATATTTGGATAGACCTCTCCAGTCTTGACACAGATGTATGCTTAATAATGTATATGTAAGAACTGTGAAGAGAGAGCCAATCTATAAAGGAGGGTATAAAGTTTTGGTAAAGACTAAATTCTGAAGATTACCATGAATAAGCTTTCATCTCAGGAAGGTCAGCATTGTTGTACTCTTCAGTACAGACATATCAAAGGAAAGGAGAAGTGCTGCTCCAGAAAATGTCTTTCACTTTGGTTCTTGGGTGTCCTTACATTCTCCTGGCCTCATAGGAAGCAAGTCACAGTTAAGCAAGTTAACTGATGCTTGGAATCTCTGATTTGTGTCTTGTCTGTCTGTCTATCCATCTTGAGTTTCATCACTGCATGTGGGAATACTTGCCCAGTAATGGTTAGGGAATAAAATCTGCAGCACCAGGACCCTGAGGGAGGAAGATGGGAGCAACTCAGTCTTCATGCAACAAATTCACAAGCCTGGGTTTTATATAGTGTATCTGGATGTTGCAGTGAAAGCAAAATAATTCTTCAAGTTCAAATTAGGACATATTTAATCTTCTTTGGAAGTAACAGCAAAAAATAAGCTGTTGTACTTTTAAAGAGAAATCCATCAGAAGTAGATCAGCGCACAGGCCTAGAGTGAACTTCCTCCATAGCTGTGCATTAAGTGTGTGCACCTTGTGCTGGGCAGGCTGGCCAGGAACAGAAATACACAGAGTCCACACTGGGCCATGACTGATAGGCTGTGACAAAGTAAGCTAAGATGAAAGAGACTTAGCAGTAGTTAAATAAGAATGGAGAAAACTTTGTGTAAAACAGTCTCGGTCGAGTACGTCTCTAGTATGGCTCCAAGTTCATCAGCAGGCCTATATGGCTCTGAAAGAGTCAGAGACAGCAGGGATAATATTGTCAGCCTTAAATTCCTCCAAGTCAGAAGTAGCAGCAAAATGAGGTCTGGGTTAAGCAGCACATGCCGGAAGGCATTGGTGCATTTATTAGAAGAGGCTGCCTAGACCCCTCCACAAGACCACTGCAGGGTCCCCATCTGTGGTGGTGTGGGACCAAGGAGCAGCCACAGTTGTGACACGGCTCAGCTGAGGCTGGAGTCACGGGCCTTGAGGTTTAGGGCACCGGGACTGCAGTGAAAAGTCTGAGGGTGGGGATGTCTGCACCCCAGCGCTAGGAGCAGCCAGGTCTCCTCAGCGTTGGAGACGTGTGGCAGCCCAGGCCTGCGCACTGTGCGGGAGGGAAGAACTTCTCAGGGCCCAAGCGGCCCCTGACAGCCTGACGTGCCTGTGCGCAGTGTGGTGGTGGCTGGGCCGGCCTGCCCACACACTGCTCACAGGAGTGGAGCTCGTGCCCTTGTGGCACAGGGAGATGCGGGTTGTGTAAGGCCTGGGTGAAACATTCCTCAGAGACATCACTGACTGAGGGGGAGAGGAAGGGAAGCCATTTGCAGTCTGAGGTCTGTGAGTCTCCAGCTAAGAGACAGGCTGGGCAATAAGACCCAGGCAGGGTGCTGATTTTTTTTTTTTTTAATGGGTTAAAACGGAGCGAGCTGCAGCAAACAACACTGGATTTATTCAGCTGCAGGAGCAGCACACAGCAGGTGCCTTGGAGGGACAGAGGGAAGGAGCAGAGGAAAAATGAAAGAGGCTGAGGAGAGCGAGCAGCCAGGGAGAAACCTCTGGAAGGTTTGGGCATGCAGTCGGCTGTGCTCATGCTTTATGTCACTGCAGAACATTAAACGAGCACTTAAAAAGGTAATTAGCACCTTTTCATTGGACCAGAAATCAGAGGTGTAATTTACCAGAAGTCAGTGAACAATGTAAGAGATCTAATTTAATCACATTGCGTAGCTTATCCAGGGTGAAAAATGAGAAGCCTAGCTTGGCTGAGTGGTTATGCCCACAGCAAAGCCATTTCTGTCCCCCCTGTAGGACAAGGCCGCCGCTACCTGGACTGCGTTTGGTGCAGGGCCGAGGCAAGACACAGGGTACTTGTACCACTTGAATTTTCATTGTTTCACAGCAAAAGCAGGAGGTCTGCAGGGGATAAAAAGCTCCTGTCTAGAAGAGGTAAAAATTATAGCCAAATTTCTGCAATGTAGTTCAAATTTTCTCTTCCAGTGCCTCTACACAGGTGCTCCCAAATTCAGGTGGGGGTGGAGGGGGAGAATGGGCTTTGTTTGAGAACAGTGTAGGTGAAGCCTGCTCTCTCAATATTCAGAGTTCAGTTTAGACTGTCCAGTCCTGCCTTTAGAATTTGGAATGGGTGATTTAGCTTATTTCTATTCTTTGTACCAAGTGAAGTGTTCAAAAGATCGATAAAAGGAAAAAAAGAAAAAAAACTATCAAAATTTAAGTGCCATATAAAGAAACTGAGCTTTAACTCAGTTACTTTTCAAGGTATAGCACAAGGCATGTTACCTTTATTGGGATTTCTTAAATCAAAACGTGAACTGTGTATGAGCACAGTTGTAAACTCAAGCTGTTGGCTGACTAACAAAGCTGCAGTACAGCAAATCATGTTCAACATTACACCACCTAATGAGGATTAAACTTTGTCCTCTGAACACTACTGACTTACCAAGATTTGTCTTTTTTTTTTTTTCTTCTAAATCTTTGTATGTGTTTCTGTGGCAGCTTGGGAAACCTGGAAGACCTAACCACAATGGCTAGAACTTAGCCTGCTGAACATACTGCCCACCTCTTGATAAACACAGAGTTCCTCTGCCATCACTGTTTTAAAGGTCTTCACGGTTGCACTTGAGAAAAGAAGCAGCTGAACCTCAGCAGCAGAGCAGTACTCTCTGTCCTCATGTGCAGCTCCTCTGTTGGCAGCTGTAGTGTGGCCAGCAGAAGATAATGAACTTGGAGGTGATGTGGTCTGAAATAAACATGTCAAGAGAACAATTTCTGCTGACTTCTTCATCTGGGTGAATAGCCCAGACAAATAGTAATCAGTCCAAACAAATAAGATTGAGAAAGTAGTAATCAAATTTGATGTGGCAATCTCTAGAAGAGATGCAGTTTACTTAAGAAAAATTCAACAAGCAATAAGTGTCTCTTTACTGCAAGACGTTCCACTCATCCCATAATATATTACCATGCTCCTAATTATTATATCTAATTATATATAGATTTTCCTAAGCACATTGGCAAGGGAAATATGTTGTAAAATGTAAGTTGAAATATTACCGTGCTGTTGTTGAGTCAGCTCCTGGGACATGAGGCGTTAAATATCTGTATCTGTGGCTGATTTCAGTGTTTTTTATGTTGCTTAACCACACTGTTAAGCTGTATTATTGCAAACTTCCCCTTGCTCGTTAAATTTAGTTTCTCTACTCTCCAGGTGTAATCTGATGCCTGCTAAAACTGTCTTTCCCATTCTTGCACTTTTCTTCCACCAGATGTTTACTTCCCCAACTGGCCTTATTTATTTTAAACATATATACTTAACTAGACTATAAACATTGATCATTTCAAGTTCCACAGTAAAGCTGTGCCACGTGTTGCCTCTTCCTTTGGATTGCAGCCTGGTGTCAGTCCCCTGCAAACCCTAATGTTCTTGGGTATGATTTGTACTCTTTGGTCAGGGGATGTGGGATGTGATACATTGTTACCTGTACTCTGTTTCATGACGTGTCCTACAAACCACCTGAAGGATTTGGACCTTGAGGATGAGTCCACATTAAGTGAATTAGAATATTAAACCATAAGGAAAAATAGTTGTCAGTAAAGCGTGGAAGAGAGAGAGCCCTGGAATGGAAGAATTACTTTTCACTTTCTGTCTCCACAAGTGGGTAACAGGAGAGAGTCTGACACAGGCATATTGTTTCAGCACCCCCATAAAATATGTTATGGCCTTCCTTAAAAAAATGAATAGCAGTGATTAACTGTTAAAATGAATTGCTCTATTTAAAAAAAAAAAAAAAAAAAAAAAAAGTAAAGAAGAAAAAAGGCCCCTAAATCATTGCATTTATTAATTTCTAACCACTAATCTTTTTAAGTAATCCCCTTAAAACACCTCTGAAATGCTTCAAAAATCTCTAAGAGAGTTCCAACCAATTACACAACAAATGGCTTCAAATAACCATTGTGTAGTCATGTGGTGACTTGCAATACAGCTCCTGTTTCTTTGTCTCTTAATTATGCAATGATCATGTACTGCACTTGATGTCTGTGTTAAAATGTACAGCAAGCCGTGCTGCCAGATCAGCCTTAGACTGTGCGCAGTGGAATGAGGATGAGCTAGGAGGCCAAAGCTGTGGCTGACATGACAAGGTCTTTGGTAGAAGGCTTTTTAGGTGATAAAGAGATTGAATCTTTATCAAATATTACAACTACAATTGCGTGTGGGAAGGCGACATAGATGAGGTGAACGAATGACAGTACTGTTGATGTCCCTTGTCTTAAGATGTATGCAGAATAGAGGATGAAACTGTTATTACAATTGCTAAACTTATTTTTGCTGCTTACACAAATCAACTAGATCTCGCATGGTATGGCTACTGTTTCTAGCAAAAAAGAATGAAAAGAGAAGGAAACGTCTGATTAACTTCATATTGTTTAGTCTGTGCAAAAGACTGGGGTAGTGCCATCCTGTCCTTGGAAAGGCTGCTTTTATCTCCTTGTAAATACGCTGCATCTTTCAATCTTAAATCTCTGACGGTGTTTCTCCTGTCTCAGCTTCGTACTAAAATGGCTTGAAGCTCAAATATTCCATGACAGACTCTAATTGATTTCCAGTCAAGACCTCTTAAATCATATTTCTGAAAAGCCCTCTTCTTATTGGCAGGCTATTTTCCCCATTTTTGACTAGTGTGTACGTCTTCAGTTTTACAGCACAGGGAGCAAAATGTATTTACATGTAGAAGTTACCTGAGGGGAAGTAAGCAGTGGACAAAAGCAAAGCTCGGCACTGGCAGAGCAGTGCGGCTGTTTTTGTGAGTGCCGCAGCCAAAGAGCACGGCAGCTGCCTCTGAAGATAGGCACAGATATTAAAATGTTGCGAGTTCAACGTGCAGAAAGCAAAGTGATGAAAATTATAAGTTTCAAACATCCCTTTTCTCTTTTTCCATTGCATGCGCTGCAGTCAGAGCAGCCTGACCACAGGTCTGTTTGATATTTATAGACTACAACTGAGTCGCATACCACAGAAATGCAGAAGACAGAAGACCCACTCACAAAACCTGTTAAAATTATTTGCTGCATGGTACCTAAGGCTGATGAGCACTGCATGCAGTGGTGGCAGTGGGGGCTTCTCCCCTGGGCATGGATCGGACCTCTCCTTGTGTTCAACAAAAATGTTTTCACCAAGACTGTGGTCTGTGGATCAGACCCTGAGTTATACAGGTTATACCCAGTTAAACAGGTAAAACACTGAAAGAAAAAGGACTCCAGAAAATAAATAAATAAATAAATAAACCCCTTCAATTCTTCACTTTGGTGGAAAAAAAAAAACACTTCAATGTAATAAAAAAGTAGTTCAATCTTTTGGAAAGATCTAACAACACAATCTCACTTGAAGAGAAGTTCAGCATACTCTCTGTAAAAATGAATCCTGGCAGTCCTCAGTACTTTTGTCCAAAATTTCCCAAACTCACCTGCCCAAGTGCGAAGTTAGGACCTGCCCTGAGGAAACGTAAATATGCTGTTATATTTTCCAAAGCTGCCAGCAAAAGTTTGTAAATGCAGTTTCCAGATCACACCCTTGAACAGAGAACACTGTGTCCTGTGCAGAAAAAAACACCACATTGCCTTCTCTTTAACAGAGAGAACTTGGAGAGGGGCATGGCTGGACTCACAGAGAATGTCTTAATCTTTTTAACTGTAGTTCCTTTAATTTTAATTTCAGAAGTAATTCAGGGTTAGAGCATACCTCAGCCACTACCTAGTGGCATAGTGGCACTTCCAAGCAGCTACGGAAGTGTTTTAACAGGTCTCTTTGCATTGTTAGGGATGTAGGGCAGAGCAAACCACTGTCCTGCAGTTGTACAGGCAGTAGGGTGGGAAGGACAGCTGAAATCATCATAAAGGTGGATGAGAATTAGCATGTAGAAGTTGTCATAGACCACAGCAACCTCAGCAATGGAGATGTGTGGGGCAATTCATTTCTGTGGCACTTTCTTGCAAGCAAGTAAAGCTTTACACAAACGTTTCAGGTGTGCTAAACATTAGCTTAATTCTAGCACTGACAGGGGGACTAAAATAGATTTCCAATGGATTCTATCATTTTTTTTTTTTTTTTTATCAAAACATGTCTAAGCATCACCTTACAACCCCACATGCTCATTGCTCCCCAGCTCCCTGTGTTTTTTTTGTTTGGTTTTGTTTTGTTTAAACCACAACCCTGCAGAGCAGAGGCCACTGTTGCTGTCTGCCCAGAGCACATTTCACATACCACAAGCACTCCAGAAAACATTTCAGTAGAGTTCAGGGAGGCACCCCTTCATGACGTAGATATGCAGAAGACTTGATGCATGGCTGAATGCTGAAGAATGCCTTCCAGAACGCAAACTGTGACAGAGTGAAGTGGGATTTCTCCTGCTGTAGGGTCTTACAGGGCACTACAAGGTCGTATTGCACTCATCTTTCTTAGATGAACACTTTTGATCGTGCAATGCACGTGGAAAAACCAGAGGGGGGGTAGCTGCGTGTCCTTGTGGTTGTAACACACAATGGGAGCCTCAGAAGTGCCGGTCAAAAATAAAGAGGAGAAAAATAAATACAGTGAGAAAAGGACCATCTCTGATAAAGAGAAGGTAAAACCTCCTTCGGACCAGAAAATGATGTCCTTACATGAGCACTGGCCAGAATGAAACCAGAGAATGAAAGTCTTGTTTGGGGGATTTTCCTTTTTTTTTCTTTCTGTACTATCCCAAGGACACCAGATCTTCACGAAGGCAGCCTAAAATTTTCAAGGCAATCTTCCTCTCTACCATTTCTCAACGTTTCAGCTCAGCACAAAAGTAAATAGTGCTTCTGTGAAAGCTGTATCACAACTTTTTGATGAAGTATTTTTCAGTGAAATAAAGTAAAATGTGGTAGACATGCAATAGTAAATCTATGGAAATTATTTTTTTTTTTTGTTTGGAAACCCTAATTTCATTTTTAAAAAAGCAACAGTATTAGTTTTATTAGATGAAAAAGGTTGAGTCAGCTGTTTTCCAAACTATATTTTTTTCCTAAAATGCTGTAGAAGAATTTGTAGGAGCCCTTAGCACTGATGTGAAACCTGGCAGTGAAGAAAAACAAACAAACAAACAAAAAAAACCAATCTTAACTATCTTGAAATCACAAAATATCTTATCAGGCACCACCACACAGAGCCTGCTTGAAGTTTATACCACTGTCACACTGTGGTGAACAAAGCTGACAGTTTCCACAACTGGAGGTTTTCTGAGTAACGAGTGAAGAGTTGGGCCAAAATTACAAAGGCAGCTGGAGAGGAACCTTGATGCCTGGCAGCATTTAAAGAAGCAAATGGTTCAGGTGACTACCTCCCAGCGATTTGGTTAGCTGTTAAAGCACCCAGCACCTCCTGAAAGAGGAATATGCTGCTCGGAAGTCAGTGACCCACCTATGCTCCTGTAGTTACCTTCCTGAGTTTTAAATACTGAAAACGAAGTATTCTGATGTTAAATATTTTCAGAAAACTTAAATTTAACACTGTAACTGTGAAGTGGAACTATGGGAGGAACAAATCATTCTGAATGTTACCAGCAATGTAATTCGCTCATCAGCTGGGAGACAAAGTCACGTCAATGTGAGCAGCTAGCACTGTGACTAGAAAGAGCAGAAGGCTACCTGGAAGACCAAGATGATGCAGTTTATTTTTGGCGTGCTGTCCCTTTGCTCCATTTGGTCAAGATTAGAGCAAGGTTGGATAATGAATGTAATATAGTGCCTGGGGACAGGCAGTGTATACCCGGATAGTTTAGCATGTAGCATAGAATGTGGAAGATGAACCAGAAAAGCTTTTGTTTGGGGGTTTTTGTTTTGTTTTGTTTGCTTGTTTAATATGAAAGAGGTTGCAGTACCAGCTGGGTAACTGCAAATGGTTAAGCTTCCAGAAATTCAGAAGAGCCCTATCAGACCAAAGCTTTAAAAAGAAATGTAGAAAATGAACCTACCCATTAATCATTGCAGAGTCCATGACCTTACAGGTAAAATAGCATGCTAAATGATTATTTCCCTGCCTGCAAGTACAATCACCATAATTTTAACCCTGTTAAGATGTTTGAAGAGTGCAGCCCTCTTGCTTTCTTCTTGGGAAAGAGCTCTTATAGCCTGTGTTGGTTGCACTTCCCCCATTGTAACGTAAGTTCTTGAAATATATTCAGAGGGAAGACAGACGGCAAGCAAGCAGGACTAGAGAGGACCCGGGAGCCCCACAGGACACACTGAGATGGTCACCATGCATGAGAAAGGGCAGCTCGAGAAAGGTAAAATAAATGGCTGTGGCACTGCAGGAGCTGGGGAGGCTGGCTCTGCCTAGCTCGGCCACCCATCCCCTCTGTCACTAAGCCAGTGGGAGATTTCCTCTGCATTGCCATTTCTCCTTCCCCAGAGGTGGGAGGCTGATCCTCGTCCTCACAGACTGAAGTCACTGACATGGAGCTGGCTGCTACTACTGCCAAACGGGCTCGTGGTTAATACAATGGAAGGGAAAAAAAATCTCCCAGCTATTTGATGCTATTGTTCTGTTTATGTGTGTTCTTAATAGCTTGGAAAGGGAAAGTAGAACATGCTGATTTTTATCCGTATGTCTGTTGTGAGAGGCAGAAGCAATCATAAGAGCTGATAGGAACTGTGATACTATGGATGAAAGGGTATATCAGAAACTGAGACTTGAAAGCTTTGTTTTTCGTAAGTGAGATATATAGCTTTCCAAGTAAGGCGTTGTTTGGGGTGTGGGAGGACTGGTGAGCAAAACTGAGAACTGATACCTTCCTCAAAGTACTCAACGCTATTTTTTTTCCTCCAGCTTTTGAAAGAAACAAAGGTTTAGAACTGATTAGGAAAGGATAATTTTGAATATATGCATATATAGATAGATTAATTTTCTATGGTCTTCTTATCCTTCTGCTCCTAATATTGTTAAGAGTTTCAAAGGGTATTGAAATGAATTTCCAACAACCATATTCAAAATATCAAATCAAAATATTTTAAATTAGTGTTTTAAGGTAAAAAGCAGATAGACAGGGTCAGCTGAAAATCACCTCGGGTTGATTGCATCCTCCATCCCTCCCCTCAGCTGTTCATATCTGTGCTACGTCCTGCTTGGCTGAAGGGCTGATGTGGTTCTCCTCGCAGTCTGCCTGGGACACAGCAAAAGCCGCTTCACCATTTCCACCAGGAACAAAGAACCGTGCACAGCACTGGCTGCTGCTGACGCACGGGGCAAACTTGATACAAAAACATTTTTGTTACAGTGCAAGATTTGTCATGCTAGCATAAACCTTTGTGTGGAGAACTTTATCTATGCTTAGCATGATAATGGTAAAGCAGACGTAAGTAAATTAACCGGCACAAGACAAATGTCAGTGAAGTTAGTTTAAGAAATTTAAGCCGATACAAAATGAAACGTGTTCCCTTTGGAATTGCCTGCTGTAGGGTATTTGCGTTGCAGATTTGCATCTTAATTTTAAAACCAAACTTAAATGTTACCTCCTATTTGATTTTCCTTTTGTTTTGCCACGGGGTTCAGCAGGCGGCAGAGAAGTCCCAGGGGGCCACAACCCGGGGCAGCCTGCAGCTCTTGATCTTTCTCCCACTTAGGAGCAACACCATGAGAAGATCCCAGCAGCAGCCGTGGGGTGGCCCAGCAGACAGGCTGCACCAGTGCACATTGCACCTCGTAGGGAGCAGCACTGGGCAGAGTATGACGCTGCGTTAACGCCAACACTAGCACTGGGGAGCAGGCGCTATCCCTACAGAGACCACACTTTGGGGCAGCCAAAGAGTTTTCCAGTGCCAGGAGAGTTCTGAACTGCACCATTGCTTCTGCTGAATTGCCTCTTGGTATCTTCTACACACATGTTGATTTATTTGTCAGGAAACAGAGGAACCTGGTAACTCTCAGTGTGATCCATAATGATAATAACAAAAGATATAAATCAGATGAATTTCATTTGACTTGCACAGAAAGGGTTATAGTTTTGCCATAAAAGTTTATTCAGGCTAAGGTATTCTTGAATATTACTATGCCATCCAAGGGTTTACTTTATGGATCTATACTATGAGGCTAGAAATAAAGGCTAGGCTGTGGCTTTGTTCCAAGTCCTTAGTGTGAGTACCCAGCTGTAACAGAGTGGAAGTAAACCAGAGCACCTTTGGAAGCTCAAAGGAGAAGGAGCAAGGCTTCGATAAGCTCCTAGAAGGATTTGGAAAGAACAACTTTCAATAGGCTCACACCTGTAAACAAAGTCAGATGCCTCCTTTCCTCTTAATCCTCCCAGGTTCTCTGACCAGGAAATTTGGGAACTGCAATGACATTTCAAATTCTTCTATCCATCCCACCTGCTCCATGTCTTGCTTCACCTTCTACCTCTTGTAAACTCATATCCTTACACTGTGCCCTCAGCCCCCTGGAGCTGTTGCTCCCTGTCATCCTGCCTGACCCATTCGCTCATCCCCAGCCACGAGGGGCAGGAGCTCTTCCCAGCACAGCCTCAGGAGCCACAGTCTCAGCCCGGACCAAGTATCTGCATGTCAGCTGCCTGTGCCCAGCATCCTACAGCACAAAACATCAGAGATGATCCATGGAGCAGCTGACTTAGAGCAGTGGATGCACAGTACTTTATTTTTTCCCGTAGAAAGCAGCACGTTCCAGCTCCCATGTTTGCTCTCTCTAGCCTGTATGTTTCTGCTAGAATAAAGTTCCTCTTCATTCCAGGCAGCGGTGTGAAATACCTAGTGGCCTATAAAATCCCTCACAAGCTGTGGGATGACCACCACTGTTACAAGGCGCCCGAGGGACTGACCTGTGACAGTTTCAGTTAAACAGGCAAAAAATGTACCCTCCATGTAATGATGCCATAAAGGATTCCCCTTTGATGCACTTAGTTTGATGAGTTAAGAGATCTCTCCTCAGAGTTATGTGTTTAATGAATGTTTTCCTGTTTATCAATAGCAGCAGTGTTGGGCTCGGTTAAGTGCTGTTAGCTGCCTTTACATGTGCAGAAGTAAGAGAATGACACAAAACTTGCTGCACTGCCGCACAGACTTCACTTTTCCAACCATGCAAAGGTTTTGAACTACTAAAGACATAGACATGAGGGGATTTATTGCTCCTCTTCCCTTATTAAACATGATGTGCTGAAATAGGGCTGACCTTAGAGTCTTTTTGCCAGTTCCGGATCTGATTTCTTTTGGTCGCCTTCTGCCAGGCAGATCCTTAGAGTTTGCATTGCTGCCTTGGAAGGCAGATCCCGTCCTTTCCTTTGGAACAGACACGTTTGTGACACTGCCTTTTTGCTCTGTGGAAAAAAAAAAAAAAAAAAGCGGTCAGCAAGAGGGGGTCTCGAAGCCTCCAGAAGCCCTGGCCATGAGCGGGGCGATGGAAACAGGAGCGCTCTCTGTGCTGGCTGGAATTTCCTTTCTCAGGAGCTGCAGCTGGCACTCTGGGCCTCCCAAGGATGACTGCAATGAAGTCCTTTTTCCAGACTAAATAACCATGCTAATGTAAGCAGCTCTCTCAGAGGCTTGAAGATTTTTAACAAGATTCTTTTGATTCAAATCAAGCGGGTCTCTTACCTCGAGCTCTTCCAGAAGCGGAGAAGGGCTTGTGGGACTTCCTGAAGGCAGTAACAGAAGAGACTGCTATTTCGATCACTCCCCTGGCCTCATTTTCAAATGTCTTTACTGTTTTCTGAGGGTTTGGTTGAACCTTCCTGAAAGCTTATCAGTTTGAATCAAAGCCTCACTTGCCTACGTTTGTTGAAGACACTGTGCTATGGACTTAGGCAAGTTCTGGATAAAGCCTCATGAATTTTAAGTGTCCAGGTCTTCATCAAGGAGCTGGATTTAGTTTTTCCCAGTCTATCAAGACATCCTTGTGAATTATTGGCAAGAGTGAGAACATTTCGAGGAACTTAAGTTCTACCAAAGGAAAGAAACTTGTGATAAATTACATTAGTGGATGTTAAATTTCAGTTCTGACCCAAGAGACATCATTCCAGAATCTTCCTCTGCAGCTGGTAAACACTAGGAGGTGCCTCCTTTAATCTCTTTCTCCTAGAAGCATCTACAGCTGCAGCACTCGGGTTTCAGCAGGGGACAGTTCTGACTGAGCCTGCGCGTTATGTGAAGTAAGAGGTGCTGAGCAGCTTGGTGTGCCCTTCTTCAGATGAGCTCTGAAGCAAGGGCACTGGCCGCTGTAGTCACTAATTCAACCAACTATCTGTCTAGCAAAGTATTTTAAAAGTCCTCAAGCACTGATTTTTTTCACACCTCTATTGATAATGTGGTTATGTATCTGCTGCATTGCAGCAAAAGGTAAAGCAATTATCATACATTGTTTATCCTTTGTTTGGGAGAACTGGAAAGCTCAGTTGAAGGGCAAACTAAATGCATGAAAGACACTACTGAAAAACAGAATCTTTGCACTACTTTCAGGACAGAAGTGCAGAGGACAAGATGGTACATCGTTTGTTAAACAGTCTGTCTTCCATGAAACCTCAAAAGCTTCTTTTCATATCCAGAATTTCTGGCAAGTCGTTCCTTAAATTCATACTGCTTAGCAGTTTTCCTTGCTCTCCCTGTATGTTTATTTCTGCAGTGTCCAAGAGGGCAGGCTGAGCTAACTACAGATAGCATCATCTGATGCCATACGTCAGAACCAAATATATAAATATATATACATAATACAGAGCCCTTTTGATTCCCTACTCCCATTAGATGTTATGCAGCATTTCTATGCGTTTGAGTGATGTTACTGCTGATACTTGGTTTTGGAAGATGAATGCTCACCCATACACAGGATTCAATTAACATTCTTTTATGACTGCATCCATATTTTTCTTAATGAGCATACTCCTTGGTGAGAGTGAATATTTACCTCATGGCATTAAATCCACAGTTATCTACCACAGTCATTAATGATCATATAGCAAATGATCACCCCAACACTCTGGCTACATTCCAGTTCAAGTAATTATATTCTGCCTCTCTTAATTTCCTTTCGAGAGTAATTGGACATGATAATAGTCTTCACTTGTTATCCTAAACTGCTCTGCAGCCTGACCACATCTCAAAGCTTCAAGGACTTAATCACAGCTCCCAATAGGTGGAATATTGATAGATGATCTCTCTGTTCACCCCATCTTTTTATCACATAAAAATCCATTAATTATCATAACACCAAATGAAGGCATCTACCAGATTTGACTACGCAGATGCGATACACTGTACCATCTGTATAGAGCTAACTGTCTAGAGACGTAAGCCAGGAGTTTAAATGTTCTCAGCAACTTACAAAGTCATTGCTTTTAGGAAGCTGATGATATGAATTGCTGTACCTTTATGTGCCTCTGCCCTTGTCTACATTAGCAAGCAATTAGGCATAGGAAGAGCAGCTCAGTACAACAATGCGACTGGCTGTGACAGCTCTACATCTAGAGTGCAGGCGGTTTGGCATTTTACTTTAGATTATATTTAGTTTGATTGACTGGTCAACCTGAATGCATGTGGTTTAAATGTCTCCTAAGGACCACTTTTCTCCCTGCTAGGGGTTGAAGCACAACCAGTGTGCACCTGAAGTAGACAGCTTCTACTTTAGTTTCCTCCAAAAAGAAAATGATTCACAACACTCCAAAACTGCAAATCACACCAGGGCAGGATAAATGAGAATGACGAAGACAGTTGCTGCAAATCTGCTTTTCTGTTCTGAGCACTAACGTGGATGGGATCCACTGCGCACTGAAGTGTATTGTTATCTGTGCAAGGACTGTTAAACGACAACAGATCTTAACAGGGAGCTGTAGGCTGATCAACAGTGGGAAAAGAAAATAATAACAAAGCTTATAACTGAATCATAATGTATGAAAGGAAGCTTTCGGGTAGGAAAGAGGAGAGGATAAGCATACTTCAGCAGCCTGGTGGGGGTGCGGTCTTCAGGAAAAAGATTCTCCAGCCGTAAGGAAACTGCTCCAGATGGCAAACAACCCGAGACAGACAGAACACATAGAGTTTATTTGATATATGCTGGTTTAGTTTTGAGTTATTCCAGAGTGACCAAGCAAAGGAACAGCATTGCTGCCCATTTATACTGCTAAGCACTTAGAACATGTAAGAGCACTCCTAGTGTGACAGGAACCACCACTGCTGCGACAGCAGATGGGGGTCTCTGGAGTCTGAAGGATACCTCACAAAATCAGAAGATTACATTAGAGTAATAAGAAAAGTCCTTAGCATCAGGAGGAAGCAACAGGAAGCAAAGTTGTCTCTCATTTCTGACTTAGGCTCCAGATTCAGAACCACTTTCAAGGGTTTTAAGCATAAAATAATTGTGAAAATGCTGAACTTTCTATGAGAAAGGAATTGAATACTAGAAGATGTAGAGGTAAAGAGAGGGTGTTAACAGTTTGATTTTTTTCTCTCTGTAAGGTTATGTGAAAAAAAAGCATAAAATTTTCTACAGGTTTTTTTTTCAAGAAAATAAATGTCTACTTAGAGAGATTGTTCCAGTTTGTTTTTCTAGTTGAAATGTACCCAGCAGTTCTCTGCATGCACCACATAGCCCAGCAATTTGTTACATGATGTGAAAGTCAGCCTCTGAAAATAAATAGTTTACAGTAGCCAAAGCTGAGGAGTCCTAAAATGAGCGTTAATCTGGAAGGAAAAAGCTTGAGAACCGTGTTGCAAAGACGTGTAGTTTCTAGGCAAGTGCAGGCTCAAGTTCTTGTGAAATACACCATTTAGCGCTTGTTACTGTCGAGTTGTATTTTTTCACTTTACTGTTTATATTTACTCACCTTTTTGTGCCCTTTGATCTTTGCTGTAGCATCATAATTTTCAGATCACTTCACTAATGTTAAGCGCAAACAACATGTGATCAAGTAAGAAGCGGCCAGGAAAATGACAAAGAGCATGGGGTCCTAGGTCAGGAGCCACCCTGAGGTATTTGACAGGCAGGGAAGATTTAAATTCTTTCAGCCATAGTCTTGTTTATGTTCATATGATGCCCCACACTGAGGACCATGAGAGTGGGCTGAGGTCTTTCCATGTTTAACACTGTATGGACATTTTCAGCTGTTACGTATTACCAGATGGGAAACATCTCCCCTGCCAGGGGGCATGGGACTGGAAGGGGACATCCAAGTCACCCAAAGTGATCCCTGCAATAGTGCAGGAGATATCCAATGACAGGAGCTTCCTCAGAATGATGATTCCACATCCTTAACCAGGGAAATATTTCCTAATCTTATTGAATAAAGCTTCACTACAGTTATGGACAGTAACTGTGTTTCATGTTACAGAAAAAAGAAAAAAAAAAAAAAAAAAAAAAAAAGCAAAGGAAAAGAGAGTTTAAAATAGATGGAAGAATTCCTCACTGTCCAGAAAACTGATGACCAGTTTAATTCTGAGGATGTGAGCAGGACACTCTGATCAGGTAGCTTAGAGAATGTAATGCCAGCTAAGTCTTGGCCTCAGGAAAGGGAGGGTGAAAAAGAATAACTATATGAAGAAATGATGCTCTGTCTGCCTGTCTTTTGTCCTGCAGCACAAAGTCTGTTGCCGTTACTCCATAAAAATTAGAAAATGAAAGTCTAGTTGGCAGTAGCATCAAAAGTATGCACCTCACACAAATTATAGTTTGCAGATAACCCTGGGAGGTGTCTGCAGTGCTCATTAGGGGTGGATATCTGTGTCAACGATAGCTGTGCTCAACCTACTCTAGTTGGTTGTTATCCTGTAAGAGCTGTTCAAGTCCCGTTCCTATGGGAAGGCTTTCAGTGAGATGACCGGGTGCCAGAGCTGCTCATTCCCAGGACATAGCCCTGTGTGGCATGGTGTGGTGGTGGGATGTGGCAGGAGCCCTCCAGCAAACTAAAATCAGTCCTGGGGGGATCCACCTCTTCAGGGAGTGATGCATAAACTGACAGATACGCCACCACCCTTACTGCCATTGCAAGCTTTAAGCATAAGGACTCAAAGTAAGCCCTCGTAAGTAAGCCTAGTTTTCAGCCATAATTCCTACTCAATGGGAATTGTTCCTATTAAACTGAGAGTGCAGCTGATCTAATATTTGAAACTCCTCTTAAATATAAATATTGACATGGCTTAAAGGGATAAACCACGATGACTGGATTCTTGTTAAAAACTTTTTAAGATAAAAAGAACTTTTTACAAAGTTTTCACAGTGTTTTAAGACATCATTTCCTGTGATAAAATAGAAAAGGGGGTTTTCCCCTTTGAGACTCTCCTTATGTAAAATATAACTCTCATAAAATTACACATCAAATAGCTCTGTGTTTGACTTATTAATGGGCAGTAAATGATGTCACACTGGTGGCAAAGAGGGAAATAGGTTAAATTTTCCAAAGCCATATACTTTAGTGCTACCAACACAAAGCTGCTGGTTCTGAAGTTTAATTACTCCGCTACTTTTATTTCTGGTAAGTGCAGATTACTAAGCTTGCTTCTCTGCATTGGTGATCCCATCTGTAAAATGGGAATAATCACTGCAACAGCTACAGAAGCATTTAGAGATGCTGAATAACCCAGTCCTCACTGCACACTCCCACACCACAGCAGCTGTCTTCTCTTCATATACCACCGTCGGCGTGTGACAGTGAGAACCAGCCTCCCCATGCACATGATGGTTGATGCAGGGAGAGGAGAGGAGAGGATCAGGCACTCCCACACCTCTGAAGCAGCGGGGCGAAGCCAGGGTGAAACCAGAGTGAAGCTGGCCCTGTGCACAAGCAGCACACCACAGAATGGCCTGGCTGCTGGTAAGATGTTTGGGCTACTAGAGAATGAAAGTGGAGATAATATTAGATAGCTATCGATACTACAAAAGCCTTTGAAATCAAAAGAACCTCAAAAAAAGCTCCTAGTTTTCTCTGCAAAAATCCTTGAGTTCAATCTTTGGCTTAGTAAACTGTTTCTTTTAGCAAAGCAAATTCAAAAATGCCACAGTGATGAACAATGTAATAAAGAAAGCTATCATATTATTCTTGAGTGAGGTTTAATAAAAATCAAATAAAAGCAATTATACGAATTTTCAAGAGGATCACCTCTTCCTTCCCTGAGGTATGAAGCAGAATGAATTCAGGAAATCATTAGAATCAGAAACTCGAGCTGCACAACAGAGCCAGTGTTTGCTGTACAAAGACAAACAGAAATCTCTTCCCAGGCTAGCAGCCTGGTTGCTGAGGCTGGCTGAGTGGAAATTCCACCTATGGGTGAAGGAGGGTAATTAAAGAGGCACAAGAATTTCTTTGTAGTAGGGCTGGATTTTCTATTCCGGAGCAGCCTTCAGCTTGTTAAGTATTCTTGTCCTTCTTTATTCATGCAAAAGATGGACATAGTGAAATACAGCCGCCTGTATCTCTGTAAGCGGGCACTTGTGAATTGATACCCATTAACAGGTACCACACACCACTTCCTGCTCTGTTACACCAGTGTATATATCCAGAGGTTCAAATTTACCATTTTCTCCTACCTTACGCAGTCATTTAGGTCAATGGAGAGCATTTGCAAACCACCACCAAACAGGGCCAATATTAAAATACTTGTCTTTACACTTTCCAGTTGGAAAATGCACTTTGAGAGAAATCCAAATCTTTTGTGAGATTGTGTTGTTTTCAATGACATTTGCAAGAGCAGAGAGCAGAAATGCATTATTTCAACATTCTCATTTATTCTGATAAGAGGAAAACATTTCATGCTGACTCTCATTTCAGTTGCTTTTGTTTTCAATGTTATGGTAAACTAAGTATTGCAATATTGATATTACTGTTTACGATTTTGATGACAAGCATGGTTATACAAATTTTTACAAGAAATCTTCAACGTGCCAACTTTCTCCTTCAGATTCAGAACAAATTCTGAAACAGAAATCTTACTGTTGAACTAAATTGTATAACTAAATTAGACACACACTGCTTGGAAGTCAGATGCAGATTAAATCCCTTGCCTTCAGAGGAGCAGCTTTTGCTTGCTGCCTTATTCCAAGAGAACAGAGGTATGTCCTCCACATTATAACGCACCTGTGGATGGTAACAGACTATTTCAAAGGGGAAAGTCTTATTCTGTTTGACTGGTATCTATAAATGCCCTGACCTCTGCAAAAGGAGGGTGACTGAATTTGGATGGAAGAATTGGAAGCCAGACGGTGTGATCAGGTGCCGTATTTCACTGTGAATGAACTATGATCTTGTACTCTTGGTCAAATCACTTAGGGCTTGATTCAGTCTTGCAGACCTTGGTCCTTACATGTCTCATGTAATCACTTCTTAATGTGAGTCAGATTCTTGCTCTGAAGTCAAACTCGCCATGGCTGATCTTTGGCAGCCCAACAATTAATGAGCAGAGCAGACACCGACTTAAAATGCACCAACAATTTTTACTTTGGTCAAAACAATTTAAAAGGAGGAACATAACAACTCAAAAATAAGACCCAAGGAGGTAGAGAGATAGAGAGAAAAGAGCCTCTGATCCTAATCTTGCAACAAATTGTATGCAAATGGTGCCTTAGGCAAGCCATGGGGCTGTGAGAGTTTTCCTGTTAAGTATTTTGTAGAATTTGGGCCTTAACTTCATGTCACAAAAACACTGAAGTGGAGGGAGGTTTGTCTCTGCTCCTATTGATGCCCTGTGGGATTCATTGTTCAACTGTCTGAAAAGAACAGCAACAGACTCCTTGTTATGTATGTTTTATAATTCTTGGAATGAGTGCTGTTTTGCCAAACTGCCAGTTTGCTTGGCATACGTTTTCCCCAGAGAAACAGCTAAGAACTGAGAAATGCAGGTTCTTCAAATTAAAAGAGGAAAAATAATCTTACTTCAGGTGTCTAAATATTACATGGATTACATGGATTCCACTCTGGCAAGATGCATCTTCCATATACCGATAAAAGAGCAAAATGGTTGTTTGTACATTTTAAAAGATCAGAGTCACTTCTCTCTACCAGATCACTTTAAGGAAAGACAGGAGAGATGTTTAATATCAGGTTAAGGGAATTTATTGTTTGTTTGCTTTTTTTCCACCTTTGTCATCTGAGAGGCTTGTTGTTCTTGTTGTCTGTAGAGCCAAAGTCTTCCTCCAGTCACTGAGGACTGACTAAAAGATCACACAAGTAGGTGACTTTGAGTCAAGGATGGGCTGTACCAGCACAGTTTGCCCGTAATTTTCTTTTACCTCTGAAAATGATAAAACAGTACAGGCAGTATGAGAATTTGTACTTTCTTCTGACTAAGACTTCTTTTAGCAAAGGTGCCTTCTGATTTCAGGACTTTGACAGAGGCACCCTGTACTCCTCAATTTAATCTTCAAGCCCTACCGAGCCAGCATAGGACATAATGCTGGAGGTGTCTTTGGCAACCTTTGCACTCCCCACCACATGAGTCTGTAGAGCCTGAATAGAAATAATTCCAGTGGCTAGCTTCCATCTGAAAGTCTCAGTTGATTTTTTTTAGTATTTAAACCCCAGTAGTAGCAGCCATATAACGTATGTCATACATCCTTCCAGCTGGGTTTGGGGATTTTCCAGGTTTTTAAAGGTGAAGTCCAGGTAGGACTAAGTGCTCTTAAAGGCATTTCTACATGTTGGAACTATCTTTGTTCTACCCACCAGATAGGATCTAACAACCATAATTCAAGTCAAACTTGCTGCATGTGCTTCTGTTTTGTTTAAACAAAACACTGAAAAAAAAAAAAAAGTAGGCTCATTTACAATAACAGGAAATCAAATGGATGCTGTTTCAGCATGTATACTGGAAAATGTATATGCACAGGGATTAAATAAAAGAAAGCCTCTCAGCTAAAGAAATGGCTTAAATGATTACTTTTCCACTTTCAAATTTTTGAGGGCAAGGTTGAGTGGAACAAGTGTAATTCTGCTTGGAATAATAGCATTCTTCTTCTTTAAAGGAGCAAGCACAGCAAACAAGCAAACACTAGTACCCTTCCCTCCGTAGCCGTATGTTGTGGCAGAGCACACAGGCAGTAGCTGCGTGGCTGTGGGCCACCCTAGGCACAGAGCTACCAGGCTGGGCCTGCTCCAAGATGGGAAAACTTCTTAGCAAGTTTGTGGCAGGTTAGTAAGGGCGGCACGCTCGGGTGGTTTAGCCTACATTTAAATGAGGGTGACTCAACACAGGGATTTAAAGCACACGTACGCTGCGGCTGTGGCTGGCTTGTTAGAACAAGGCACCTGCCAGTGAGGTTCCCATGTCAGGAACAGGTTCAGGTACAGATTGTGGTCATGAATTTGCCACTGATTTTGGAGCAAATCCTGTCGCTTAGATTTCCAAGAATATCTTCTATTTCTGGTTGCAAATATCCAGCAAGGGACACCTTCACCATGGTTCATATGTCCCAACAATCCCTACCAAATAGCCAGTTATGTCAGCATTGCTCCTGCAGGGATCTCAGAGCAACCAGTTCATTTCACAAACACCACCTGTGATGCGTATCGATACACATATATTTGGATTCATTTATATCTACTTACGCTTAACAATATTTATTCATGTTGCTCATGCAGACCAAAAGAATCACACAGTAGTTTAAGTATGAAATAAGCCAGTTACTAACTGCAGGTGTTTTCATGTCCAAACTATCAATTCGAGACACCAGGGACATGATTTTCAGAAGAGATACTTCTGAACTCTTAGCACCTCTTCTTGCTAAGGGATCTGAACGTCAGTTCTACCAGCAAACTGCTTTTGCTCATCTCATTAACCAAACCTGTTTTCATAAATGAGGCAACATCCATTCACAAAAGAAGGGGCTTTTACTGGAGCAGTAAAGGGGAGAGCTGGATTAGCACAAAAAACATCTGCATTTCCTTCTTCTGTTGGTCTTCTAGGTCACTACAGTCATTTTACCTTTTAATGATACTGTGTGAAATGGAGCCAATGGCAGTGACCTCTCAGGTTAAGAAACTCTCTGAGACATACTAGAAAAGCAACAGTGACCCGTAGGCAATATGGAGAGAACAGATCTGTATTTGCACCATCGCTAGCATTGCAACTCACATCTGGATTCTGAGATACCAAAAAGAAGTATATGACATTGTAATTGTAGACATTGTAAATTGTAGACATTGTAAATGCCTTCAGTTAACCAGTTTGTGAAAAGAAAAGAAAAGAAAAGAAAAGAAAAGAAAGAAAGAAAGAAAGAAAGAAAGAAAGAAAGAAAGAAAGAAAGAAAAAAGTAGGGCCCAGGCATTTTTTTTTCTCTCCTATCTGTGACCTGTGTATCTTCTCCAAATGGAGGTATTAGATTTTTCCTGCCTATGCAAACTCATTGTGTGGCATGGAGAGGCGCAGCAGTTCCAAGGGAGCTTGCTGGAGCGCAGGCGTACGCAGCCTGGGTAGTCATGATGCTGGAAGCAAGTGTTTATCATACGAGTTGCCACTAGACATAAACATCCGAAAGACCTTTGGTCCTGCATTAACAAAAGTTAAAGCACTAACTTAACCTCACAATGCTGCTGTACAACAAAGACAAGCCGAAATAAATTCCCTGCAGACAGGCTGAAAATATGCTACAGCTGTAACCCAACTCGCCTGCTTTCCAGTCATGACCACAAACACTGTATTCCATGAATTTTAGACACCCATTAACCATTATCTGAAGAATGGTTCAATTTATTGTAAAATCAAAGGAAATTAATGCAAGAGACCACTGCTTTAGGATTTATTTTTTTTTTCATCAGAAAGAATACATTTGTATGAAATCCCCTGTACTCCTTCAAGATTTCCCGTTAACTAACACGTTACTGGAAATCAAAAATTTTTAAATAACACCGTGCCATCTTTAATCCCTATAAAGCATGAACGCAGACATTCTTACCACCGTAGGAAATAAAAATCCTGAAAATATGCCTACCGTTAGAAACAAAGTAGGAAATAGTCAAGTTCCCATACAGTTTCTCTTGTTTAACTGGAACCCACCAGTGAAAAGCTGTTTTAAAAATAGTTTTGTATTACTAGATTTGATCATTTTTTATGATATAGCTATATAGCATATCTGAAATATGTATCTCTATATATCTAAAGTTCCAGTCAGTTCTTTCCCATATATTTTAAATAAGCACAAAAAAACCCCACAATTATTAGTAATTTTTTTCCGAAGTAGGTGTTTGGGCATTTTGGTGTTTGTGCAAATGGCACTGTTGTTCTGCAGTTGTGGGATTTGTTTACATTTTCTTTTTTAAGGCAGAAAGTAACAGGAAAATTACACATTCAGAAAGAAGTTTAAAAAACAAAAGCAAAAAATAAAAGTAGAACTCTGGACAATTTCTCTAGCCCAGGAAGTCTGAAAGAGGGAACTAATTACTGCCCCAGCTGTGGCTGGGTAGCCAATTTGAAACAGCTGCACTAAAAACCCCTCCTGAAATTAGTAGCTGGGGCCGGTGCCCGAGGCTTTAGTGAAGGTTGTGGTGTGCTGCTGTGCAGCTCTGGGGAAGTCTGGAGGCTGCAGGAGGTGGTGGTGTGAGCCCTGCCATGCCATGCCATGCCTCCTGTGACCTAGTGTGGCCCGTCCTTCATCGTACCTGCAACAAGTGTGGTCAGTGGTGTGCTGTGCTGGGACACGGTAAAGGTAGGTGCTGTGGGCATGGGGCTTTTTGACCCATGTGTGTAGGGTTAGGTTTAAGTGAGTGACGCTACGTGGCTATGAGCCCTCTAAATCCTCTTAAAGCTTTGTTGTGAAGCCTGAGGAAGCTTTCTTTTGTGTCTTGGCTTAAATTCAGTCTTGGTAGCTTAGAGCTCTTGTGTTGGCTCTTGGAGGTGGCCCAGAGGAAGCTGGGTGCTTGTACGAGCCAGTGATACTGCAGCCATGCTGTGGGGGCAGCAAGCACCCCCAGAATGAAACAGAGTGGGGAGGGCTACTTCTGCCTCGGGATCAATCAGATTGGTGCCTTCCTTGGGTGCAAGTGCCACGAATGCAGTGACCGTGAAAACAGCATGTGGCTGAAGTGATTAAAACCTCGCACAGCATGTGTTGAGGCAGGAAGCTCTGTGGTGTGAAACATGTGCTGTGGATCCCAGCACCTCTGTTACGCTGCTGTGCCTGCTGAGCAGCACCCCTGGGTGCTGGGTACCCGTGTGGTGGGGCTGCTGCCACAGGCAGCCAAAGCCAGCCAAGCCCCTGGACTGCACGTGTGCATCCCTGTCTGCTGCCCCGGGAGGAGGAGTTGTGTGCTGCATGTTTCCAAAGCCGTGTTTCCTTCTGTGCCTGGAGTCATTATGGGGCATTTAATTCCCCAAGGCCTGCGTGCCCTGCTGGGCTGCGGCCTGGTCTGGCCTGGCAGGAGGGCCCTGGGTACCCGCCTGGGCAGGTGGGGAAGCAGACTGGGGGAGTACCTGAGTGTTGGCTTTACTCTGCCGTGAAAAACAAAAGTGTGGGGGGTTGTTGTTTTTCCTTATTTATAATTCTAACTGATAAGAATCTGAAAGGAATTGTGCCCAGGCATGGCAGCTGTGTTGGACGACACAGTGTCCTCTATCCGGTTATTCATGCAAAGATCACTGTCTTTTATTTAAGAAGTGTGTTCTTCTGAGCTTCCTCCCCCTCCCCTTCCCCACTCGGTTACATGACTGACACTTTTGCCATGACAAATCCATGAGTGTTTTAAAAATTTACCATGAAAACCCTGGAGCTTTAATTATTGTGCATTTACATAATTAGTGCAAATACATGCAATTACCATGTGTACCTACACAATTACCAGCTACAATGATGTACTAACAATCCTTATTAAACTTTAGTGGGGGAGGGATGCACTGATTGTGTGCACGAGCCACATCTGTAGCTTGATCCTCCTTTTTCTCTCCCTTGTTTGAAGCCACCGTGCCCATCTGGGGACGGGCTGACACGCTGGGAGCAGTGGCATGCTGGAAGTAGGTCAATCAGCTGTCCAAATTGGAGTTGTGGTGAAATGAAAACACAGGATAGATGCTCCCGGTAATGCTTCCAAGATGCAGTAGCTTCTGCTGTTAGCGTAACACCATCAATTCTTGATTACCCGTGGGTTAATAATCCGAAGTGTGAGGTAACTGTGCCGCGTCAGTATCTGCACCTTCCCTCAAATCGGTAGTTCACCTGAGTGGAATCCTCCCGTTTCTGCTGCAGCTGCACTTTCCTTGGAGTTAGAATTATCTGCATAAAGGGAGTCCTTGTGGCTGCTGTGTCTAGCTGAATGTCTATTACAGGTGTTTCCAAATGAATTATTTATCTTAATTAATCTTGGAAAGAAGAAATGTTCCAGCCCACAAACGATCTCTTGTATAACATTTGCTTCCTCTCTCATAGAGATTACTTTATGTAAAAATCCAGAGTGTTAGGAAGTCTGCTAACTCGGTAGTTCTCCGGGAATTTCTCCTCCTTCTGTTGGCTCATGGACAATGAAACAGTAAGCGATGCATTAGGGACCGCACCTCTTCCTGTTGTCTTTGGTTTTTGCACTTATTCTGCTCTTCAGCTGTAAGGAATTAGTTGCCTGTGGTACCTCTGAGAAAGGGCCTTACAAGGAAACTCCTCTCTGCTCCTTCTCCCTTGTGTAGTCCCCCAAGTAGTGAGGAAAGCGGTCAGTTTGTTTCCTGCACTTCACTGAACACAGTTCAAGCCATGATGTTTCTTTATGCTCTTTACACACAGGCCTGTTGAGTGTATGGTCACAGAAAAGCTTGTGTTTTGTTTGTAATTTTACCTCTTCTTAAAGCAGAAGGCCATAGTGTCTGTTAAAGGAGTGAAAAATTGAGAAGCTAATTGTTGCTGCGAAATGCAATAAAGTAGTACTTTGGGCTCTCAGGCATGTTTTATGACCAATATGGCAATTACTGAATAAAATCCCATGCCCCAGAATGTTTACTTGTGTAAACAACTTATGGTTATTTATTCATATTTTATGAATTTCTTTTTCCAAAAATTGTATTAACAATCTTTTGCGGTACAAAATAGGATGTGGTGTAATTTTTTTCTAACCAACTCTAAATAGAAGGACCCATGGAGAATCTAGTCCTGAGTGTGTTTCAGGCCATATTTTATTTAGCATGATTAGCTGTGTTAGAAGGCATTACAATGTTCTGGCAAGCTCTCTCTGGTGTGAAGCAGTCCTCGCTCTCCTTATCCTTACAATAACATTTTACTTGTTGCTCTCCTTTCATGTTGTCAGGCTGGCTAGTTCAGACTAAAGCCTTTCATACAGACTCAGGCCAGGGTTCAAACTAGATGTTGTCCAGTTGGTGCCAGTGGTGTTAGTTGCCCTCCCTGCCTGATGGGGAAGAGCTGAAGCAGAGGGGAGAAACAGAAGTAGGTCTCAGACCTCAGCATCCGTGCTCTACAAATGGCTGCATTTGTTGCTCTCTAAATCTCATTATCTTTTGCGATTAAAATTCAGTCAGGCTACAAGAAGACCTGCTTACTGTCCAAATCTGGTATTAGGTAGTCAAATGATAGACAGTAATATTTCTTCCACCTATGAAATAGGAATTACCTTGTGGACAGCTCTGCTGCAATACTAAGTGAAATGATTTCGGGGTGTGCCTGTCTGGTTTTACATAGGGTTACTCGGCTGCATTATTTGGAGCAGATGAAAAAATTCTGGTCATTCAAAATCCATGGGTACGCTTTTGTAAGAGTGTGGTGTTGCACATATCAAACCTGTAGGATGGAGTGCTAATTGTATTCTTCCTGAAAACCTTATCCAAGTTAAAATGCTGGGCAATGGAGTGGCTTCTTCAGGTTTCTAATACCGAAACTGTATGGTATAGCTAAGGAAAAAAAATAACAGGAGTGACTGAATCCCCTACTTACAAATCTGAGCTGCAGCGCTTGCAAGGTCTGGAGCTTTAAGAGCAAGGCTTGGACTAGTTGAGTGACTGTATTCCCGATCAAATTTGAGTTAGAGGTTTCTCAGAGTTGAGATGTGCTTGGTTCTTGAATTTATACTTTGATTTGGCTCTGACAGGGCGCTGTCTCCTCCTGTGGAAGGACAGATCAGCATGCACTGGGGTGACGAGTGTTTATGTCCCTGTAAAAGTGTACTTTCGGCACTATATAAATAGCACGTTTACAATGCTGTTTGCTCAGCTCACATACGTTAAGTTCCTTCTCGGTACGTTATAATCGCATGGCAAGCCTTCTCTTCCTATTCTTTCAGCTCGTTTTTGTTTTCGAGCTGTATCCTTGACTCCTGAAGGCGCACATCCTGGATTTCAGTGCTGTCTCGCCACACCGTGCTCTTGCAGGCTTTATTCTCTTTGCCAAACTGACCAAGTCCCCCTGCTCAGGCTGGAACGGTGTAACGATGCTGGAAAGCAGAGCCCCGCTCCTTCGCAGAGGAGGGGGCCCGGAGCTTCCCCGGGCTGTGCGAGCCGCAGCCCCCCGGCTCTCGTGTGCGCGGTGAGGGGCTGGGCGGCCGCGGCCGCTGCCTGACGGTGGCACCCCCCGCGGTTTGCACGAGTCTGGCATAAATAACGGCGTGGCCCGGGTAGGGTGGGCGTACAAGGAGGTGCAAGCGTACCTCCCGTGCCGGAGAGGCACTTCCATAGCGACTACAAGCGTGCTGCTGCGCTCCGGCTGCCTGCGGTGCCCCTGTAAGGAGTCCAGCCCCCAGATCCAGTCACAAGTGAGTGAGGTGCTTAAGCAGCACGGGCTGAGGGAGACCACAGCGATGCGGATGAGGACGCCGCGGGTGTCCGTAGGCGCCGCCTGTTCGGGCCCCCCCAGCGGTGCGGGGCGTGCGGCGCCTTTAAGGGGCCGGGCGGGGAGGGGAGGGGGGAAGCGGCGGGGGCGCGCTCGGCGCGGGGGCGCGCGCGGCCGGCTGGCAGGCAGCGGCATTGTTCGCTGACGTCACTGGCAGGCCGCGCGGCGGCCGCTCTCCAGCTCGCCTTTGTTATTCGGCGCTCCCCGGCCGGCGCCGCGGCCGCACGCAAAACGCGGAGCCGGAGCCGCGCGGGGTGGAGCGGAGCGGAGCGGCGGGGCAGCCGCCCCGGGGCGGGGGGCGGGTGCCGGGGCTCGGGGTTGGGGGGGGGGGGGGGGGGCTGGGGCGGCTCGCCTCATCGGCAGCTCCTCGTAAAGCGCCGGGGGGACCGGGAGCAGGGCGGCTGCGGGCCGGGCGCTCCCCGCACGGTGCGGTGGGCTCCCGAGACCCCCCCGAACGCCCCGGTATTGGCGGGGGGCGGCCCCGGGGACCCCCGGCCGGAGCCGCCCCTTCCCGAGGGCGCCCCACGGGGCGGCCGGGGGCCGGGGAGCAGCTGCCCCCCGCCCGCCCGGCGGCTTCTCCCCATCGCCGTGCAAAAAAAGCGAATAAATAGTAATAAATAATAAAAATGCGCCGTGCGCGCGGAGGCACCGCGTGCTTCGGAGCGTGCTGGCTCCCGGGCGGCTTTCCCCCGTGGCAGGCGGGGGGGGGGGGG
>CM021736.1:11637739-11686554 GCA_011075105.1 Heteronetta atricapilla | reverse complement strand
AAAAAAAAAAAAAGAAAAAAGTGGTGGTGGTTACTCTAATCCAGACTACCCTTTATTGCATGAGTCATCCTACTGGAGTCAGTGATGTGACTGTGTAAACAGCAACTTTTTGGATACAGAATGATTAAGGGATTGGGATCTTTTTAGGAAATGACTTGGGAACGAACTGCAGCCAAATTTAAAATGCATTTGTGGCTGGTTTAAAAGAGATGAGATGCAGTCAGTGAAAGTTACTGAAAGAGTGGGAATTATCAATAAAATATTTTTAAATCAGGGTTAAATGGCACAATGCCGTAATGAATCTACTGCAAAAAATGTCTGATTGCTAATTTAACTAGTTAATGTACACCTTCATTCCTCTGTCATTTAACATTTAAAATTAACTAAATTTAAGTTAAAAATATTTCATTTTCTCTTGAGATTTAAAATTGGAAAAGCTAAGGAAGTCTATGGTCTTTAAAGCCTTATAGTTTTGCAGCTAACAGTCGAGACTTTTAGCAGATTCGTGTACTTCAAGGAGTGATGAGAAGTACGTATGAGGAAGCAGTGGGGTACAATAATTCTGCCTTGGAAGTACATAAACCTTCACACATCTCTTGGATCTATCCATGGAGTCCATGGGTGTTTGATAAAACTAGTTCTCTTCTATCATGTTGTGAATATACTCGGGAGCATAATGTAGGCCTTGGAAATTGCTGACTATAAAGGCCCCAGCTACATCTTTAGTCTTTGCAAAGATTAAGAACTAAGTATTTCTTTTAAGCTATAAATGTAGGACTTTCTCATGGATTTTATTACAGATTCAGTTTGTGCATTGTAGAGATCAATTTATGTCAAGTTCTGTGTGTCTATCCTAACACCGTGCTTTTTGTTATTAAAAAGGAACAGACCTCTATATTGTAATGCGCTGCAGCCAACACTCCAGTGTTAGTAAGCTCTTCTAAATAGCAAAAACTCACCAGTTTGAAGTCCAGGTTGCAAACAGGGCTTCAGTTTTCATTGCAGGCATGCATTTTATAGATAATGTAGTTGGCTTTACTGATATCTGTTGGCCGTCAGTAACTTTAGTCCTACTAAGATATTATGCACGCCTCTGGTTTTCTTTCATGTGTGACATAGCTTTAAAAAGTGAAATACTAACAAGTGACATCCATTTGAAATCTCAGTGTATAAGTTTGGAATTGTGTTACAAGATGGTTTTTTTTTAGGTTGGATTTATGCTATGGGTATTTGTCAGGGTTTTTTAAAAGGTATAAGAACAAAAATGTATGTTATGCCATTTGGGGAAACTTTAATAATATTGATCCTACCTTACCAGGATAAATTAAACATGACCTGGCAGCTTTGTTCATATTGGTTATGCTGGAAAAACCTGAGTAGTTGAAACTATTCCAAAACTGTATTACAGGGAGATAAGGGGGCCATGACTGCATACCATCATCGGGCAGCATTTTGCTCTGAGTGATTAAAACAGGCTGAAGGAGCAGGTCTCCAACAAGCCATCAGCATTTGGATGCCTTGTTCTGTCCCTTAACCACTTGATGACAGTGTTTGGGTCTTTTAATACATAGTATTTGGTATCAGGTATCGCTTCTGGTTTCTTTCTGAGAGAATTCCTAACTTTTTATTTCTGCTTTCTACTTTGAAAGCCACAGCCTTAGGTTGCCAAGTTCTTCACGTGCATGGTAGTAAGCACAGGCACGCAGTGTTGGGAAAAGAGAAGGTTTCCAATTAGTGCTCTGCTCTTGAGGGTCTGTTGGGACCAGCTAATGCATGTTTAATGTATTTCTCAGTTAACGAAAACATCATGTCAATAGACACAGTTTTCTAGCTCTGGGTAGGTTTCTTTATTTGGGGGGGGGGGGGGGGGGCCTGAAATAGGAATCTTGTGAGGGAAAACTGGCTGCAGAACAAAAAGCCAGCACAGATCTGGCACAGAAACTGAGTCACTAGCAGATGGGTGAGATGGGTGGGAAGCACACCTCAGTACAACGACATGGGCGGGGACACTGCCTGGGAGATGAGAAGGAGCAGGACTGACAAGGGAGCTTAGACCGATAGGTCTTTGAACAGGGAGGAGAGGACTCCAGACAACTTGTCTCCAAGCCCAGCAGACTAGCCTTGAGGCCACATTCACTCGTCTTTAGGTGACTAGTTACCGTAATCAGTCTTGGCAGACTATGATGTTGGGATTTGTAGTATTTCTATAGTATCACATGGGTGTGTTTGTATTGCGCCAACACACACACACACACACACACACGTACAAAAGACGTAGTCCCTGTCCTAAATGTCTGCAGTTCAGAGGTCTGACCCTCCGAGGTGCCAAGAGTCCCCAGGTGGTTCTGGCGCTGCTCAGTCCTAGGGCATCTGCAGACAGGAGGCTGGCAGAGCCCTCACAAAGGGGAGGGAGACGGGGAAGGAGACAGTAGGGAGTGCGAGGGACAGGAGTACAATAAGGTAATGCAGACTGTGAACGTGACCCTATTGGGCTTAAAATACTGCTGCACTTAAACTTAACGGTACTTATCTCAGGGGTCTGGGCAAGCGAGGGCCTGCCAGAGCAAACTGCAGGTGGGAGTGCTCCAAGCCCAGATTTTGGGAGGATATTTTGTACAGTTTTCTGATATTTCTTGAAGCAGGAGTTTAGTGAATGCATTTGCAACTGCACAGGTTACTGCACAGCTTTTCTACTCAGAGTTCAAAGGGGTATGAGAACTGTGATCTTACTCATTGGGCTTTGTACATCTGGGAATCCAGCAGCCCGTTCCTGCTTGGCTCTGCTGATTTGCCCTTCCCTGTGGTCATCCTAACACTGTGCAGGCTCAGGCTCTGCCTGCCCAAACTGCAAATCACTGTTCTGCGTGGCTGTGTGAGATGGGCCTGGCCTGCAGAAGAGCCACCAAAGCAGGAGACACCGTATTTCGTGGGAGTGGGAGCACTAATCGCTGCCTTCCCAGCAAATCTTACGTACATCTCCTGGCATTTTTCTTCCATGGTTCACAAGAAAAATTAACGGTGTTGGGCACCACTGGACTACCATTTAATACAAGGCACAAAGCCTACAAAAGTTGTGGCTTCAATTTTACATGAGGTTTTATTTCCATTAAAAGTTAAGGCAGTCTTCTCTTTGGAAGAAGTGACAACTTTTTTTCAGGATTGTCGCAGGACTCAAGAACTCAACAGCAGGGAGCATAATGGCGGTGCAACTGAGGAACGGTTTTCAGATCCAGACTACAGATGATCATTACCACTCAGAAATGAGATCTTGGAGTTTGGTTGGACGGTCAAAAAATAAAATAATATTAAGAGTTGTTAGGAAAGCAGTGAAGAAAAAAAAATGTTGAAAACATGATAATACTTGAAACACCATGATTACCTACATCTTAAATGTTGGAAGTCATTCAAGTCTTCCCGTCTCAGGAAAAATACAGTACCACTGGGAAAAGTTCTCAAAGAGGAACATGAATGGCCAAAGGCATGGGGCACAGGGTGAATAACTGTGGATTAGCTACTGCGAGTGGGATTCTTCAGTCTGGAAATGAGGTTGCTGAAGGGAGTAAGTGATGGGGTTTGATGAAATAGCAGGCAGCATGAACCACTGGAAGCAGCATAGGGCTTTCCAAGCTCTTGTGTGGGAGGCAGCAAGCACTAAATTATTCTAGCAGGCAACACATTGAGAACAAATAGAAGTGTTATTTCATAGATCATGTAGATAAGCTGTGGAAGTCTTAGTGAAAGGATGCTACAGATGCTAAAATTGTACATAGATTCAAAAAAAAAAGACTGTTTCAATCCACAAAATAGAAGTACATTGTGTTTTCTGTGTACTTAGAAACTAATCCACCTTAGGAAGCCCCTGATTTGCACATGACAGTGCTGGGTAAACGTGCTGTTAGGTAGCTGACTGACCTGGCTATACATACCCACAGTCCCTATACGGGAATCCTTTTTTGGCTGTTTCTGGAGAGTTAAGTGTCAGGTTAGACATATATCTGGCCTTAGTGAGTAGGGCCCTTTTTGAATGTCTGCTCCAGATTTCAGGTAACTACAATCCACGCTATGAACTTCTAAGGGTTATATGTAAGAAAAACTTAAGTCTAAGATTATTCAGAAGTTACATGAAGCTGGCCTAATGCTTTTTTTTTTTTTTGCCTCAAAATCTGTCAATTTTAACGGGTATTGCAGCAGACCAGGACTACTTTGCCTTAACAGTTCATGTTGTTCTCGGCAATGTGTTTTTCCTTCACTATAGCTGTTAGAAACATTCATTTCAGGCAGGAAGAGAGGTCAGAACAATGCTCTGTCACCAGAAACGCGTTTGCTGTAGGAAAACACTCAGTTGTCTGGTGACAGCTCTCTCCACAGCTGGTTCTGAACTGTGCAATGAATGCTCTTGCAAAGGAAGAATTATCCGAAATTTCACCTCTCTTTGCTCAAGGTGCAAGATGTGTCTCCATCCGGCTTGCCTTAACACGTCACGGACGTGTGTGTGTCTGGCACGACACTTTCAGAATTACTGAATTACCTTCAGAACAAGACGTGCCCCTGTAAGCGCTCCTTACCCTGCAGAGCAGGTGAGAGCACGAGCATCGCTTGGCTGCTCGTGGTCTTTGGAGGGCTCCTGGGCACCCTGGGCTGTGACAGGACCGCACGTGGGGGGAGATGTTTGTAGTGCTGGGGCTGAATTCCACAATTTGAACATGAAATCTTTGCTATTCTCCAGGGTTGCTTTGTAGCGTTTTTATTTCAGTGATGTAAGGGCTGTCTTTTACTGCCAAGCCCATAATTAAAGCAGTGTTGACTGGTAAGTAATGGGCTGCGAAATGTGTACCAGGAGATAATTAAAGATGCACTCTAGATAAGCGAGGCATGAACATCCCTTTTATGAGGTGTTAATGTCTGAAGACCAACTAGTGAAATTGATCTTGCCTCCTTCAGGATGAAAGTTCTTCTTAAATATCAATAGCATGGTACTGCCCTAGAAAATGTTTGATGTAGGGATTTGTAGGGGTCTGTGCTTGCCCAAAGACTCCCCAGGCAGGCGCCAGGCGGCAGGGCCCGTGCTGCACTGGGTACTTTGGCATCGCATTTGTGCTGGCACCATTCTGGGGCCTCCTTCGCAGCTCCTAACACCGGGGCTGCTTGGGAGGGAGAGAGGAGAGGAGCTCCTGGTGCCCTGATCTATGCTAGGATTTATACATTTTTAAAAAATTTTATATATTTTTATATTATTTATTTTTTTATATATATTTTTTTCTATTATTATTATTTTTTTCTAAGGGGCAACATTTTCGGTACATTCCATTTTGAATCCTCTGCAGCTGCAGTTACACCATAACTCTGACATAAAGGGGCAGAGGACACGGTGGGTTTCCACATTTGGACCCTACTGAAATCTGCAGCGAAGTTCTCTGGGCATTGGTGGGAGCCTGAAGACAACCTATGATCTGAATGTGATCTGAAGAGATACAGTTTTTGCTAAGCATACTGCTTTATGTATTCCTGCATCTTACTCCGCACTTCTCCTGTTCCCCTCTTTCACTTCTCTTGCCATTTATTTTATAGTCCTTTGTGAAATGAATAAAAAATACAGGGAAAAAAAAAAAAAAAAAAAAAAAAAAAAAAAAAGTATTTCCCCTTGGTATGGTTTAGAGAAGAGATGGGGAGGCTCACAAGCAGTTGTTTTGATTATGTCAGACATGCAACAGCCAAGGGAACATGGGCAGCGAGGGCTGGTCGGTGCCTGGATCGCGGCATGGCCAGGCTGTCACTCCGCAGAAATGAGCTCCTAGGCCAAGTCTGTGTGCTAGAGCAGAAGAGGGGGAAGAGGAGGGGGAGGCCAAGATTGCCATCTTGTTTCCTGGAATCTCACTTAAAAACAAACTCACAATCTAAGTCTCTATCAATTAGCATTGCAAAGAAAATCTCTGAAAATGAAGGGTGTAAAGAGGCTGCCTGGCAGAGTGCCTGGAACAATAACTCCGGGAAGTGTGAACTGCTCTCCATAGCCAGGGGATGTTAACAAAAGCCCGGTCTGTTTGACGTGGCTTGCAGCGATGGACACTCGCTGTTAGCAAGTAGTGCAAGTCGGTGCAAGCCCCAGCGGTTCTCCTCTGCTGACTCCTCCTTATCTCTTCCCTGCTGTCTGTCTGTAAGGGGTGCGTGTGTGTGTGTGTGTGCTGGGGGGCATCACCTCTCCTTTCATGACCTATGTTGCAGGCTGCCTGTTGTCCTTATCCTCATGAGATACTGTTTTCAGACTTTTTCTGCCAGAAAAATTGGAAAGCCAGAAAGGGAAAATGACTTTTTATTATTTTTTTTTCCTTTGCCTTCTCCATGGCATCATTTTCACTGTGACCAGACTGAATGAGTTAGCTCTCTTTGTACCTGGCAAATGATCCAGTACCATTCCCTGATCTGATTCATCATGCACCCCACGGAGAGATGAATGCAGAGAGATGGAAGGGTCATATGCAATTCCATGCTTCCCTGGGCCAGTTTAGAGCAGGGCTCCCCAATTCTATTTTTCTCTCTGCGCCTGTGCATCCCCCTCCCTTTTTGGTGCCTGACTTAAGCTGGCCAAGAACTAACCTGGCCAAAAAAGTGACCAGTTTTTGAGTGGAGAAGCTCTGTGAGTTGGTGCACTTTCTAATCAGGCATGCAGTGGAGCTGGCATGTGCAGTACTCTGTGTGAAGCTATGGGGGGGGGCTTAAAGGCAAATAGAATTGCATCCTGCACAATCAGAACAAGGAGTAGCAGCTGGGTTTGCTGTGGAGAAGATTGTCCATAAAACTGTGTGATCAAGCTCCGTAAATTGCCTGTTGTGTCTGAACCTTAATCTACCTCTCCCTACATGTGTATCTGAATATTAAAAGTGAGCTAAAACTGAAGGCTTAGCAGCATACCTTGCAGTGCCTAAAACTGCCAAACCATTTGCCGCCTGGTTTTCCCTTTCTCCCACATGCAAATTCTTGGCTATATAAAAATTGTATTGTTACATGGAAAGGAGGGTCTCTGAACCGTCCTGGAACCCTGAGAGAGAAATCAATTCCTTGTGGAATGTGTGTGTGCTTTGACAGTCCAGGCTTATGAGAATTATGTGGTAGAAGAGTGGGAAGGAGTAGTAAGAAATTGTTTCAAGCTGTTTCTTCCAGATGTCCTGGACTACACGCTGCTGTCATCCCTCTGAAATTGTCACTGCCATCATATACACTTCTGTTAGAAAGTATTCTTTAAATTTATAAGCATTTATATTTAAATGTATTTTAATTTATAACATTGTAATATAATTATTGTATTGTTATTGTATTATTGTTTCTGAGGGCATTTGTATTGCTTTATGGACAGAGGATAAAACAAACCCAGCCTCTGGCATACCAGACTCACAGGGGTGGATTGTCATCTCTGTCTGGCAGAGCATTCCTTTTTGTTGTGAATGGCTGTGGTGGTGTGTCTCACATTAAAATCCTTGTCCAGCTCAGCCCGTAAGTGGCTGCCTGGATCGCAGATGTGGTGGTACCTGCAGAATGCAAATACTACATAGCTCATGCTTTGTCCTTGTACCCTTAAGCTTCACAGCAAGCTGGAGCAGGTCCAAAGGCTGAAAATGTCTGGGAACGTGTTGGGACAACAGACGCATGAAATAATGATGCTGTTGCTCTTGAACTCCTTCAGTGATAGCCTTTAACGGCCTAATTTGACAAATTATTACATTAAATAATTGATTTGCTGCCGTTCTAATCCTGTTTTAACATCTAATTCCTTTTGGCATTGCAACTGATGCTCCCTGTAAACCCTTATGTCACTCTTGGCTCTAAAAATATTTCTGGCCCCTCATTTGCATTAGTACATTGGTCATGATCTCACCTTGGACAGAAACACAGAGCTTGCTTGTTCTGTGTATGACTTGGATGCGTGGAGCTGTCTGGAGGAGGATGAGAAGCCCCGGGAAGGGAATAGGTTACGCCGAGCTCTTCAGCAGGCACACAGGAGGGAGATTTCTCCTTCACTCTCCCTCCCATAGGCACTGCAGAGGGCCGGGGGGGAGCTTTGGTGTTCGGGGGTGGGTTCTGGTGCAGTATCTGGCAAAGCCACCAGCATTTTGCTTACCCCAGTAAGTCAGTGAGACGTTTCTTACTGCCAGGAACAGGAGTGGAGCTGTATAACCAAACAGGGAAGGTGGGGACCTGTAATGTGGATGGTGACATGCAGGAAATGGGTTGGTTTCCCCTTGGGGAAATGGGGTGATGTGGAGCACCCATACTTCTTAGCTGGGGAGGCATCCCGAGCGCTCCGGGGAGCTCTGGGTTTCCAGGAAAGGCCCAGCCCTGCCGGAGGGCAAAAGCAGCCTTTTCAGGAGGCCAAGCCGAAGTGAAAAGGAAATTATTGCCCCTCCACTTGAAGTTAAAAAAAAAAAAAAAAAAAAAAAAAAAAAAAAAAAGTGGGTGTGTGTGGCGGCGGCGGCGGGGGCTTCGCCGGGAGCCGCTTTGGCTCCTGCGTCGGGGCGAGCCCTCGCGGTGTGTATTTTGGTGATGGGATGACAATGGAGGTGTGGGAGACGGCTCTGAGTCACCCCGGGGCAGGCCCGGGCGGGTGGGGGGCGCCGAGGGCCGGGGCAGAGGGCTCATAAGGCGGGCACCGGGCCCGGGACCCGCAGAGCTCGGCCCGCATGGAGCCCGCCAGCCCCCTGCCCGCCGCCTCGCCGGCCCCCGGCCGCCGGTCCGGGCCGCCGCCAGGCGAGGCCCCGCGGGAGGGCGGCCGGAGGAAGCGCACGTCCTTCAGCAAGGCGCAGCTGGAGCTGCTGGTCCGCGCCTTCGAGAAGCAGCCGTACCCCGGCATCGCGCTGCGCGAGCAGCTCGCCGGCCTCACCGACATCCCCGAGGCCAGGATCCAGGTAGGAGAGGCGGAGGGCGCCCGGCCCGCCCGCGCCCCCCATGCCGGGGAGCGGGGGAGGCACCCGGGTCTTCTCCCGGTGGCAGTGCCTTTCCCAGCGTGTTTTGGCAGGAGCGAGCCAAAGCACTTCCAACAGCGCCAAGAGGTCGCGGTTAACGCCTGCTCACCCTTCACAGGTCTGGTTTCAGAACAGGAGGGCCCGGCAGCTGAACCGCAAGAAGGGCGAAGCGGCCCTCCAGCCCAAACCGGTGTCCGGCAAGGAGGAGCGGAGCCACGGTGGCTGCCAGCAGCGGTGCCGAGGGACCCTCGGTCTGGGGCCGGACTCCGGCCTCCTCGGTCTGCAGCCTGGGCTGCCGGGGGGGAGCCTGAACTTCTCCGGGCAGCCGTTGCCCTGTCCGGGGCAGCAGTACTCGAGGCTCGATGCTCATTTCAGGAGCTTGGATAACGCTTTTGGAGGCTTCAACCAGACCCCATCTCACTTCAGCATGGATTATGTGGGAAAAGGGGTCCAGTTCGGTGCGGGAGCCATAGGGAGTGCTCCTCAGCTCTCACTCCCTGTCCCGCAAGGGCAGGACTATCCCTACATGAAGAAATCTTTCCCTGAAAACTACTATGCCGATGCAGATGTTCTCCAGCCGTGTACAGAAGATTACCAATATCTGTCAGCTAAAGAGAACGTGTATAGGAGGCCTGTCTTAAACTACCTCAGTGCTGACCAAGGCCTGGTCAATGAGAACTGTTTGTATATGAAGCCAAACACTTCCCCCTTTGCTAAGGGTTCTGCTCTGAGTTACAGTGAAGGGGAATCTCCGCTCGAGCTTAAGCAGATGAGGCACAGCCCACCTGTGGTTGCAGCAAGTGATGCTAGTCCTCCTTTGGTACCTGCAAAACATGAAGGGAGATACCCAGGGACTGCTCCAGCCCCGTCATATGGGCAGCAGCTGCTGGAGACAGTAAATGACTATGACCCTATTTGGCTGGGTATAAAAAATGAAATTTGGGGGAACGGCTTAGACTCGCTCTTTGAGAATGAGCAAAATGGGGAGCAAGGGCCTAAAAGTTACCTTTTTGCTTTGAGTGGCCAGAGTTCAACCTGTCATTTGGGTCACACATGAAACTGTGACAGCGAGTCTGCCCGATGAAAGATGAGTTATTTTTGTTCAATTGGCAGTGCCATCTAAATTGGCTAGAGGTTTTGCAGGTCAAAGGGTGGAGCGCTTGCTGTGACGTTTGTGTGCTGTCTGGAAGGGAAAGAAAGATAAACACAATTAGCAAGGTATACAAGAGAGTGACTTGCTGAATGTGTGCTGCTGCCCCTTCCTGGCCCCATTCTGCTGGGATTGCCACCAAGCTGCCTGTGGAGGAATTCCTGCGTGCATTTGGTTTTTGGTAGCTTCCTTAACCTGTATGTACAGACTGATCTTCACAAATACATCCGTACTGAAGACTTAGTCATCCAATGCTCAGACTGTGTTGGATTAGTTCTGCTAGGAGGCTTGAGACTACGGAATTGGGTTTCTAGCCTTGCTGTAGGAGGTTTTGTTTTTACCTGGGTCTGAATTCACGTGCTTTATCTCAAGAACTTGTAGAAAACAGACTATTTACAGCCTCTAGTAGAGAAGGCATTTACACAAAACGAGTATGCGCATGGCAAGAACAATCTGGGTGGTGGCAGGGAACGGCTCACGGGGTGTATTTGAGTTTTAGGTGTGCTCCTGATAAAGGACACTCCTGGCCTTTCCCTAGATACTTAATGTGTAGTGTTTTCATTTAAAAATGACCAAATTTGTAGCCTTCTAAAAGGCAGTATTTTTTGTGGTGTCCCACTGTATATTTTTTTCAAATTGTATGATTGTTATTTTAAAGGAATGGTGTTAATTTAATTTTAAAAAAAGTCATTTTCTCTTTACCAAAGGAAGGCTGATAATGAACTTGTGGAACTGCAGTCACAGAAAGATGTAATTGTGTTCCTTCTTTGCACTTCATGTGTTTTCAAAAAAAACAGTGGGCCCGTTTTTACACTTGTTGAGCTCCGTGGCTGTCTGGAAGACCACTGTAATCATAGAAAATAATTCTGATGAAATTAATGGGAGGGATGTATAGCTCTGGAGGGCTTCTGTGGTTGTGTTGAAGCATTATCAGGCCTAGGGTGTTGAAAACTTACACGCAAATCCTATTTTTTTGTATGAGTACCTAGATTTTAACACATTTTCTGTTAACTCCTTTTCTATAGAACAAAATAAATATAATAAAATTAAACACAGGCTATTTTATGAATAAAATTGCTGTCTCTGTGAAGAAGCTGTCTAGTGAATGTGTACACAAGAAGCCTGGACTATTAGTCCTGATTTTTGTCAGTAGTTTATTATTGACTTATTCACGGCCATGGCTAACTTTTCTGCCTTGACCTAAAGAACTGGAGCGCTCTCCTGTCCTACGGAAGAGCCACAGCTTGATCCCGTCGTTCCACGGCCCTCTGACCACACGAAATGCCACCGAGCACCACCGCCGCAAGGGGCCGGGCCGACAGGTCTACCCGCCTCCCCGCCCGCTCCGGGGTGCGACGGCGAAAGGGCTCCGGTGGCGGCAGCCCGGAACGCCGGTCGCAGCCGCTGTTTTCGGGGGAGAAGGGAACCGGCAGCGCGGCGCTGGGAGCGGAGGCAGGGGGCAGGTGGGCGCCGCGCTCCCCGGGCGGCTCCGAGCTCTGGGCGGGTGGGGGCGGCTCGGCCCGGCCCGGCGCTGCCCGTGAGCGGCCCCGGCCGCCCCGAGGCCCGCGGCCTGCTGCGCACGGAGGAGGCCGGGTACGGAGGAGGCCGGGCCCGGGCCCGGGCCCGGGCCCGGCCCTGCGGTGGCCGCGCGGTGCTCGGCAGCCCCGGGAGCGCCGAGGCTGGTGGTGGCCGCGGGTGGCCGGGCGGGACGGGAGGCGGCCGGTTCTTGGAAGCGGGTCCCGTCGCGCTCACGGGGTGCTGGTGTGGTGCGCGGTGCTGCACGTGGGCTAATGGCTTCGCTTCCTGTGCGCACACAGGAGCCGTCCGCCTGCTGCTGGCTGGCTGTGGGCTGCTGCTGACCGAGTAAGATGGAGGAGAAGGAGAAGAAGAAGCACCGTGCGAAGCATAGTGGGCCGAAGGCGGAGAAGAAAAGGAAACGTTACCTCAATGATCTAGGAATAGGAGAGGACGAGGATGCTCGGAAAAGAAACCCCAAAGCCTTCACGGTCCAGTCCGCGGTGCGGATGGCCAGAACTTTCCATAGGTAAGGAACAGGGATATATATATATGTTATACAACGTGCAGAGTCAGCCCGGTGAACAGACATTTCACGGGGTTTCTTTACTCCTTTGTGTAGAAATGCTCATAGTGCAGCTTTCACTGGCATGCTCATGAAGCTTTCATCATTTACAAGGTCGTGTTGTAACTTACACGTGTGTCAGCAGTGCAGTGCTTTCTGCATCTGTGTTATGTGCTGCAGGTATGCTGTTCTTAATGGAAAAAAAATAATACCTGTGTGGCTTTTTAGATTGTTGGAGTTCCACATAGCTGTTAGCATCCAGGTGCTTGCTGAAACTTCATGTTTGGATTTTTGCATCTGCTGAAGATTTTCAGAAAGAAACGTTACTGATTTGTAGGTTCTTCTTTTTGTTTGTTATAAATTTCTTCTCAGAACTCAGGATTTGAAGACTAAAAAACATCACATCCCCGTGGTTGACCGTACTCCTTTGGAGCCACCTCCTGTGGTGGTGGTTGTTGTTGGCCCTCCCAAGGTTGGAAAGAGCACCTTAATAAAATGTCTCATTAAGAACTTCACAAGGCAAAAATTGGTTGAAATCCGGGGTCCTGTTACTATTGTTTCAGGTGAGAACAAAGATATGAGAAATGGAAATGCTTGTTTTACACTCTTTAGTTGTCTTGATTTTAGAGCTAGTTCATGTTCTCATAATTTTTGGTCACGTTGAAGAAATCATTTGGGTGTGTTATCAGGCATACTCTTTAACAGTAACAGAATAGCGAGACTAGGGCTTTTCCCTTCTAAACTTGTTCTTTCCACCCTGCTGAGATTTCATTTCTATTTCTTCTTTCTGGCCTTTGGTCTGTGTTTTTTTTTTTTTTTCTTCCAATCCCCAAATATTTTTCCTAGTTTTTGTTTTCCCTTGGGTTCTCTTTTGAACTGTTTTTCTCTAGCTTTATCTTAACCTCTACATGCATATCTTGTTCTTTCAGGTTCCCAGTGTTAAAGTCCCACCTTTGTTTCCCTTTCTTTCTTAGACCAAGAGTTAATTTGCTTAGCCATTTCCAGTTACGTTTCTGCATCTCATCCGGTAGTCATTTCCTTCTCTCTTTTTGTGAAGTTTTCAGTCCCTATTTCCACTTGGCCTAGCCTGTTCTTTTCTTTACTTTTCTTGGATATTACCAGTTGGATCATCGAAGGTCCTAGGAGGAACATCTTAGCAAAAGAATTTTTAAGGGAGATCTTGCTTGGACCCAGACAACTGTGTTTGGTGTAGGTAGTCTCTTTAGAGATTTAAATTAATAAATCTGTGCAGTATTTGAACAGGCTGCCCGGGGAAGTGGTTGAGTCACCATCCCTGGAGGCCTTCAAAAAAGTTACAGATGTAGAACTCAGCAGCATGATTTAGTGGTGGACTTGTCAGTACTAGGTTAAAGGCTGGACTAGATGCTTTTAGGGATCTTCTCTAACATGAATCATTGTATGATTCTGTGATCTGCTTTTTGGAAGGAATAATTGACAAATATGGAAAAGGAAAACATTGAAAGGGAAAATGTGCTAAATTGGATTTCTTGGTTGGTCTACTGGGATGCAGGGACTGAACTTTGATAACTTTAGACAATAGTTATTTAAAGTTGTCATTCTTGTTGTCTGAAGTTTCATTAGATAATTCTGATTAGTCAAGTCAAATTAATTCCGGGTACTTTCTTCTAGTTGAAGCGCTTGTTAAGAAATCTTTCTTACCCTCTACCTTTCATTCATTTATTTATTTATTTAAAATCTCTATCAGGGTGTATTTTTCCTGGTAATACCAAAAGGACAAAAAGAAAATCAAGTCCTTGGTACTAACTCTGGGTTACTAAGGATAAGGCACTTGTACAATCGCACATATTTGACAGTCTATATGCTAGAGAAGAATGTGAGTCCCAGATACTGTTTAGGAACATAAGGAGTACAAATTGAAAAGCAAGCTGTGGAGTAATTAATTTGCTTTGTTTCAGTTTTCGGTTCTTCTTAATCTTGTTTTCAGGTAAAAAACGCAGGCTAACTATTATTGAATGTGGATGTGACATTAACACAATGATTGACCTGGCTAAAGTTGCTGATTTGGTAAGTTAACAGTAGACGGTAATTTTTTATTAAAATTCATAATGAAAGTACTACTTTTGACTAGACTGCACCAAGAGTGTTTTCTTTGCAGTCTTATGTCTGTCTTCGAAGGCTGCTGTGCATCCATGTGATTGATTTCAGTGAAACGTTATCACCTTTGTAGCTTTAAGTACAGTGGATCAAGTCTGTTTGTATTGAGGACCCGATGCACAGTCTATGTATCTACTTAGAATTCTACTTTGTGTGCATGTAGAGTATAGTGTTCGTAGCCAATTAGGGCTTGAGATCCTTAGCTAAATATTGACTGAATTAAAGTGCATGCAGTAGTCCACATACTGTTCTACCTGCGTGTTTCCTACTTGAGGAAGTGAGATGTATTTAAAAAATCTGCAAAAATCAGTCAGTAAGTAGATGGGACATGTTTAACATACTGAATGCACACAGTGATGCTGCAAATTTATTTGGGCTTATTGTTAGGAGGCTGAGATGGCATAATAACTTGCCGACCTTTCTCATCAGTTGCCATGCATTTTAAGTTCTTCATTGCTGAGGACCCAACGTGGCTTTGCTTCCATTTTCATGCTACTTTGGGTGCCATTTTCCTGTGTCAGTGTATTTTAGCGATGCACGACAATATTGCAGTATGTGCGGAAAGCTTGTTTGTCTTGCTTTACCAAAACACTTTGCCTCAGAGGCCTTAATCAGTCTAAGCCTAAGATACCCAAAACTGAGGGGGTTTATTATTTTTATCAGTCATTCCTGCAAATATTGGAGGGTTTTCAATTTTTAATTTTTAAAATTTTCCAGGTAAGTACCTGTTCGGGCCTTAATATAATAGTGTATATTACTGTATTCATAGGGCAGCTGTGTTCTTCTGTAGTTCTGTTTGAGAGTGTGTGCAAATGAGATCTGTGCTAAGATTTGATTGACTGGAAAAGCAGATTTGATTTCCTAAACTGAAGTAACTTCTGAAGCATACTGTAATTGAAAAGGCCAAGTTGATTTTCAGGTTATATGAAAATAAATAAGAAAACTTTTGCAAGATTTTTGTTCTGAAGAAGCTTATGACTTTAAAGGCTTGGTCTTTGAAGTTAGCTTGTATAGGCATCATAGTGGCTTTCCAGTGAAACAGTGATCTTGTGTCTTCAGGTTCTGATGCTCATTGATGCCAGCTTTGGATTCGAGATGGAAACATTTGAATTCCTGAACATTTGCCAGGTACATGGCTTTCCCAAAATTATGGGAATTCTTACCCACCTGGATACGTTCAAGAACAACAAACAATTAAAGAAGACAAAAAAGAAGTTAAAGCACAGATTCTGGACTGAAGTATATCCGGTATGACAGCCAACATTCATTTTCCATATATTTTGCATTAAATTAGGCTGAATTAAGAGTGAGACAATACTTTAAAAAAAGACATTGTTAAAATCTCTTTAATAATACTCTAAATGGACAATTTTGATTATATTATATATATATTAGTTATTATATATATCTTTATTAGATAATGTGGTCTTCTGTTTACTGAAATACTTGGGTAATTACTCCGTGTCCCAAGCTACTAAATGTGTTGTACTAGTAAAAAGGTCTGTTATGCAGGTATTATGCAAGAGGAATATGCTTGTTCAATTTAGGAGACAAATAGAACCTTTGCACCATTTTTTTCACTGCGAATTATTTTCTCCTAAGGTTTAGGGGGCAGTTGTGATGTTGAAATAAGCTAAGTAATTTAATCTTTTGGAATCCATTTTAAACTGCAATTTACATTTATGATTTACAAATTAGAATTCCATTAGCTCCTTCAGTTTTGCAGGTATTAATATTATATTTAATGTTTTTATGTCTTTTTACTGTGTTTAGGGTGCTAAGCTGTTCTATCTGTCTGGGATGGTTCACGGAGAATATCAAAAGCAGGAAATTCACAACTTGGGGCGTTTTATCTCTGTTATGAAATTCCGACCTCTTACTTGGCAAACGTCTCACCCATATGTTCTTGTGGACAGGTGTGTGCTTTTCTCTGATCTTCAGTCTCAGCATAGAAAACACCTCTGCAGTTAAAAAGGCTATATTATTAGAACCAGTAAGCTTTATGTGTGTAATGGGTATTTAGTAATTATCTTGATGGCATGGGGGAAATTAAAACATACTTTTAAGTTTGCATCCGTGAGTTTAGCCATTCATTTTCTACTTGCATTGGATCATGTTGCCCAGCCTTTGGTATGTAGTAAATTTCTTTTGAAACCCAGGAAAAAAAAAAAAACAAACAATTAGAGGATCCTCCTTGTTTATGATCATGTTAAATCTCTAGAAAAGTAAAAGCACTCTAGCAGTTTAACAAGGGCTGGTGAATTAGTTCATGTGCAACATGAAAGTGATCTTGATGATGGCTGTGCCTACTGGAGAAATTACCTCTCCTTTCATGTTTTATTGCCAGAATGGTTACAGTTATGGTTAAACTCTTAGAAAATTCTTACTGAAATTCTTTAAAGAATTGAAAGAATTTCTTACTGAAATGTTAGAAAAAAATGTTAAAGAAGTAGGTAAGTATCATGCAAAGTCCTGTGAAATACACAAAGCAAAGACAGGGAAAAAGAGAAGAAAAATATTCTGTAGTCTTTCAGTCACATTATTCTAGGTTACTCTAACTGTTTCTATTATTTTGCGTTCTGGATGGGTTATAAGTTCATCTACAGCCAGAGTAAGTGTCCCCTCCTTGGTGTTTTTGTTCCCTCCTTTGTGCAGTGTAGAAAGCAGCAGTGGAAGCAGTTTCCATCTCATGTGCCTGAAATCAGTCTCTCTGTTCCTGTGCCTGTCCCTGTGGTATTTTTTTGTATTGCTCACTGACGTTATTAAGGAAAAGAAGGTACTACATGGCTGAAGGGAATACATCTTTCAGATTCTTATGGTGGTTACCTGTTTTCCCTCTACTAGCAAAATTTGTTTGAGGAGTGTTGTGTGTGCAAAGCATATAAATAATGATTAAAATGTTAAACAAGAGATATATGTTCAGGGAAATGTTAGTAAGTCTTCTGGAAATATCTTGTTGGACATGATGATGCAACTTAAAAAAAAAAAAGTATTTTTTTTTTCCTTCATGATATTTATTTTATACCAGATTGATTTTTAGGGTTTGCAAAACATGACATAGTGGTGCCACAGTTCTATTCTCTTACTTTATATTTTTTTTTAATGTTGGGTAGAATGGAAGATTTGACAAACCCAGAGGATGTCCGAATCAATCCCAAATGTGACAGGAAGGTATCAGTTTATGGCTACTTAAGAGGAGCACACCTAAAAAATAAAAGCCAAATTCATATGCCAGGTAATTTATCAGATTCTTAAAACTGTGTTTGTGCTGATCTATGTAGCTGACATTATTGTGAATTTATTTGCATCTTTAAACAGTACATTGTAACATTTTTCATCTGTCTATGCTTCTGGAACTTACTTTTTATAATATTTCTGTAGAAATACATTATTGTAAATAGTTTTGCTTTTAATTCTGCAGTTCTCTTATAATGTTAAACACAGAATGGGCAGCATCTGAAGATCTTCACTGGTGTTTTGCTTTAAAAGATGCTTGCAGTGTAAAATAGCACTAGTAGTGAAAATAAAATTTGGCTTATTTAAAATATCTCATACTCATTGAATAAATTTAGTATTTAAGTGCATGATTTAAAAGCTTAAATTTCTTAATTTCTTACTAAAACCAGACAAACGCAAAGCTTTTCAATATTCTGGTGAACATACGTAAGCTTCTCTAAGTTTAGTGGTAAACAGAAAAATCAGATATTTGATACAAAGCTTGCTGTTGACAAATTACTGAATGCTGTAATATTTCTTTACCTCTTTTAATTCTAAAGCGTGTACAATTCATTACAAACTTTATGAAAGCCTTATTGCTTCACTGTCTGTCACTCCAGGTGTAGGGGACTTTACTGTGAATGATGTGAGTTTCCTACCAGACCCCTGTGCCTTACCTGAACAGCAGAAGAAGCGTTCATTAAGTGAGAAGGAGAAGCTAATCTATGCCCCTCTCTCAGGAGTGGGTGGTATCGTGTATGATAAAGACGCTGTTTATATTGACCTTGGTGGAAGCCATGCTCATAAAAACGAAGAGGTAAAGGAATGTTGTTGATATGAATTCTCCTCTCCTACAGAATGTAGTTTTCACCTTTAGAGTCAAAATGAAGTGCTTAACAATAAGCTTCTTAAAAAGAAAAAAAAAATCCTATATATTGTTTAACTTCTTTTTCTGCTCTAGTGTTTTTTTCTTTGTAAAATGTTGTGCAAAACATTTGAAAGATCAATTACTAATAAGTAATTGAAGTTAGTTTTGGAAACTTTCAGAACATTGACTTAAGATTTATGGAAGCGCCTGGTGCTGGGATATTATTATTCTGACTTTGTAAAGTAGGGTACTTGCAGGAAAGCACTTACAAGATTTGACTCATAAAAGGGAGAGTTGGCATATATTTGCATATGCAAGAATTGACTTCAGCTACTTTCCTCTGTATTCTGCTAAATGTTAAATACATTTAGGTTGATAATATGTAGGATTGCTTACATTTACCACAGTGGTTACATACTGTGAAGGAAGCCATCTTTCATTTTTCATGGGTTAATATTACGTGCATTCTTGAAAGAGGGTGGGACCTTGCTATGCTGAGAAAATGTTTATTGAAAATGCTTTGGGATTTTTTTTCTTACAAATGCATATTCCTACTGTTTTAGGCGTATTAAGGACTTCATTAGATGTTTATTTATTCATCTTAATTTAAATGTAAAAAAATGTTTGTTTTCCAGGAGGAAGTGAGACCAAATCATGAACTAGTTCAGAGCCTCATTTCCACTCATTCAGCCATTGACGTTAAGATGGCATCAAGCAAGGTTTCTCTCTTCATGGACTCTAGACCATTAGGTTCAGAAGATGTAGGACAAGAGTAAGTTTTGAATTTTGAGTAGTGTTTGAACATTAAAGAATCTCTGGTTTTATGTTTTAACTTAGGAAGAATTCGTAATAGAGCACAATTAGTAGAATGGCTCTCATCCTATTTCTTCTTTTAAGACTTCTCATGCCAAGTACGTATTTTGAAAAATAATTGCTATTAAAGCTTTGTAAGCAGTATAATTCTGCCATCCAGAAATTCCTTGCTGATACAGCCTTAACAAGTTCAACTGTGTTTTTTGTCAGAGCTTTGGAGAACAGTAGTCATAATCTTCAGTGAAATTCTTTGTATAACCCATTTTCATTCAATGGAAAATTAAGAAAATTTTTAGAATTATGTGTGCCTATAATGTAGTGTAGTGTAGTATGGTCAGAGGCTTACCATACTTAAATAAGTCTGTTGCCTTTCTAGTGTTTTCTATAACCTCTCTCTGTTTTTGATAGTCCTCCTACAAAAAGTCTTTAAGATACTAACATGAAGCTTAATTGTTTCACTAACATTTCCTTGCACTTCTCTCTCTTCCCCTCAAATGTGATCTTGAAAAAACAGGTTTGTGATGCCAAAAGAAGAGAGGCAGATTGATTTGAAGACTGGAAGAGTACGTCGGAAGGCATTATTTGATGAAGAAGAGAAGAAAGAAAATGATGATGCAGTTAGTGATGAGGAAGACGACCAAGAAGAAGAAGAAGACATGTCTGAGGGTGGAAGTGATGATGATGATGAAGATGTGGAGGAAGAAAGTGATGAAGAGCTATTAGGGGAAGAGACGGCTATTGGGAGTGCTAAGTGCCTGAAAACAGAGGTGGCTAAAGAAGAATCCATGAGTGAACTGCCAGCATTTGCAGATAGTGAGGATGATCTTGAGATGAGTTCTGAAGAAGAAGGAAAAACTGCATCTGAAGAAAACGAGATGGAGGAAGATGAGGACGATGAGCAAGGGACAGACAGGAATGAAAGCTCAGATAGTGAATTTGAGGCTGTAAGCAAAGGAGCTGCGGAGTCTGAAAAATATGAAATAGCTAGTGAAGATAGAGAAATGAAATCACAACTGTCAGCTCGCAGTCTGAAAAAGAAAACAGTGCTCACAGCAGATTCGGGAAATTGCACAGCAGAAGAGGCATCAGAATCTGAGGCTGAATCCTTTGATGAGGGAGATGACGAAGAACAATCACATGATGAATTAGAAACTGAAGTGTCAAATCAGAAACAATTTCATCATACTTGGACAAAGAAAGCTGATAGTCCTAGACGGAAAAAACTTGAAGCTGTAGAAGCTGAAGATGATGATATTGAAAATCTACTGAGAGAGGAAGAGGAGTATGAAGAAAAAACAGATTTTTCTGCTGACACCGCAGGTAGACTATGAATGTTATATTTTTTCTAATGCAGATTTTTCATTGGGTTCATTGATAAAAGATATTGTAATGACTAAATATTATATGTATTGGAGGGGAAGCATTGTATTGAATGACCAACTTCAAGTTTGGAAACCTCAAATTATTTGTTGTTAAGCCTTTGATTTGCAGTGTAGCAAGCAGGTCTGAGGTTTCCTTGCTCAAATATGGAGGTGATTAGTTTTTATAAAACGCAGTGTTTCTATATACGTTTCTTCTTATCTTTAATCTTTCTGGATATGTGTATAAAATATATTAAGATGCTCTATTACATTTAGAAAGAATAAACCATTCTTGGTGGAATATTATTAAAATGTTTAAAACGTTGACCTGAGCATCTGAATATGTTTCCCTGAGAGGCTGCAGAATCTCCATTCTCAGAGATGCTCAAAAGCTATCTGGGTGGTCCTGGGTAACTTGCTCTAGGTGACCCTACTTGAGCAGGGAGGCTGGACAAGATAACTTACAGAGGTCCCTTCCAGCCTCAACCATTTAGTGACTCTTTGGACAGGGAAAGTATCATCGTGAAAATAGTCAGATTTGTTATTATTGCTAATAATCTCTTACACTTTTGTCCTTCTACAATTAGCATTCATCAGGAGAAAAAAAAAGAGGAGGTAAAACCTGTTAGCCATAACTAATGTTTCCGTGTATATATGAAGTATGAAACAAAGATAAACTTTGGGTTGTATTCACATTTCTTAAGGCTGTGTTGGCCATGTCCTTATTTCAATTACTTATGTAGTTCCTAAGTTTTGCCATTTTCTGGGGATGGAATGTGCATTTTTCCCTTTTCAGGTGCACTGAAGTGGAAAGAGGATCTCACACAGAAGGCAGCTCAGGCCTTTCTAAGGCAGCAACAGTCAACCCCTAATCTCCGTAAACTTGTATATGGAACAGGTACAGATTTGTCTGGAAACTTATACTATCTTAATATATAGTAGGCTTTTAGCTGCTACCAAGATTGTAAGTCTAAATCTTGGAGCACTTTTAGAGGGAGTCTTCAGAGGTGTTAATTGAGTTTCTTAATTGCCAATACTAATTTTCACTGATAATTTTAATAAAGACAGTTTTTACTTTTCCAATAAAAACATTTTGAGCTCATTTGGCAGACTACTGGGTTGTTACTCATGTTTTACGGACTAACTATTTTCCCCAAGACATCAAAATTTTAGTCGCTTCTATAATTGTATAGTAGTTATTACACAAATCCATTATGATGATTGATGCCTTTCATAAAGGCGTGTCTTTTCATTGGCTGTTTTCAGTAATTTCTGTCTCAGTGATGGAGAGTGGAATAGTCTTCTAGACATTTCTTAGTGTTATCATGTCTGAGATAAGGGTGTTTGTCAAGGAAAAACAATAAATAAGCCAGGTGACTTAAAAAGAAAATAAAATAGTTTTTTTATATGCTTTGTCCTATGTAATTCTCAACTTTTCCAGTCTGGATGTACAAAAGTCATTATGCAGAAGCTATATAGAATACAGTAAGAATTTGGCTTCTATAAACCTCTCACAGTGAGGTTTATTGCAAGATTTACTGACAGATTTTCAAGTCCAATAGCTAGTCTGGTTTACAGACTAGCTTAGTGTTGCTTTTACTGCCAGATCATTTTGGTATTGTTTCTAGTCATGGTATTGAGAGAACGCTCTGTTTACTTATTGAGCATTATTTTTTGTGGTGATTCCCGTTATGCAAATTGAACTAGATTTCAGGTTGTTCAAGTAAGTACATGCAATTTGTGAAGTGTATTATGTTTCAATATGGAACAATTGCACAACCAAAGCTGAGTATGGGCACAGCATATAGTTACCTTCCTGGCTGCTGCTTACCTGACTTGTTCCTTGTTTATGTATTAGTTCAACTCTTACACCAGATCAGAACCATGACTTTTTCTTCAGTCTTTGATATTTTTGGTATAAGGTGCTTTTGGCTTGCTTTTTTTTTTTCCCTCAAACTACTGAAAGTGTTGTGAAACAAGGTGGAGAAGAGGTTGTTGACAAATGTTATCCATGCACTGTAGAGGATGTAATCACTGTCTGTTTCATGTAGCTGTTGAGGATGACGAACATGGAAGTGAGGATGCAGGTGATGAACTTGGAGGTTTGTTTCAAGTCAGACGTCCAGACAAAGAATCCAAAGAGAAAGCTAATGCTCTTGACTGCTCCAAATTTCTTATAGAAAAGCCTCAGGACTGGGACTTAGAAGAGGTAATGCACTTAGATAATTGTTTTTGCAAATCTTATAATGGTTATGTTTTGGGTAGGTCTTCAATAGCACTACTAAGTTGTTTTGGAGGAGTGGCATTGAAACAAACCTATGCGAAGGACAATGAGTGTCATATATTCTGCTACTTACGACCGTAGCAAAATGTATTTAGATGTATTTACTATCTAACAGGTTTCAAGGTCTGTTCTCACACAAATGGAAAGCTAGGTAGAATAAGTTAGTTTAATGCTTGCCTTTCAACTATCTGTTGGATCATAGTTCCCTGTTTTTATGTAAAAAACAAAACAAAAAAAAAACAGGAATCATGAGTGAAAATATGTGTAAAGACATTTGGGCAAGATTTGAGGTGGTTTCTCATTCCTACTTTCAGCTGAGGCATTATGTAGTTTTGGTAATGATGTCTTGATGTGAAGCTGTGTGTGAGAATATCAGATGATCTCTAAGCTGGGAAGATGGTTGAGGAAAGGCGAATGAATCAGAGAATGTTTGTGTTGTTGACCTGGATAGTTAAAGCCTGTTATCAACACCTTTTTTTCAGGTTATGAGCAGTATTAAAGACTGCTTTGTTACAGGAAAGTGGGAAGATGATAAAGATGCCGCAAAGTTGTTGCAGGAAGATGGTATGTGTAAGACTTAAAAATGGCTAATGGATAAAAGAGTTTAAAAGAAAAAATATGACTTTATGCATTTAGAATGCATTTAGAATGTTCTGCACTAGTTACATATTGAAATTTTCTTCAAACTGTAATATAAAGTATTGAACAGATGTGAATATATTTAAATGCTGCTGTAAAAATGTGCAAGTAGCACATTTTGAAAATTTGCTCTCTGAAAAAGAGGCTGTGTATTTTCAATTAGGAAATGAAGTCCTTATTTAACACTTGTTCATACCAACTTCTCATTGTTTATATTAATTTAGCTACTTGTTATCTATGTTTTATTGCTTCGGATAGTCTGGGTGGAAATAAATTCTCTTTTATGGAAAGACAAACTGATCGCTTGCATTTGGCTCAAAAATGAGATCTATCTTGAGATTTTTTTAAGATTATTTTTTGTGTGTAGTTTTATAAATGTTTGGAAAAAACTTTAAAAAAATTAGTAATACGTCTGTACTGTTTCTGCAGATTGAGGTTTGACAGTTTTAGGGATTTTTTTTAAACTTAAAAATTGTCTGCTTTATTTATTTACTTGCTTTAATAGAGAAGCTCAATTGCTCTGCTAGGTGCCTTGAATCATTAGAGAATTAACTAAAAGCACTCCTGTTACATGAAGTTAATTTTGTGAGGTAGCGTCTGTGTGTTCATTTAGAATGATTAAGCTTTATTTTTGTATTTGAACATAAAGTATAGGTATTAAAAGGTAAAAGGAGTATCCAGTGGAGTTCAGCTGAGAATATAGAGAATAGAGAAGACAGAACGTATTTCTAAAACTTGATAGGAAGGAAATATGTCTGGGCTGAAACTAATCTACAAAGTACTGCTAAGTACAACACTGAAAGTATGATGAATTCTATGGGACAATGTAACAGGTTAGATGTCAGATGTCTTGGTTGTTTCTTGTTGCAGAAGAACTGTATGGAGATTTTGAAGATCTTGAAACAGGTGTTGTGCACAAAGGAAAGCCTGCTGCTGAAGGAGATGAGGTATGACCTGTGTTTGTGTATTCTGGAGCAACATATGTATGTATATGTGAGTTTCTGATCAAACTCACATAGGCAACCTATGCAATACATTTCATTTTTGTGACTCAAAAGAAATGAATAGGAGCGAGGAAGAAAAGATGTGTGACTCTGGAACCTATAAAAAGATCATACATTTTTAGATTCAACCTTATTTGTTTAAAATAAATTAATTGAGTAGATTAAGTCATCTCACTATTTAACAGTAGATGTCAGGCTTAATCAAGAGTTGGAGGATCTGAAGTAATAAGAGAATATCTTAAAAGCGAGTGTTATCACAGCTGTTCATACTGTGTCATCTGATGTGGAAGATTATAGAGCTCTGTTTAAACACAACAAACAATGGCAACTTAGATTCCTTACATCTGTATAAAAAAGGCTGGTGGAAGCACTTTTCTGCTGTGACTTGGATGTTTCCCAGGAACAGAGCTGTAGGCATCTGTGATAATATAGATAGAAAAGTCAAAAAAATTTTTAGATTGTACAATTTGATGTCTTTACAATTGGTATAAAATTAAGGGTAACATCATCATTTTGACAGCGTTCAAATGGTTTTTGAACAAGCTTACTCCTCTCTGGCTGCTAGAGTGCTTCCCTCAGAGCAGTACTAGTCAATGCTATCAACAAGTTTTTTTTTCCTCTTCTACTACATGTGCTTGTTTTAGATGTAGAATAATAGGCCAATTTTAGTGTCTGTTCCCCAGCATTAAAATAAATGTTAAGTCAAGAAGCCTTTTAGTGAAAAAGGATATTATAAGATTACGAAATGTCTTGGTCATAGCCAAAGTCACATGTTCTTTTATGAGTAACTTAGAATTTTCTATTTCCATTTTAGATAGAAATGAGTAAGTCAATGCAATCACTTGCATTGTGAAAAAAATATTTCTTAATATGTATTAAAAACGTTGATCAGAATGGCTTGTTTTCAGTGAACACTTTTACGTATTTGCTAAATTATCTTTGACCAGTCTGAAAATGAGGAAGAGGGCAATGATGGAAAGAAGTCCAAACCAGAAGCTGAGGAAGAGGAAAAGAAAAAGGAGCGTCTGGACAAGAAACGGAAGCTGAAAGAAATGTTTGATGCAGAGTATGATGAAGGGGAAGCCACATACTTTGATGATCTTAAAGAAGAAATGCATAAACAGGCCCAGGTACAAGCTGTTAATTTGGCAATTTATTTGACTGTATGTTTTCAGAAATGGCGCACAGAGGTTGCCTGAAGGTCTTTGCTGGAGACACACACGACAAACCAAACAAATGAAAGTTTAATTTAAATTGAGTTACTTGGTTAACTGTAGTCTAAATTACAGAAAGTTAAAGTTTAAATGACATATCTTGACTTATTTTATAAGTTTTTAACAATAATCCATTTGTTACTTGGTAGTGGAACTAGCATGGCAGGTCTTAAAAAATAAACCAAACAACAACAAAAACAAGAGAGTGGAATCCTGATGCCCTTCTCTCCTCAGGAGAAGCTTTTTATGTGGAAGGAAGTAAAAATCCTTTTCATACTAACTTGCATCAAATATTTACCTGGTATTGTTTTGGTGTGTTTTTTTCAGTGTTAAAAATAGATGAGTAAGTTTTGCGTGGTAGTCTTCTCATCAAACTGTCAAGCTATTTTGAGAAAAATTGTTGATGATGATGCTAAGTACATGTAGTTGGAGTCGAGGGTAACTAGTCGCAATTTGGTACTGATTTTGTTCCAGGCCTTGTTTCTAGATAAAATCATCTGAACTTAAAAGTGGCTTATATCTTTGGCTGGCTTGGAAGAACATTCCATTCCATTCCTAATAATTTCACTGTCTTCTGACAAAATCTTGCCCCAGATAGTCATTAAACTAATTGTTACCCTTTTGTATTAGGCTGTGTCACCATACAGCTAAATAAAAACATCATCCGATGGGTGAGCAATTGGCTAACGGGCAGGGCCCAAAGGGTTATGGTGAATGGGGCTGCGTCAGGCTGGCGGGCAGTCACCAGTGGGGTCCCTCAAGGCTCCATTTTAGGGCCGGTACTTTTCAGTATTTTTATAAACAATCTGGATGTAGGAATAGAAGGTATTTTGAGCAAGTTTGCTGATGACACCAAACTTGGAGGAGTTGTGGACTCGGATGAGGGTGGAAAGGCCTTGCAGAGGTATCTGGATAGGTTGGAGAGCTGGGCGATCACCAACCGCATGAAGTTCAATAAGAGCAAGTGCCGGGTCCTGCACCTGGGACGGGGAAACCCTGGCTGCACGTACAGACTGGGCGATGAGACGCTGGAGAGCAGCCTAGAAGAGAGGGATCTGGGGGTCGTGGTAGACAGCAAGTTGAATATGAGCCAGCAGTGTGCCCTGGCAGCCAGGAGGGCCAACCGTGTCCTGGGGTGCATCAAGCACGGCATCGCTAGTAGGTCGAGGGAGGTGATTGTCCCGCTCTACTCTGCGCTGGTGCGGCCTCACCTCGAGTACTGTGTGCAGTTCTGGGCACCACAGTATAAAAAGGACGTGAAACTGTTGGAGAGTGTCCAGAGGAGGGCTACGAAGATGGTGAAAGGCCTGGAGGGGAAGACGTACGAGGAACGGCTGAGGGCACTGGGCCTGTTCAGCCTGGAGAAGAGGAGGCCGAGGGGAGACCTCATTGCAGTCTACAACTTCCTCGTAAGGGGGTGTCGAGAGGCAGGAGACCTTTTCTCCATTAACACCAGCGACAGGACCCGCGGGAACGGGGTTAAGCTGAGGCAGGGGAAGTTTAGGCTTGACATCAGGAGGGGGTTCTTCACAGAGAGAGTGGTTGCACACTGGAACAGGCTCCCCAGGGAAGTGGTCACTGCACCGAGCCTGACTGAGTTTAAGAAGAGATTGGACTGTGCACTTAGTCACATGGTCTGAACTTTTGGGTAGACCTGTGCGGTGTCAAGAGTTGGACTTGATGATCCTTAAGGGTCCCTTCCAACTCAGGATATTCTATGATTCTATAAGCGCTTGTGGCATACTTACTAAGTGACTAAGATAGTGACATACTTACTAAGAACATTTGAAGTGTAAACAAGTAATTCCAGTAAAATTATGTGAAATAATTTACAATTGTTTCACTAGAGGTCTTTTTAAGAAATACATACACATCTGCAGTTAGCTGTGCTCCTACTGCAGGAGGGAAGGGCAAGTATCTCAAACTGGGGATGTGCAAAGACTTCTTCAAAAATAAGCTTGGGCCCCAAGATTTGTGCCGTATCTTAGTACCTTGGAAAATGAAATTGGTAATTAGTTTGCTTGAACATTGCATCTTATATTGTAAGATCACTGAACATCAGGAGCTACAGTAGGATGGTAAAGCTTTTCTCATTCACAAGGATATTTTGTTAAACATTTACATAATATCTGCATTTATATGGCACAGAAGAGCTTTAAAAGACCCATTCGAGGATACAGAGTGTCCGAGGACACAGAAATATTTTTAAGCTGCTGAATAAGATAGGAGCCCTGTCCCCTTATAAGCAGCACCTACAGATCAGGATGTTATCTTTAAAAGGTAATTGGGTTCCTAAATCAAAAATGTACTTTTGATAGTTGTACCTTTAAAATCCAAAGTCACACTTATGAAAGGTGTATCAGAAGTGACTCAGTCATTTGCTTCTCTTGGGCATTGTCTTTCAAGTAGACTAACAGGCCCACTTGGGATTTCAAATTGGAAGGATTTCATGGTGGCAGAGATGATTCATGGTTTTGAATAAAAAATCACAAAACCTATTAGATCTTTTAGGAGATATTTATATAAATCTTAGCATGTTTTAAATAGAACCGGCACCTTACGAAGAAGTTGTTAATACTTGAGTTTTGTAAAACACGTGATGACTTTCTCTTTGACACATAGCTTAATCGAGCTGAATTTGAAGATCAAGATGATGAGACCCGAGTGCAGTATGAGGGCTTTCGGCCTGGGATGTACGTTCGAATAGAGATTGAGAATGTTCCATGTGAATTTGTCCTGAATTTTGACCCTCATTATCCTATTATCCTGGGAGGTTTAGGCAACAGTGAAGGAAATGTCGGATATGTACAGGTATGTAGCCAAAGCTGTGAGTACATTTTCTTTCAGTACAGATGTGCTTTATTGTGTTTTCAGTTGCTTTTTATTTTCTGTTTCTTAAGGATATAATAATCAGACAGAAGTATTTGTTTTAATCTCTTGAACAGTGGAATTGCTTTTGATAGAATTAACTCTATGATAGCAGACGCTGGAGTTTCACAGGCTTGGACGGATAACAGGAAGAAAAATGTCACCGTTATTTAACGTTCATAATAGGGTTCTGCAGATAGGTCTCAGGAGTAAGGTACACTAATTGTGGTTGCTAAATCACAGGCATGATTTGCACTCTGAGGTTTGTGTTTTATGAACAGGTGGCTGGAGAAAAGTTACTATTTTTTTTGTTTGTTTGTTTTATTTGTTGTAATATACGAATGCAAACATGATTTTGAAGTAAGTGAAATACTGATTAGCTTTATCTTTCCAGTCAACCTAGCATTAATGAGTGTTCAAGGATAAAAGCTTTCTGAGTAAGAAAATTCTAGTGTAGTTGGAAGATGCTTTCAATCATTCCTCAAAATTAAGGCTTGACTTTCCAAATTAGTGTGATTATCTTGTTATAACATTGTTCATCTTTTCTTCTAATTAGTTGCGCCTGAAGAAACACCGATGGTATAAGAAGATTCTTAAGACACGTGATCCTTTAATTCTGTCATTAGGTTGGAGGCGATTTCAGACTATCCCGATGTTCTATATTGAAGATCACAATGGGCGTCACAGACTTCTAAAGTACACACCGCAACATATGCATTGTGGAGCAACTTTTTGGGGTGAGGGCATTATGGAGCTACTGTCTTGAACTACTTATATCCTGTAAAGCTTGAGAATTTTGTAAAGACTTTAAGGAAACACATCTGGGAACTTTGGGGATGAAAGATCTTGAAGAAACTGTGTTCCCTGTGGAATATAAAATATCAAAAAATGTATGGTAAAACAGGCAGTTGCTAAAAGAAAGAAGGGAGGTGGATTATTTGGCTTTTAATCAAATTGTGAGCATTCTGCTTGGTTGTATTGTATCAAGGAGGAACCTCATTTGTTTGGTTATGTGCAGAGAAGGTGAGCACTTGCACACACGTGGGCTGGACATACAAATGCTTCCATACAAAAGTAAATTTGTGCACAGATAGTTGCATTAACTTCAGTGGGGCTGTTTATCTGGGTAATGGATTGAATATTTTATTTAACCTGTCCTTGGTTTCAGTTGTTGAGATTATTCAGGTGTTTCTAAGCTTTTTGAGCTTTAAGTAGAAGCTATATATTGTATAATAATGCCCTTCATGCTTTTTTATTTAATTTTCTTGTAGGGCCAATCACTCCTCAGGGGACAGGATTTTTGGCAGTTCAGTCTGTCAGTGGCACAACGGTAGGTCTGTTACAACAAAGTGTCAATTACTGCTTTCCATAGGATTTATATTTTTAGAATAAATGGATTCAGGGAGGAAGATTTACATGTTGTAAAACAGATGTTATAGGAACTTAGCAGGTGGGTGGACTCATCTTTTGAAAGATGTATTGTGATGAGATAGGAAACTAGATAGGGCTTTTTTTTTTTTTTCTTACAACAATTTTTATCTGCTATACTGAAAACTATAAACACTGTTTTATTATTTTCCATTGAAGGGTTTATGCCTGCTTGTTTTTCAGGTACTCAATATTTAGATAATTTTAAAAACCTTTTTAAATTCAGAGATTCTGATATTTCTGTTGAAAAAGTTCGTCCTTGATGTGATTTTTCTGTATCTCGTTAGGGTTTTTATGAGCATTTGAATTCCTGTAAATAATGTTCAAGCAGTATTGATCAAATATGATCGTTATTTGCGTATGTTACCCATATAGAGACAACGATTACAGACAGACAGCATACAAAGGTTTTTTGAGTTGCGTTGTAATGAGAATAACAGTAGTGATTATCTTTTCCTTAAATATACCTCGTATAAGTCGTGTTGCACAGACATTGCATTACAAGTATTAGAAGGTTATTCTTGTCATGTGTCCACAACATAATAATGATTTACAGCAGTGCATGACTCTTTTCCTTTGAGATTTTGAGCAAGATTCTGTTTTACAGAGAAAAAACAAAGACAGATAACAGAGACTTCCAGGTTGCTTCCAAGATAATTAAAATGGAAGCTCTGAGAATCTCATTAGTGAATGGCAGGAATGTTGTGTCACAGCGGTATCTTAACTAGTCCGTATGAAGTCAGTTTATATTTGTCATCCTGAGCTATTCCTGTAAATGTTACAAATTCTGAATTCAAAACTCTAAAAAGCAATGTAATTGTATCAATGAAATTGTTTCTTTGCTATTTAGTAAATATATGTATTGCTATGTGATAAATGTGGTTCAGCCATGTCTTTTATCTCTGTGTTTTCAGCCTGATTTTCGGATAGCTGCCACAGGAGTTGTGCTTGATTTAGACAAATCCATAACTGTTGTGAAGAAATTAAAGCTAACTGGCTTTCCATTCAAAATTTATAAGAACACTTCTTTTATTAAGGTATGTATGTACTATAAAACTATTCACCATTGTTAGGAAGGAGTGCAACTTGGGCCTACGTTCATCTGTCTTTCCCGAGGCAAAAGTTCTCCATAATGATTGCACAGTGTCTCTAAAGGTAGTAGACAACAAATACCAATTACTGTCGTTAACCAGACAAGATTTCTGGAACAGTCACCTGGCTGACACTTGGTGTCAGTTTTGTTGCTGTTTTGTTTTGTTCTTTTTAGTTTATTTTTACTTTCTTCCTCAAACCCACTGGTTAGCTTGCTGTAGTGGTAGACAACTCTGGAGAATGTGGACCTCTACACAGTGTCATTCAGGCAGCTTAATCCCACTGAATTTCAGCTCTGGGGTCAAGAATGGCTTCTAGCCTCTAGCACTTCTAGCTTCTTTAGGACTTCACAACTACAGTTACAAAAAAGTTTGGGGCCGGAAACGTTGCAGAAGTGAATTTTGACTGACCCTCCAGCTCTCATTAGTTGGGCTCTGAGGAAAAAATTAGGTTATTCTGCATTTGGGGCATTAAGCAACTAAGGACTGATTCTAACAGCCAAGCACTCAAGTATTTGCATTAAGCATGCACAGAATTTTCCTGGATTTTCCTGTGGTTTATGCAAGGAGAAGTACAAATCATGCAGAGTTGTATTAGTCTCACAGCTAGCAATTTGAGGCAGCTTACTTGCTTTTAAGGTTTGCTATTTTCCAGCAAATCACTTTCAAAAAGAGAACTGGACAGATTCTCTGAAGTATGCTCAGTTTTAGTTTTAAATGTATGTATTTAATGCTAAAAACATTGCCTCTGATGTATGACTCAAAGGAGGTGACTTCTAGTAAATTAAAGTCAGTTCAGTAGGTTTTTGGTGTAAAGACCACAAGTACAAAGATCTCTGTTCTTCCTGTTTCTTCATCAGATGCTTGTGAGGATTACTTCTGTTTTTATGGCCTACATAGGTCACAGAAATAAACTTAGCATCTTGAATAATGGTGGGTAATTCACGCTTTCAGGGAATGTTTAACTCTCAGTTGGAAGTGGCTAAATTTGAAGGTGCAGCAATTCGTACTGTGAGTGGTATCCGAGGACAGATCAAAAAGGCCCTCCGAGCTCCAGCAGGTGCTTTTAGAGCAACATTTGAAGACAAGTTGCTGATGAGCGGTAAGTTGCACTTTCCATGTAAGATTGATAAGGGGCTGTTATCACACGACTTTCATCCTGCTTCACAGATTGAAATGCAGCGTCTCAGTCTCTAGAATCTGATAATTGAGATGTGAATTCACAAAGCATGAAATCTGCTGAGATGCAGAATGAAATAATAAAAAAGAAGTACATTTATGTTGGATTTCTTTTAGTTATACTTGGAAGTCTTACAGTATACAGATGAAAAGGTTTGTCTTGGAGATTTATTTCTCTGAGTGTTTTGAAGTGTTTTACACAGTATGGTATGCTTTCCTCCATGAATGTGAATCGTATTTAGTGGTGCAAATGCTAGAAGGATGTATTTTTTTTTCCTTGGAAATTCAGTGTGGCATTGTAACTGGTTAATTTCCCCCCCCCCCCCCAAAAATGTTTTGGGGAAATTAAGCAGGGAATAGGGCTTAGTGATCTCCTGTGCTTGCTGAGTGTCACTGTGATGTTGAGAACGTGAGGTTGTGTTTATCTAGGTTTATGACTTCTGTTGTCCTAAACACAGTGAAATTAATGACAGTACAAAACAAAAGCAGGTTAGTTCTTTTATAAAAAATAAGCAGAGGTTAGGCAAATCCTATTTATTGGTCATAGTACAGGCACAGATAGATACGTGAACTCTTGTGCTAGTTCCTTAATTGAATAGGAATAAGTAGGGTGGTATTCAGCTGGCTGCTCTTCAGCAATATACAGTCCTCATGACTTCATGGCATTTTGCAGAATCCAGGTGTACAAATAATTACATTGTTTCTGCCTAAATTTGAAGAGATTTGGTATATGTGCCAAATACAATACTAGCATGCGGTCTAGATGTTAGTAATATATTCTGTTCAGACAATATTTGCTTAAAATACAGATATGATGAACTATGTTGTCAGAGCCAAGTGATATTATTTTCTTTCAGATATTGTCTTTGTGAGGACTTGGTATCCTGTTTCTATCCCGAAATTTTATAACCCTGTAACATCCTTGCTGAAGCCAGCGGGTGAGAAAGATAGTTGGAGAGGAATGAAGACAACAGGCCAGCTGAGGCACGAGCGAGGCATCAAATTGAAGCAAAACAAAGATTCCCTTTATAAGGTATATTTAATACTTCTTTTTTTTTTTTTTTAAGCCAGTGATCACAGTCTAATCTGCACTCTGGCTTAGATCTGTGCAAACCAAGACCAGGGTAAACACATATATGGATATGTATGAACATGTGATTTAATATTTTTATGCACAGTACAGTCCTCCCTGGCATGAGAGAGAAGTGAAGCAGTGGAAAGCAAGTTATTTTGGATCAATGAGAGTTAGTAAAGTAATCGAGATAGTAAATAAAATAGGAGTGAAGTTTTCGTTCACAGATTGATGCTAGGGTGTGGAGAACTTTTTTCTTTTTTATTCCCCTGAATATTGGAAAATACGGTGAAAACTTCTTAGGGTCACGCATCTTACATATGTTCTATATCCATTCTTCTAGCCTATCATAAGGGAGAAAAAACATTTCAATAAGCTCCACATTCCTAAAGCACTGCAGAAAGCACTGCCATTTAAGAACAAGCCTAAGAACCTTGAGAAGAAAGGCAAGACTCCAAAAGACCAGTGGAGACCAGCTGTTATCAGGGAGCCTCATGAAAAGAAGGTAATTATCACTTATTCTGAAACAAGGATTCCCTACTGGTAAATGTGTTGCTTAGACCATTTCTAACTATTATTTTCACATTTGAATATATTGCTAGTGCTAAAGATACACACGTTCCTAGTGAAAAATTGTCACTGCAATTTTTGTTTGTTTGGCCCGCGGTACATAAATAGAAATGGCTCTGAGTGGATAGTGTCTGTTTATTAAGCTAGTAGGTCACCTGTAACTTGAATATGACTTCTGTCCTTGTCATAGTATTTTCAAGGTATTTCGGTTGGATATAGAGCTCACATAGTAGGGGTGACTTAAACTGATAGTTGCAGTCTTTTATTTATCTTGTCATTACTGTGTGTTATTAACCAAGATGGGACTTGAAGCAAATACTAGGAATTTGATTCATATAATGAATTTCTGATTCATTATATGGCTGTCAGCTGCAGTTCAACTGTTTCTTGCTCCAAAACAAACTTCCTATTGATTTTTTTTTTCTGTTTTAGATATCGGCCTTACTCAACGCTTTGAGTACAGTGAATAACTACAAGATAAAGAAAGCCAGAGTAAAACATCGACAGCAGGTTAAAGAATATCTTAAAGTTAAGCAGAAGGAAGAGGAACAAAAATTGAAGAGGCAAAAGGAGGCTAAGAAGAAAATTTATCGAATACTGGGACAAAGGGAGAAAAAAATGCAGAAGTCAAGCTTGAAAGGATCTAGTCAGGGAGAGAAGGATGTGTAAAACTTCATCAGATTTCAGGGCAAATGGAGATAATATGGTAGTTGTGCAATTTTCTGTTGAAGAAACAAAGGCATTGGACTACACTAAGTGTGCTTTTAAGAGAAGAAAAAAGCAAATACGACCTTTTTCAAAGGATTGAACACATTTGCAAATGTATGTAAATAAGATGTAGAAGTATGGATTGTGATTTTTCTACATGATATCCTGGAGGACTTTGTATTTCAGTATATTTCTATCCATACTGCAAATCTGTCCAGCTAATAAAGTATTTTATTGCCAATTACTGAGTATTCTTTCTTTGTTAGTGTATTGTCTTATTTCTAGTGGACTTCCATGGAAGAAGGAACTCCGGTGGATGTCTCTGAATGTGCTTCTGCGTTGGCAGTACTGTGGGCTGTTGCCTCAATTTTGCTATTGGCAAGTCTTCCACTAAAAGGCATGAAGATCATGTGTTACTGGTCATGAGTTTTGTATTCTCTAGCTTGGATGTACTAGCAGATGCCACTAGAGTAGCTTACTCCTCTGCCTAAATCAGCTGTTTGTGCATGAAGGCATCTCGTATTTTTCTGCTTCTCACTAGATCTGAAACAAATCATCAGAACAGAGCTTCATTGAGATCTTCTGTTACTTGAGCTGTTTTGGCATGCTGAGACTGCCGGTAGACCCCACAATAAGTGCAACTTTCTGGCCAAGCAGTGTTAGATACTTCCTGAATGCTGGTAACTACTGAGTGATTTTCTGTGAGGTAGGCAGACATTTGCTTCCTTTGGGAATGCCTTATCATGTCTGGCCAGCTTAGTTTGGTGGTGTGGAGTTAAACTTCCTTGAGATGAGTGAAGTTGTAGCAGGTAGTTTCAATTCTGTTAAATTAACTGATGGTTGAAATCTTTTTCAGCATGAACAATCATTATTTGGGAGAGCAGAGGAATTTATTTTTTGTTACACCATATATGCCATCAAATAGTTACTGCGATAGACCCATTTTTAATACTTCATCCTCAAAGAGGCAGTGGTTCAGATAAAAATCAGTAATTTCTTGGTCTCTTTCCTGAATGAATTCACTCTTTATCATCAAGCCAAAATTCATTATTATTATTACACTGTGGTAATATTTGCTATCTCTGATGGGAGATCCCATGTGGGCTCAGGTTCCCTCACACAAAAGCTTTCTGCTGAATGGGTTTGTAGACTTCTATGTGAATGTTTAGCATTTCAGGACTTCCTTCATTAATCTCATAACATTCTGTGTACTCATAATATTGAAATTCTAATGCATCCATTTATACCTATATGATACTGGGTTAAAACCAGACTCAAATTAATTTGCTGGTAATTTCTTTTCCCCTGTAAGGTTCAACTGAGTTCATGTGAGTATCATTAATTCCTAAATAATTTAAGATTGTCTGCTTAACAAACAACTGCTGCCTTCAGAATTTTGCAACAAAGCTGTTGGCTGTGTGTGTGTATGTGTAGGTTAGGTATAATCTAAACTTGGAAGAAGTGTTTCCCCTTGATCCCATTTTTATGCTGTTGAGAGCAAACTTAAGTCTTAGGTGCTATTGTGTGTATCTTCCATGTGTTCATATTTGCATTTTCAATCACAGTTCATGACAAGTCATTGCCAAGTTTTTTTTTTCATCTAACAGATTACCAGTGCAACACTTACAGTTTATCCTCTGCTGTTTGTATGAAATTTAAAATTATGTTAAAAATAATAATAATAATAATAATAATAATGTAGTTTGCTGGTAATAGCTCTGCCAAAGACAAATTGGGAAACAGTGGATAACAACAATAGTTTTGTTGTGGAGACAGCCATTCAGAGAGCCGAAGAAGTATGAAAATGTTTAACTTGTGAAGGTTGTACAAAATATTCTGGATTATACTTTTTTTTTTTTTTTTTTTTTTTTTTTTTTTTTTTTTACTCTTTAGGTAGCCCATTTCAAAAGGAGAGAAAAAAATTGAACTAATTTTTCTTTTTTATAGAAATTTAATATGTAGCCAGCTGTGCGGAGAAGCTGGTGTATTCTCTGAGCTTGGGAAGTTCTTCAAGGACTCCCAAAGTATGGTTTTAAGTCCTACCTTTAAGTTTATGTACCATTCATTTTAGCACCATGCTACTGCAGTTGGAGTGTGTCTGTCACTGGAAACTTGCAGCTGTTCCCAGTTTTTCTGTCCCATTCCCTGCTCCCAGGCACCTCTTCCTATGTCTTGGTGTCACCAAAACCAGGTAGGAGATAGTTGCCTCGCCTCTGTCAGCACGTGCCTACCACTGGTCTGCAGCAATTAACAGCAGCACTCTTATGTCAAATGGAAATGGGATTTAGATGAGCTTTGGCTTCTTGGGGGTCTGCTGGTGGGTGGCAATTACCAAAGCTTTGGTGGTGTCTGTGTAGCTGGCCCATGGAAAAATGTTGGTTGTAGCCATCTGAAATACCAGTAGTTGGGTTTCAAAGAAGAAAAAGAAAAAATGGGGCACCTTCATACCATATGCATTTGTTAAGCTGAGTTTGCACCTGGCCATACTGGATGTGCAAGTGTGAGCAGATGGTCTGAAGGCTGGTGTGCTGCGGGCTGAGGAAGGGCACCTCTTCCATCTGGAAAGATCTGCTGCAGTAGCAGAGGCCCTGCTCACAGGCAAATATCTTGCAGAGCAGAATTTATTTTGGAAATTTATGAGAGAAAACAGGTTTAGTAAGCATCACAGCAGATTCTGTCACTGCTTTGGACTCAAAGAGGCCCGGCACTGCCCAGATTCTATGGTGATAGAGAGCTTGGCCAAGGTCCAGTACATTTGCTAATTGTTCCTGGGCTGTGATTTACAGTGCTCTGGAGAAGGTCACTATAAATCCTCAACTCTGGTATGAGAGAAGCAGTGCACAACATATAGATTAAAATCGTCACTATGAGTATTTGTCTGAAAATAATGACTTTGCATAGGTGGGAGATCCTATTAATATTGTATGTGAAGACAGCTACCAGAGTCCTGGTAAGAAAGGTATTTGTTTTTCATCCAAAAAGACTTTTAAAAAAATAACAAAAACTTTTTCTTTTTTTTTTTTTTTCTCAATAACAATGACCTTTAGTAGCGCTTTTGGCCCATTCTAAGCACTGAATTATTTAGCTTTGTCCTGAGGGAGTAGAAAAGGGAAGGGATTAGTCCTGAGGCAGGCCCTGCCCCAGTGGGCTGTGGGCCAACCCTGGCCCCCAGGCCACAGGTCTGCGGCTGCCAAATTGCAGCCAGAAACTGCTGCACATTTGCTGAGGGGAAAGCTGCCAGCCTTGGGGAAAATGAGGGCCTCAATATAGATGAAGTAACCCCCAAAGTAGAAGGAAACCACTTGGGGTAAGGCCATGGTGTCTGGAGAGGGGTTTTTGTGTCATAAGAGAGTGAAGAGTAGGGACAGTCTCCTTTTGCTTCATCAGCATTATCTGGTGACAGTATCTGGTCCTCGACACAAGATACCCTGTGAGATATCTCTTGTGATTTTAGTTTCCACGTCCCCCGGAGCACTGTCCCCACAGTGTGTGGCCACTTGCCACCTCTCCTCAGGAACGGTTTTCCCACCAAAATGCCAGGCAGGCGAGCTGCCGCCTGCCCTTCTCCAGACAGCCACTGAGCAAGCGGCCAGAGCCTGGGAGGCATCCCTTACTGCAGCTGCTGAGTAAAGTTGTGACGAAAATTATCCTAAAATACATATTTACGAATACTAGTCAGATGGTGGAGTCCAGCAAGAAAGCCCACGTTATCTGAGACCATCCCTGACAACGATCAGTGCTGGCAGGTGGCAGAAGAAGATGCTGAACTGTTCTTATCTTGGATAAACCTAGTCAGTGCTGTAGGAGGTACAAATAATTAGCAGTCTTGTTCGTGATTAAACCCCAGGAACACTTCAAAAACTAACAAAAACAGTCTTTTTACAGTTTCCATGTTAAAGGAAAAAGAATGTGGTAGAATGCATTATGCAGGTCTTCTGGGCAGGGTAACACAAAATTAACTGTATCCTGAAGTATTTTATATAGATGGTGATGCTAATCATCAATTTTGAATAATTAAAAGGAGGTAACATATAAGGGGGTGATGGGATATGCTCAAGAGGGTGCTTGTGTTACTGATGGGGAGGGTCTTTTAGCCACAGCACTATCTGTGAAAATGTTTAGCAAATGCTAATGCTAGCTGAAGATCAGGTAGGAGCTGGCTTTTGAATTTATACCTTACCTAGGAAGCATAAAGCTAAATGAACATTTTTCATTTTTGATTGGTTATCTGGATTAAGTTTTCAAAGACTAGATCTGGTTTCTCCCAGGTCTTACTGTCTCCACTACATTTTCAAGCTGCAGTTGGTGATACCATACTGGAGCAGCAGAAGTTTCCTGCCCTGCCCCTGTGGCAGGGTTTTTGGGTGGATAGCTGGCAAATACCCACTCCAGCAGTTTGTAATGTGTCTGGGTGTCCTTATACCTAGGCTTCGGTTGTTCCTTGTGCTTTTGAGCTTTACTTATGCACACTGGCAGGTCACTTTGTTCCGCACTGGTGTTGAAAAACTCCTCTCTCTGACTTAAGAGGTGGGATAAAATACATGTGGCTGTAGCTGGCTTGTATGGCTGTGGGAGAAGGTAGGAATCATTTCCGAGCAAACTAGCTTTGAGAGAATTATTTTACATCATTTGCTATATTAAAATGGAATTACATTTTTGAAATGATTTAGAAATAAAAGCTCCATTCACATTGTATTTCAAACTAAGTTAATTAATGTGGTATTGTGGCATAGTTATTGGATTCAATTGATATAATTAAAATAACTATGTTAGACAGTCATAGAACAAATACTTTTGTTCTATGTGTAATGGCTCGATGTTGCTTGCATATACAAAGCCACAGCCAGTCTTGACTTCACTGCTGAAACTAGGCTTGGTCTGTGCTAGGTGATATAGCTAAAAGTAGAAGTCAGGTTTTGCACATGCTATGGACCCACAGCTCTGAGGCAATTCATTGGTATCCCCCCATGTCCACTGTTTCTTCAAATCAGGACTGTAATTTGTTCTCAGCCAACAACAAACTACTTTCAAAGAGTTTCAGAGTGCTGTAGCATTGGAACAAAATAATGCAATTAGACATATTAGGCACTGGTTTCTCTACAAGCAATTTTGAACAGCATCCTTACTGTAGCTTTAAAGGTCGCTGTTGATGGAGCCTCGCATTCACAAACACCATGCTTAATTTGTTGTCTATTTTAATATATTTTCCTGAAGTTATTGGGTTTTGAGAACGTAGAATCTATTAAGAAGCTTAATAGAGCAGCTCATTCCAATTACACTAAATGTATTGGTGGAGAAAATGGAAATGCATGGAAGATCAAAGTATTAGGCAGTTGCCTGAATGAAGGAAACAGAGGAAATAAAATTAATTCTCTCTAGTACAAAGAAGATATTTACTTCCAGTGCTAAAAATGTTGGGTTGCTTATATTGTTGGGCATAAAGCGTTTCCATGCTGGTTGTATCAAAATTAGATAGATATCCACAGCTTTTTCTTTCATCTATTTTTTTTTCCTCTCCAAGATACTGTTGGATATATTTGGATCTTTTTTTTTCTTTTTTTTTTTTTTTCTTTTTTTTTTTTTTTTCTGGGTTATACTTTCCTATTTTGGAGGTTCTTAAATTCATACTCTGGAAGACTGTACTGTAAACTTGGCAGCAAGGTAACTTAGCACTGAACCTGAGACGGGTCATCTGTGAAGATGCAGTCTGGAGAGGCTGATTCTTTGGCTTTGAATTTCTGTTGCTAAATGCCAGTTTCCTAGGTCCAAAACCAGGGTTTCAGATTATTGTTTAAGGACATGAGCATTTGATTAGTAATCCCAAATTAATGCTGCTTTTTTTCCTTCACCCACGGAGTCTAAAATAAAAGGTGGAGAGGTACTCTTAACTCGGGGTGAATTCCCTGCTCCAGTTTGCAGTGTGTGACCTGCTTTGGCAAAATCTAATGGGAAGACAGAGGTTGGGGCAAATTCATTGAGCCAGTTTTAGCTTTTACTACCTCATTGAATGGTGGCCTTAGCCCCTCATATGCACTGCAATCACCACTTAAACACAGAATATTGAAGAATGCTATTGTAAGATTTTCACTTAACTGTTAAGGGCAGGCTTTGCAGAAACTATGAAACAATATTATGGTCCACAGAAGTTAAATATTAAAAGTAGTTTGAATTATTTACAGTATTATCTATTTATTAATTTCATCTTTTGTGGTTTATTAGTGGTCTATATACTGGTTGCCATTTAAGCCTCATTTTATTATCTGTGGATAATATCTGTGAAGGATTTCCTAAGATTTTTTTCATGCAGTAGAAAATTATAGCCTGAATGTAAGCAAAACAATGTAAAGACTGGCTTACTGGCTTACACAAAACTCAACTCATATACTTCATTAGGTTTTCTCTTTGAATTACTAACTAGTAGGAATTCTTTTTCTGCAAGCGGTTAGCATGTAGTCTTAATGCTGTATACCCTTCAAAAATTAGTGAGACAGGCAGACTGCTAAAGATTCTGAGGTCTTCAGATCATGCAATAGTTTCTAGGGCACATTGTTCATCTCAGACAGTAATCAACACAGGGAAAGATGAATTATTTAGGGTCTTGATAAATGGTTGTGATCTGACACTGGTCTTAGCTTGAAAATAAAGATTGAGATCTTTATTCCTGAAAATATTAAAACCTTGACTTTGATGGGTTTGCTTGTGTGATTTAAATTAAAAACACTTTTTTGGAAGAGAATTAATTTCCATCTTACTGGAATGTGTGTATTTTACCATCATTTTATCCAAAGTTTCCTGCTCGTTCATCTGTTTCCAATATTCATAGTCTAAGCAATTAAAAAAAATCTAATTGTCAATAAGTTGTTTATTCTAGTGCTTTATAAAGCAGTTTAATACACTTGGATTTACAAAAAGCCTTTTTACAAAGTTCATTACAAAAGGCTCTTCAGGAAACAAACAGATCATGAGTTCTGTCCTCCCCCCATGATGCTCCATCTGTCTAGACTATATCTGTTCAAGACACAAAATAACCTTTGCTCATATCCAGGAAAGAACAGACTTTCAAAAATTATTCCCAGCGCTGAGCTGCATATGGTTTTGGGGTAGTTTTACATTCTATAAGGTGTCCTTTCTGGCAACAAAGAACTGAAACCATATGTGGACATGTTAGGAAGATTCCCATAATTTTGCTTTGCAAATACTGGAGGCTGTGCCGCTATTGGCCTTGAATTGGTGTCGGATTTGTTTAAGGAGGGCCAGCTCCTGCGGACAGGGTGCTGTCCGTGTGTTTTGAGAGCTGTGGTGTCTGGAAGGTCTCTTCAATGCAAAGGCCACAAATTCAGAGCTTGGCTTAAAGTGCATCTTTCCAGAAAGCAGGCCTGATTTTTCACAGCTTTAGCATTAGTGCTTAGGGAAGAACAGCAAACCGTGGAGGTTTTCCCCATGGAGTTTTGTCTTGCCCTGATTGGGAGTGAGTCCAAGTGTTGGTGCTGGCTGGCAATTTGGCGGTGCCTGGAGCAGGCCCTGCAGAGGTGGTGGTCGCCCACCACCCTGCCCTCCCAGCACACTGGCGAGATCAGGGTCTGGCAAGGCCAGAACTGAGCCAGCGAGGTGCACCTCCTGGAGCTTCCACCCTGCTCTGTCTGGTTTGTTCCTGGGCAGTTATCAACCTGCATGAACCTGGGGGCCTCCGACCAAGTGCTGCAGCAGCTCTGGGCTTGGCAGAGGCTCCACTGCCTGCTGCCAGCATTCAGGCTACAAGTCTGGCAGTGCTGGGACTCAGAAATGAAATAATACGGGAAGAGCTAGTTGAGTTGTATACAAGTTAGGTGTTGTTTTCCTTTTGTTTCTTTCTTTCTCTCTCTCTTTTTTTTTTTTTTTTTAACCTGAACTTTAGCTGTTTATACTAGTGACATGCTTTCTTTTCCATTCTAGCTATTTTATTCTATTTCCTTTCTTTCCCAAAATGATAATCTTGCATTCAATAATCTTGAATTTTTCTGATAACACTGATTAAAACAACTCCTGTTTTTGAGCACCACTGAGGTCTGGGTGCTATTGTGTGCCTGGTCATTAGTGGTATCAGCTCCCTCTGCTCTTCTTTCTGTTGGAAATCATTTGGGGATAGTGCTTATCCTGGGCAAAGGAGCTTCCTTCTGCTGTTGTGTTTTAACAAACTGATTCCAGGACACATTTGTATAGGAGAAGATGAAAGAAAACAGTTAAATGAGGACACACAGGAAACTGAAGACATTAAAATATGAAAATACTTATGGGTGCAGTTTAATTCAGAGTACAATTGGTTACACTGATTCTTTTTAAAGAAGGAAAGAGGAGATAACAGAAAAAAGCCCTTAGTTTCTTGCAAGTAACTAGGGGATATGTGGACTCTTAATAAGTTTCCCCATTAAAAAAAAATAAAATAAAATAAAATAAAAAAAAAAAGCCTCTAGGACCCATTAGTGCCTCAGCAAACCTATATTTTATAGCATAGTTGTCGCAGGCAGAACAATTACCTAAGATCAGGAATGAGGGCCTGCAACAGGCACCTGCAGACTTCTGCTTGTATGGGTGGGGAAGCAATTAATTTGGTGCTGAGTTCTTCATTCAGCATCCACAGGGGAAACTGCAGTATTACACAGGGTAAAGCCTCAGTTTAGGATGTGTGAGCAAGCAGGGTGTGTGTGTGAAATGGGAGGAGGGCTGAAGACCAGACCTCAGAGCATCATTGCTACTGTGGGAGAGAGTGCCAAAAATCCACTTTTTTTTTTTTTTTTCTTTTTTTTTTTTTTTCCTGAGGATTAGGCTTTAACCTTGTTTTGTGCATCTTTCCTAGTGCTTCAGTTTTTCTTTTCAGCTCCGTTTGCACCATTACAGCTCCGGCTTCCTTGCTTACACCCGTACGCAGCAGGGCTGCAGGGGCAGGTGGTGCTGTGCGGCTCCATCTCCCCAGGTAGATGGGTGGCAGTGAAGATGAGGCACTGATACATGCTGTGGTCTGTGCCTGCCTCCATATCTGGTGTGAAGCTGTGAGCATTTTTGTAGGGTGTTTTAGGAGTGGTGGATGATAGCCGGTCACTGTTGGAAGAATTAAGCAGCATGAATTAAGGCAATCGTTGACCCACAAGTGGCACTGCCATATAATAATAATACTAGATGTAGAAAGTGTAAATCCTCAGGCACAGGGGTCAAGCATTGTCCTAAGCAGAAGCAAGTCTATGTTCAGAGTATTTGGGAAGTCCCATAGTGGTTTATAACAGACCCTGTATGGCACACTCCAAAATCTGGAAGCTCCATCTCCTCTTGCTTTGAAGCCAAGAACACTTCGAGCTAATTCTCTCTTTTTTGCCCTTGCCATTGACCTCATTTACAGAGATGAAAGGAGTGAAAACAATTAGCTCACCGGGAAATTCTATTATGTGGAAGGGAGGTGGACGTTTGATCGATGCTCAGGGGTTATGGTCTCAGCTGGAAGGGCAGATTTTTGTCTCCCAGATGGAGCGATGCCTGTTAGTCTCAGGCGGCTTTGCAAGTAAGAACAATAGCGATCCAATCTTTTGCTCCTGGAAAACTGAAAGATACCACTTTAATCTTCTCAAGCAGTGAACTGGAGTAGCTATTAAACCTAATTCATCATATTGTTATAGGGGGAAAGGGCTTGTTAGGGAAATGTGCTCTTCATTTAACTGTGACTAGCTGTGTAAAGCAGGACCCGCCCAGCCTCTTAGTCCCCTAGCCCAGAAGCTGTTTCTCCCTGACTGTTTCACAACATCACGCAACTTGCTCCATTCACACCCATAATACGGTCTCTGAGAGCCTGACTTGTTGCTTCACCTCGCTGACATTGACCACACAGCCAAGCTTTGGGCTGGAGCGTATGCTGGTCACACGTACGCAGCGTGCCCTGCTGAGGACAGTCTGTGCCACTGGGGTTTCAGCTGTGACTCCAAAGCAGTCGCTCTGCTAAATTGGAGAGGTGAAACAGATCGGGCTGCTCTTGAATTGTAATGTCGTCATTGAAACAAATGAGCATATATTAAGAGAGGCAAGGGTAAGTGGACTTTTGCCTCTGAAACTGCTGTGCCGGTAGACTGGGAGCAGTTTTTTTTTTTTTTTTTTTTTTTTTTTTTTTTTTTTTTTATCAGTATTATTATTATTATATATATATATTTTCTGACCAACATGGAAAAGTACTAGTTTATGTTATTTAAGGTTTATTATTACAAAATGACAGAGATGCTGTATTTCGGGGTTCAAGGTTTAATTTCTAGCGAGTCAAGTGTTGATAAGCTTTAGAGAGGTATGGCTCATTTCCAGTAAACCTAAAAGCATAAACTAACACTGTTAATGGTGGAGAGTTCTTGCACCTCTGCTAATGCCCTCTAACATTCACTTATTATTTTCATGCCACTAGTTGCCTTTTGGAACGGATAATTTGCCATACTGAGTAAAGCAATTTGTCTGCTTAGCCTCTTATTTTCCTTCCAGCCATAGCTAATGTGGAAAGCTAATATATTTTGCATTTTTATTCTACCTACACTCTAAGACTCTCAATGTTTTTCACTTGTTATGTGTTAGCATAAGAAGCCTTTAAGCTGCTCTGATAACAGAAAGATCATAAATTATCTCCATTTGCCAAGGTAGGAAATAAAGCAACAGTGTGACAATGTGTTCTAGCATTCCTGGGACTGGATTTAGATCACTCTAGCTCTGTGACAGTAAGCACTACTTCCATATATCTTTATCCTACCTGTTAAAATATGCACTTTTTTGTTTAATTACAGTGATTTAACTTCATTTTGGCAGGTCTTGTGCCACTTTGTGTATCTTTTTTATTTTTAGTGTGCAACTTGGCCACCCACAAATGTTTTAGTTGCCTTCTTTTATTGTTCCTCCTAAGGAGGCTCTGTATATTCCTGGCAGTTCCTTGGTTCCCCTCCTTCTGTTAGGCTAGCTGGACCCGGGAAAATTTTCTGAGTCTCTGTGGTGTTACAGACGAGACACAGGCTTTTCTGATTAAGGTGACTGACCAGTTACACCTTGTTTTATAGGTGTTTCAGCCTCCAAGCTGCCATGTCTCAGGTGGCTGCAGCTGCTCTATTGGAAGGCAGAGGACAGAAGGGGAAGCTGCCAGAGCTGGAGGCCACAATGAAACTCAGTAGGTGAGAAGGATCCTTTGTTCTATTGACTCTTCAGTGTTTGTGGGCTCCTCAGGAGCTGCTGGTTAATGTGAGAAAAAGGCTTTCTGAGCTATGCATGCTGTTCTGAATTTTGTATCAATCCTGGTACTTGGTAGCTGTGGAGCTAGGGGATGGTGGCCTGGGCTGGTTGCTGATGGCACCGCTCTCTGAGCCTCGTGTCTCAGCTGTCTGCATGTCCCTGGGTGGGTGGTGAGGGCTGGGGCACCACATCCTGCATGCTGTGCCCCTGGGAGCCCCTCAGGGGCCCTGGCTGGGGCTTGTAGCTTCTGTCCATTTTTCTTTGTCCCTCACCCCTGGAGCTTTGTGCTGTCAGTTTTCAAGAAGATAAATGGCAATGCAGAGCTGCATGCCCGCAGCGATAGCGGTAACTTGTTCCTGCTAAAAGGAATGCCTCCGCAGGGAGGCGGGGCTGGACCCTGCCTGACTCCCCTCTGCCTCTCAACATAGGTCAGGCATTTGACTTCTTCTGCTGTGTGGTTGGTCATTTTGTTGTTTGGAGTTGCAAAATAATCTATTGCTCAACACAGCAATATAGATTCCCCTGCATTGTTTTTGGGGTAGCAAAATTTTCTGTTCACACTAAAAAAGTTGGTTTTCTTTTTTAGACTGTGTAACACAAGGTATCCTCAACCTAGCAAACAGCAGGGCTTCCTAAGGTGTGTGCTGGGCATAATCTGGGCAAGTTTTCATTTGTGGTGTCCCCAGAGCTTTAACGAGGGGACAGCGATGAGCTGATGAGCAAACTGACCTGAGAAAGTAGGGAAGGAGATGGGTCTGTAACGGTTATTTATCTGTCAAGCCAAGGCCACTTTCATGTCTTTTCTTGTGGAGTACTGGTGCTCAATGCTGTATAAAGTGAAGCTACAGCAGCAGAGGAGCAGAAATGAGATGACAATCTAGGCAGAAGCATGCATGCTGATTTTGAATGAGGGTGCTTGTCACGGATCATGCCCAGGAGGACTGTAACTGTTGTCAAAAAGCAGAGCGTGCATGAGGAAATGTTTTTGGTTTCAAGAACGAGCACCGTGTCGGGGTCGGTGATCAGCAGGTTACAATAGTGCACAGCTCTTGCAGTGCTGAGATACAAACCTTCAGGTCTGATCCAGCTGAGCAGCCTTTCTGCAAGGCTGGTACTTGGAAATGTGGGTGACCTTGGAAACAGAAGGGCTCTCCCTCCAAGAGGGCTGCTCAAAAAGCCTTGCAGTATTGCAGGAGACACATTTTGCAATATACCAGGTGGTGAGGATCAGCACAGGCTGGGATCAGTGCAATCTGGAATACCAGGTGGCATGCTAAAGCCTGGTGCCAGCGCAGACTTGCTATCATTCTCATCATATAATTCATTGGTGATCTTGCTAATTTGAAATCAGATCTGCATTTTGTATTGACTTAAATATGTTCTGCCAAATGAGTGGTAGTGTGAAAATCTAGCATTAATTGTGTGTGAAGACACGATTGAAGCCGTCATTAAAGCAAGTATAGCTCACTTTAGAGAAGTGTTTTTCACCTTTATCTCCTTTTTCCTCACTCCCTGTTCTCTCCATCACCATTATCTTTATAGTGTGACACTTAACAAAAACACTAGGGCTGTTGCATTGGCAGCCATGCAAAGGTACCAGTCAGGCCTGGATGGGGCTGCTGAAATACTCTGGGTCACAGCTGAGCTACGGCTGCTCACCGCTGCCCTTCTGGAGCTCCAGATCTTTTTCTGAATGTACGTAATGGCATTGCCCTGTGGGACCCGGTTCAGTGACCTTTTGATGGGTTGTCAGTGTGTGGTTTATTCTCACTTCTCACACAGTTGCTGGAGCAAATGCCTCTGGCACAGTTTACAGGTAAGAATGCACTGCAGATGAATCAGATGTGATGGGGCTGCTGCAGTCTGGAAGGATGAGTGCATGGCAATCTTTAAAGCCAGATAACTTCTCAGATTTGACTCATGATGTGGCAAAACAAAGTGAGATGGTTAGTTTAAAATAGGGCTACGCTCTTTTTGTATCCATTTTGGAGGAAAAGCAATAGCTTTTAAAAATGTGGGTGTATCTATGAAGGAAGAAGCACTGAATTGAAACAGTGTGAAGAAAACAGTAGTGTTTGCAAGCTGTCAGAGGAGCTTGCCTCCTTATTGATCCTCAGGCTTAACAGAATGTGACAACCTACAGCAACAAAAGTGAACAAGCATGGAAGAATATACAACGCCTGATTAAAAATTTATTAAACTGAACTCCAAAACCTCTGAAGGATATTCATGTCAGGATTTTTTTTTATTTTTTATTTTTTTAGCAGTATTGCTAAACAATCTGGAGTGAATTAGGCCCCTGCAATTGGAAATTTAATTTGGGGTCATCTTTAAATGAACTCTAAAAGCATTAGACTCTGTTTGGCCAGGATCTTTTGCTTTGGGCCTAAGCCCAGCTTGTCATCTCCAAATCAATTCCAAGGTTCCTTTCCAGCCCAAGCTACTATTGATTTTCTTTTTTCTTTTAACAGAAATTCATCTCTATGGTGATCACATTATATATCTTGGCCAGTAAATCAGTAAAGCCGATTTTAGACTAAGGGGAGCTGATGTACAAGGAAGTGCTGTTGCTCACATTTAGCAGTGGCACAGCAGCTGATGTGTGTGTCCAGATAGACCAATGTCCTCCCAGGGCCAATGTTTGGGCTCACAAGGCTGTGGCTGCTCAGAATTCGTGCAAAAAAAGAGCTCATGTATATATGAATAGATAGACACCTTAAGCACCTGCCCTTCTTAATCTTGAGTCTTGGAGATGGGCTGTTTTGCCTTTGGTTTGATCTGAAAGTAGAATGTGGCCTGGGGAAAGGCTGCTGCATCTTGCAGGGTTTTGCTTCTGTTGAGCTGTTATCAGAGGTGCTGGGGTGCGTGTTGTCACCTCTGTGGTGACCAGCTGTGACACATTTCACAGGAGCTCTTCAAGCTTTTTTTTTTTTTTTTTTTTTTTTTTTTTTTTTTTTTTTTTT
>CM021736.1:11603574-11637639 GCA_011075105.1 Heteronetta atricapilla | reverse complement strand
TGGTTTGGGTGTGGTGTTTACAGTGGGGGTGGGGGGGGGGTTGTGCCCCGGGGGGGCGCCCGGGGTGGCCAATTTTCAACGGGCCATAAAAATTTTTTTTTTTTTTTTTTTTTTTTTTTTTTTTTTTTTTTGACTCAGTTTTGGCTATGTCATGTTTTGACAAAAGTCCTGTTTGATTCATTTGCAAGTGTTTTTGCATGAGGAGTGAATGTGAGGTGGCAAAGAACATTTTGATACTGTGCTGAAGGTAGCAGTACACATAAAGTATTTCCTTTCAAGAACTGCTTGCTGTTCATGAGCAGGAAGATCATACAAGGCAACATACAGCCACAGTGAGCTGGTTTTGCTCTTAAACAGTTCTTATTTTTTAAAATGTTGTTCTGAAAAGAATGTGTTTGCAGACTCAAAAACTAAAGGTGTTAGTGTAATATGAATTCTTATAGGCTAACTTAAAACATGTAAAGCAACAGATTTATTTTATTTTTCCAGGTGAAACATGGTCTTTTTCTTGTGTAAATTTTCATGGGAGTCCAGTGGAAAACAAGTGGTGTGAACACAGTTTGAGTCAAGGCATAGCAAATAACAAATCTATCTAAATAAAGACCAGGTGGCAATACAAGCCAAAGCAATGGTGTCCTGTGTGCTACTAACTTAGTTAGTGCAGTTACCAATAATTACCACATCCTTAAATGACCATATTGTATTCAGTAATGTCAGTAAGGTCAATTCACAGTCATAGGATAAAAGGGGATACTCCAATAGCTCTTAATGTGCATCAAAATGAGAAGATTGATATTGACAAGGTGACCTCCGCTCCAAAGGGGCAGTTTATTTTGAATGCCTGTAGTTTTTCTTGTTTATGATTGACAACCTTGATGGTATGACTATTTTCATTGTTGTTGGTTTTTTTTTCCTAAAGGAGCAGCACAGTTTGTGCTAGCTATTTTGAATGATCCAGCAATAGCACAAGTTAAAAAAGGCTAGTAAGATTTTTCTGTACAAAGTTGCTACACCCCAGTGCCCAATGTCCCCCAAGTGCCCTTTGGTCGTTCTCTGAATGACCCCGGCTCTGTGTTAATGTCTGGCATGCAGTTCCGCAATTAAAATGTGTGGCCTGACATCAGTTCCGAATTTGTCTTTCCTTCAATTTTTCATGTCCACCCAATTCATTCTTTCGTCCCCTTAACCTTCTCTGCGTCAGATAACTGTGTTTTATTCTTTGGTTGCTATCTGTGGAAAGTTTGCGTGCAATTTACTTTTTCAGTTCTGGTTTCTTTTTATCTCTTCTTCTCCCTTTTTACATTTTTACTGAGGTTTTTTTTTTTTTTTTTTTTCTGAAAATGATTTTAATTGATATGGAGCTCTCCACACTCTTCTACTCCATAGAAGTAAAGTGATTTTTCTAAGATATATTTTGCTACTTTGAAGGAGAAGCTGTGCTGAACAATGTTAAATAAAAATTGCCTGTAATGCACAGATCTGTATTTGCTAGTGGGGGGAAAACATTCACTTTAAAGGCAGCTAGTAAGCAAAGAAATGCAATGTTTGTAAATACTTGAAGGCAGACTAGGAAAATACTTTTTGAAAGCATTAACCACTGTTTTATGCTCATAATTACATGTGCTGTAAAATTTTTGCAAGAACAGTTGTGCTCTTTTCTGCTTGAGGAATGCCTAGGTGCATGCAACGTTGTAGGTCGGGGTAGCTAAATGTAGGTCTTGAAGACTTCTCTGATTGTTTTGGGTGATGGGGAATTCGGGCTTAGTGAGCACCATTACTGTCAGAAGAAAAAGTGTTTTAAATAAAAATAATTTTTTTAAAAAGTGAATATCTCTAGGATATGACTGTATTAGCTAAAGAGAGAGGTTATGACATTATGGCTTGAACAATCAATGCAACTGCTCTGAGAGGTGGACGAGAAATGGAAGTTATGAAGCAGAGCAAGCTTGTGACAGAACACAGGTTTCAGTAGAGGGCTCTTTAACCTAAGCTTCCTTGGAGGTTGAGCATGCTTTCTGCAGCATGCACTATGCATTTCACTATGTCTTCCTGAAGAATATGGTATCACAGCTTTAGGAAAGGATCTGCATTGGATAAAATATAGTGCAAACACAGTGGCAGCTGCAGCTGCCTGTTCTTCTAAGCCTTTTGGTTTGCTAGGTGCATTATAAGAGTAAAAGGGCATTCATTAGGAGAGAACTTGGAAGCAGGTCTGTAGGCGCAGTACCTGTGCTCTGAGATGGCAAGTGGCTTGACAACCCCAGAGCAGGCAGACAGAAACCTTGGACCCTCCTCCTTGTTCTCTGGTTGATGTCCCCCTTCACCACACCAAACCTCTGGTGGTCCTTGAGCAGCAGCACAGGGTCGTTGATGCCTCCTGTGTGTGTGTTGGGGCCGGGAACGATGCCTGCTTTGATGCATAAGGTGAAGGAGTAGCTTATGCTTATTCCCGTGTCAGGATCTGCATTACACCTTCAGCTGTGTGTCCACATGTGAAAGTTTGGAATAAGTATTATAACAGATAAGTAGTAGGCAAAAGTAACTCTTCTGTTTTGATACATAATAATATTATTTCTGACATACTCAGGACATGCTTTGCCTTACTAAAGTTTTTGTCAGGAGGAAGGAGGTAGTATTTCTACTAAATTTTCAGGCTAGCAATAACTGTCTTCTCTGATTTTCTGTTAGTCAAATCAGAGGCATGTTTAAAGTAGAAAAAGGAAACAAATTTTACCAGGAAAAAAATGTTTCAACCAACTCCTAAAAATAAGTTCAGAAACCGCACATTTGTAATAAGTTCACGTTGATTTTTTCATAAATACAAAGATTTATTATCTCTAGAGTGTAGTAAATCTGAGGTGGAAAATAGGCCAGCATATGTTCATCAGTTGCCTCTTGGGAAATGGCACTTGTGGAGAGATGGCCAGCCTAGAGACTTGCTCAGAAACTCTGAGCCTGAAACTCTCCTTCAAAAGAAGTTGTAAGGTTTAATTGCAATGGCAGTGTTTTCACTATTTAGATGAGTAAGCCCACCTGGCAGTTTCCTGAAGTTCAGCTGTATACGGCGAGAGATGGTAAACTACTTGTGGAAGCAGCACATTGTGACTTGCAACCACGTATACAAACATACGTATGCATGTCTTGCTGTGAGCAGGGGGCAGCCAGACAGCTCCAGAGCAGGATCAGAGGTGCGAGAGCAAAGTGTGACGGAAGTGGGGTCAGGGACTTTAGAGTGCGCAGAAGAGAGGTGTTTTTGTCAGGTCGGCTGAGAAATGGCTCGTAGTACAGAGGTGGCTTTTGCTGAGCAGATCTTTGTTGTAGTGTTCAGTCACACTCTTCTGCTTGAAGGCTCTTCTTTTATATTAACCTGGGCAACGTAGGTGTGGTAGCATGCTGCTTTTACTGATATCCATTAAAAAGCATTTGCTTTAACCTCACGCTCGTCATTGTCTTTGCAGGTTTTTAATTTGGGTTTTGAAGTGGCTTACTTCCGTATGTCTCAGGCTTCAGTGAACTCCTGTTCTACCTGCTCTGTGGGCCAAGCTCTGGGAACAGAAAAATGTACAAGCCTTAGGCACCCATTTGTCTTACCTGGAATGATTGTTTCTCTGTAACAGGCCAAAAGAGCCAGGCAACTTTAGACAGTCCATAAGAAGAGCTTGAGAGGTTGATTGTATTATTCATTTATTTACTTTTTTTGTGTGTGCACGTTGTGCTAAATCCTCTCCAGCTCCCTGAATTGTCTCCATTGCAAAATTTGTCACCAATAGATGTGATGCACTTAAAATGCTTGGCTTGTTACAGGACTTGATGCTAGGGATTGCATATGATATTCAGTCATGCTGTTGATCTCCCCTAACTCAGAATAAGCACAGGGAGATGACTGGATAACAGGTCTGCAGAGGGATGCTGAAAGGGACCTGAGCACTGATCCCCTGGAGCAGGAGAGCATGTGTGGGGTGTCTGGTTTGTGTGCGCTGCTGATGTGGCATCCCCCAGCACTGCAGGGATGCACGGGCTGCCGCCCTGACCTATGGTTCTGGGTTATGTTACCTCATGTATTCCCTGGGATTGCTGCTCTTTCCAAATGACTTGCTCTGATTGTATCTACTTAATCCGGTTCTGCAGAAAGTACTGGTGTCTTTCACACCAATGGCAAAGCTCTTGTGAGCAGTTACTCCTAAAGATAATGAACACTTGGTTTCTTTAAAACCCAAGTAATATCAATACAAAAATACCCGAGTTCCTTTTATTCGGGATACATGAGTGTTTAAGTGTTTACACTTTTTCTCTCTCTTTTCTTTTTTTTCTTCCTGTTATCATCTGAACTTTGTTTTGTTAACTTTTTATTCCATGTCCTATACACAGCTTAACATCACAGATAACAAACAAGAAGAAAAAGAAGCTCTGAGCAGAAAGTATTGCCTGCTCCTAGGGGTCCGTATCTCTGAAGCTTTGTGAAGTCTTTTGGTTCATCAGTCAATGTGATTTGTAGGCAGCAGCTGCCACTGCCTCGCTACTTCTGCTGTTGGCTGTCCCACCTGGGCAGGGGCCATCAGCAGAAATGGCTCCTGCAGTGCAGGGCTGGCACTGCTGAGTGTCGCCTCGGGAAGAGGCTGCTGCAGACCTGTGAGAACTTGCCTGGTTCTTCCTCCACTGCCCTCAGTGAATTCCTGGAGCACAGGGAAAGGGCTGCAAAGGGCACAAGGTCCATGTTTTTCAGCAGTGAAGTTATTGTTACAGTTTTAGTGTAATCCCAGGCTGCTTTGATAAACTCTCTTCTGATGGTAGAGAAAATGACTACTATGACAAGGCAAGCATGCTGCTTTGGTTAAGATCTTTTTTTCCCTTGGTATATAGGAAGGGGGGGGGGTCTTGTTGATTTATTTCCATTTTTTGACTCTGTCATGAACTGAAATCCCGAATGCTCTTTCCCCTGTGACCCTGCAAGTGGGAGTGTTAGGCAGGTTGAAGGCTGGAAGCACGCAGAGTGAACAGGCAGTGGTGCTTTGCTTCGTGCGGTGCTGTACCTCTAACCCCACTGTCAGCTCGTCGCTGACAGCAACAAGGACCTGGGTTGAATTTTAGGGGTCAGTAATGAACATTAGTTTAAGCTCCCACCTGGAAAAACTTAAGCTAATTGTCCTACTGGTGAACAAGTTGCTCTTTGCCAAATAACTTAATAAAGTGGTGCTTTACTGCAGGGAGAAAAAGAGAGAGCATCAGGAAGGAAAACAGCTTTGTACGCACTTCAACAGGCTGCTTCTTTCCCCAGGGCAGCCTGGGCTGCTCAACTCCATGTGGGCAGGGGCAAATGCTGAGAGTGGTTACCTTTGCCCGTGGTCTGCAGCACACATGCAGAGCCCTCGTCTACAACAGAAAAATGGCTGCAGGTCAGCTTGTAACTACTGTTTTCAGGTCCTGTGAATCAGCCCTTCTCAAGATTAAAAAAAGTCAGGCTGACTTCTTTCTGGGAGCTGGAATTGTGACCTGCTGGCCATGGAGAAGATCTGTAAGTGTTCATGCAGAATTATGCATGCAAGTAACATTTTTGGGGTAATACTGTGGTATGCTGCGTTCTCTTGAACAGGCACATGGGCAAGGTGTTTTCATTCTGAGACGTGGGGCTTTTTACATTTAGCTTGTTACCACTCTCTTTTTTTCTGCTTACTTGTGAGTCATGAAACCAGATCGTCTATCCACTGAAGTGTGCCTTTGGTCAGCCCCTTATGCAAAAGTAATCTTCTGGTCCCATGCTCTGGGAAGAAAACTTTTTGTGAAAGGGCGTCAGGTAGGTATGAAGGAGCAGCTGAGCCTGCTTCGTGCCACAGGCAAGCCCTCAAGTGCAGCGTGCTCCTAGCTGTGCCTGGCTTCCACTTCACACAGTTGGCTCCTGCTGGCATCAGCCACTGTACTGGCATGTTACAGGTTTTACTGATTGTGGGGCGTGATTCTCATTTGTTATGTCACCGGAGAAGTGGTAGGGATGTACTTAATTCTCACAAATGCTGCTGAAGTAAAATAGTGTCAGAATATTTCCATTGTCTAAAAGAGATGGTGATGCTTGCACTGAAGGAAGCGATAAGATCATAGAATCATAGAATCATAGAATATCCTGAAGATATCCATAGAAGATCCCTCAGTTCTAGCATTTTCTTAATGTTTGTTGTTGTTGTTGTTCTGAGACATGATGGGTTTAATCCTTCCAATTTTGTTACAAAATCCAAGACTGATTTCTTTCAACACAGCTCACAAAAATATGGGCAGCAAGGGTCAGAAAAGTGAATCATAGAATCATAGAATATCCTGAGTTGGAAGGGACCCTTAAGGATCATCAAGTCCAACTCTTGCCACCGCACAGGTCTACCCAGAAGTTCAGACCATGTGACTAAGTGCACAGTCCAATCGCTTCTTAAACTCAGTCAGGCTCGGTGCAGTGACCACTTCCCTGGGGAGCCTGTTCCAGTGTGCAACCACTCTCTCTGTGAAGAACCCCCTCCTGATGTCAAGCCTAAACTTCCCCTGCCTCAGCTTAACCCCGTTCCCGCGGGTCCTGTCGCTGGTGTTAATGGAAAAAAGGTCTCGTGCCTCTCGACACCCCCTTACGAGGAAGTTGTAGACTGCGATGAGGTCTCCCCTCGGCCTCCTCTTCTCCAGGCTGAACAGGCCCAGTGCCCTCAGCTGTTCCTCGTACGTCTTCCCCTCCAGGCCTTTCACCATCTTCGTAGCCCTCCTCTGGACACTCTCCAACAGTTTCACGTCCTTTTTATACTGTGGTGCCCAGAACTGCACACAGTACTCGAGGTGAGGCCGCACCAGCGCAGAGTAGAGCGGGACAATCACCTCCCTCGACCTACTAGCGATGCCGTGCTTGATGCACCCCAGGACACGGTTGGCCCTCCTGGCTGCCAGGGCACACTGCTGGCTCATATTCAACTTGCTGTCTACCAGGACCCCCAGATCCCTCTCTTCTAGGCTGCTCTCCAGCGTCTCATCGCCCAGTCTGTACATGCAGCCAGGGTTTCCCCGTCCCAGGTGCAGTGGAAAACACTTGAACTGTATCAACTGCTGAATTTTTTCAGTCTCTAGGATCTCATTATAATTTTTATTTCTGCATTCAAATAGCACACACACACATACATATATATATATAAACATTCTAGCAAGGGGTAGTTAGATTGTTTGTTCTTAGTTTTCAGCAGATTTGCACAGAGTATGGTTGTATGTTGGTGACAAATACTATAAAAAGGAATGGAATAAAGATGTGCCTTACACTGGCAACTAAATGTGAGATTCCTACAAATTAATAGTTTGAGTATATTGACAAAATTGTTCTTGAATGGTATGAAAAGCAATATTGCTCTTTTTTTCTAATTTAGCTGAGAAAATCTGACTTTACAGGGCTGGATATGGAAAGCATTTTACATAGGTATTCTGTTCATGCTTGTGGATTTAAGCATATACTTCATAGGTTTTTGAAGTTGATGATGTGTGTCTGGAGAAGTGGGCTTCAGACTGTGAGGTTCTTGCTGTTGTTCTTTGGGTGCACACAGCTAACTCATACCGAGTGTGTATTCTCTTGGTGCTGCTGACACGTGCCTCTCTAAGTCCTAGTGTGTCCCTGTCTGAGGCTAGTCTTGTCCACTGAGGACATGCTGCATTTCATCTTTTTTCTTCATACCAAATTTATAGCAGAAAAATGCTGAGTGTTCTTACTTTGTTCTGTTTGGCTTTTTTTTTTTTTTCCTGTCTATGGCAAACTGGACACCACACGTGAGAACTGTGGTAAGTGCTTGCTAATTCAGGTACTATAGGACGCCAGGTACAATAGGTGACTCTGGCATCAGTTAATTACCATAATTCTTCCTGATGAAGAATTTTTGCTCTAGCAAACTTCTCGATAATCAGATTCTTCAGCCCTATAAATATAGCTAGATAGCTAGAAGGGAGAAAGAGAGAAAATAGTGCATGTCTTAGAGCCAGCCTGCCAATGTGGAGATTGACAGAAAAGAGAAATTTCTATTCAGTTGAATTCTCCATGACAGAAGTTACTGCAAATATCCTACATCTCTTACTCTGTACAGCCTGTTTTCGTAACAGTAGAAACTTGGTTTCTCCAGCTTTTATTTCCATTCACAATGGATGAAGCTAATGCATCCTGATACTGAGGAGAAACTTTCTTAAAAAGAAAAAAGTATAATTTCTGGATTATAGGCAGGTACTAAAAATGACACTCATTTTCTAAAGTTCATAGCAGGAATATTTTCCAGGGCACCTGAGAGGTTTCTTTTTTGAGCTTATGTTTCAAAACTGATAAAACTTGGATGGTTTGTTCTTGCTGCAGTATTAATTTCATTTATAAGGAAAGCCAAGATATCAAATATTGACCTGACCTAGAAAAAATATTGACATTCAAACTAGAAACATTACTGGCTGAGGTGCCAGGACAAGAACAGGAATCCCTTACCGAGGGTGCACTGAGAACTCAGCTTGAGGCTAACGCAAAGAGACAGGTTGTTGGGGTTAATACTAGCTGGGGAAAGCCTCAGCAAAACCAGAAGGGAAGCGGATTCTGAATGTCTTCCTAAATGTCATTAGGCTTTTGGGATCTAGGCTCTGCTTTATAACCTCTTGCAGAGTGATTGATAGTCTGTCTCCTTTTCCCCTTTGAAAACTGTAAGCCACCTGCGTTGCTTTCAGAAGGCAAGATATAACCCATCGCATGTACAAGTTGTTACACCTAACTAGTTTCCTCACATATGCCTGTCATTGCGACCGACGAAGTTCTAGAAGATTCTGTAACTGCATGTGTTGGATTTGCAGTGTTAAAACACTTGATGATTTCTAGTGTGTGGCTTTTTTTTTTTTTTCATTCTCCTCCAAATCATGTCAATATTCCAGGTTCTCCTGCTATTGGATATTTGGGTAACTATTGGAAATTTTTATTTTACCTTGAACTGATCTTCAAAAGGATGTAGGAGGCACGTTGGGTCTCCTTAAAGGACTGAATAGAAGGTGATGGTGGTTACTGCTTGTCACAGTACTTTCTGCAGGATTAAACCAAGTGAATAATGTCAGGCGTCAGCTATGAAGCTATTGAAAACAGCACCAGGTGAAGATGGTTTCATACCCTGGTGAAAGGGGAAATTGCTGGAGATGGGACGATCTGGATGCTACTCCTTGCTTTGTCGGTATGACCAGGGGTGTTCGGCTTCTTGAAGTTATTTCTCGATGTTTGCGTGCTTGCTTTTTGTTCCTCACCGTGCATGTGTGGGACACCTAGTGAGCCAGGTCCTGGGGTTTGTCTTCTTTCTACTTCAACTTTTCAGAAGGGCTGAAACATTGGACATCTTCTGTCCATTTTGTTACTAAACTGAAAACAACATAAAATGGCTAATATGCACATATTGTGTTCCAGGATCTTACAGCTACCAATTGCTTGTAATGCAGTAATTATTAAGTAAAACTGATCTGCCTGAGGTCACAAAGCCAGGAATAGGGTATGTCTCTCCTGGTTCCAGGTCCAGTGATGTAGCTGTTAATTCACAAAGTGTCTGCTTTGAGTTCATTAAAAATCTTCTCCCACAGCCCTGCCTCCCTCAGCAGCCAAAAATTCTCCTTTTAGTAGAAGAAAGGAGCTTCCTTTGGGACTCTGATTGCCCCCACAGTGGAAGAAGTTCTCCAGCTGAGAGTGTGTGCTATCTTTTGAAGTGCCGTTAGCCCTTTTTGACCTGAGAAATGAGAAGGGAACCAAACCCTTGTATCGAAGCTTGAAATGTGTGTAATGTAGCCAGGGTATGTGCGCTAGACACCTCTTTCACAATGTCAGAGTGCTGCAGCTGATGTGTGTTAAAAGTTCTCTGAGATGAAAACTTGGCATATCATAACAGAGAGGATGCCCACTCCGCCTTCTAAGCCAACTAAACTTTTAAATAGAACTACAAAATAGGAAAATGGGAGTCATTTATTATTATTATTATTTTAAGAATAATAGATTTTTAGACCAGTGGGGGGATCTGCTGTAGAACTCCAAGACACAGAAATCAATCCTGTGATTTCTTCATTGAGCCTATAATGTGTGATCAAATATTCTTAAGGTAGGTATCCATTCTTGGTTTATTTATGAGTCCAACGTGAGGGCTAATTCGCTTGGCAAGTGGTTCCAACTCTTATGTACCAATTCTAGTGCTGATGGCTAAGAAATGGAGATGTGCATACCGTCAGAAGAGACCAAACATACTTCTCTACATCCCAAGACACTCAAAACATGAGTTGACATGTGATTTGATGACAAATTGGATTACACTGGCAGCTTGCTTCAGATAATACAAGTTCAGAACTATTGAAATGAGTTCCTGCATATTAATTCATGTCCACACTTGGAATGCTTTGGAAAATTATTTTGGAGGGAGTTGGGGCTATTGGAGTTGTTTGTTTCAACATATGATGTTAACAAAAGCTAAACCCTGCATGTTTCTGGAAGAAGCCCTGTATATATGCTTTAAAATGCTTATGACCTCCTTCTAGTATGATAGCTATAAACTAAAAAGATTGTTAGCGTTTTAGAAAATTAGTGTTAGATATGTTTGTGTGCTCAGCTTGACCACAGATCCTCTTGGACCATTTTGGAAATGTGACTTTAAGTTTCATGTTCTGTGATCTACTGAAAGCTTTAATTTCAACAATGCGAAATGGCCAATTACTTCTAATAAGATCTACGTGGATGCTCCTTTTCACTCCTTAGGACTGAATAATTGTTTTCTGAATATCTTGAATGTTTTTTCATATGAGTTCTCAGTCTAATGCTTTGAAAAGCTGCTACAGAAACTTGGTGTTAGGAGTTAAGCTAGCTAAATAACTGGGGCTTTCTGCTGCCAGATTCAAGTCAATATTGCAGTATGGCATGTACACAAACATCACAAGTGCTTGTAGTTGAAAGTGGCCAAGAAGTGGGAGAAAGGAAAGGAGAAAGAAGAGTAAATCCCCTCATTATTCCTGCAGATGTTTGAGCTGTTGGAGACAATAGCACTTTAACAGACTGTTCTTCCCCTCCGTTCCAGGAGCGATGCCAGCGCTCGCAGGAACAGGAAACTTGGCAGTCACAGGCGTCTCTCTTTATTAGTGTGCTGTGTCTCTTAAACTTTCTCTCACCTACCTCAGAGATCTGCAGAATGGAGGAGTTTCTTAGAAGTGAGAAACTATGGGTACCTTAGAAATCAGACTGAGTTAGAGCTATGCATCTTTCTACATATTGCTGCTCCTTCTTCTTAAGGCATTCCCCATTATATGATGTATAACGTCAGAGCTTAGTGATGTGAAAGACTAAATGTAATTATCAAAAACATAAAGCCTGTCTTTTCCAGGTGCATCTAACTCAGATCCTATGGAATGCACAGGGAATGGCATTCAACTGCAAGTGATTCTTAATGATACTCATGTCTTTTTTTCTTGCTAGTCTATTTGTTTATATCTTCAAATTTCATACCCAAATTTTTAAGGTGGTAGCATTGTTCATAGGATGTCATGAGTTGTGTGTAGAACCTGTAGAAACCCAGCCCACATCAGGATCCAGTGGAATTCTGTCATATATTTATCCTACCTAGATGAAGGACTGAGACCCATGCTTAATTTCAAGCATGAGAATTAAAATATGCGGATGGTTAGTGCACGTGCTGAGCTGGAAACATGGAAGAATGATGCCAGAGTAATTTCTGTTGAGCACGTGTGTGCTCACTTTGTGTATGATGCTACGTTAAGTGTCAGTTTATTGCTGACAGTGATGATAACACAAGATCATATGCCTTTTTCCTGGAACAATGTTCATCAAAGAGATCAATACAGCAAAGAATATGCACGTAGGAAACGTTGTCACACTGACTAACTTCTGATGATGGACAGATTTCCTTTTCTTGTGCATCCTATTTGTACTTTTACTGACTTAAAGACAACAATGATCAAATGTCAGTGATATTACATAGTGAATGTCAAGTCCCGCTCTGGACTTCGAAATGCATATTTTTCTCTCTATGCATATATCCTCTTTGTGTATGAATATATGTATATATCAGAACATTCTATAGGTCTGTTTTTATGAATTCGTCAACTCCATGTTGATTCACTATTTTTCCTTTATTTTTATTTTTTAAACAGAATGGCATGTTGACCTTACAAAAAGTATTCATTTGAAAGGTCATCTTTAAATAGGCTGCCAAGATTTTTATTTTTAGCATGGCATGGTAAATAGGTTGGGGAAGGTACATCACAAAACTGTGGCCTTTAAGGGGAGGAAGAGGCACTTCTATCTGTAGCAATGATATCACATCAAGGATGATGTACTTGGAAAAAGGATCCATTAAGAACAACAATCCTGAGAGCCAAAACAAATGACAGGATATGTGAAGGATTAGTTGGATGGAGCATCTGTTATTAATACCGAACAGTGCTTTTCGAAGACGAATGTGAAGCATTAGCATGGTAGTGAGAATTAATTTTAAGGCTTTCTCATGAAAGAGAGAATGAATGAGCTTCATGCTTTTCTTTATTTAGAAGTATTGTTTTCATTTCTTGCTTTATCTGAAGTCTGAACTCGAATTCAATTCTAAGCGGAGAAGGGATGCCTGGAACGCTGGCTCTTCCCGATCCCCTAGAGGACAGCACGTCTGGTGCAGCACAGCAGATTACTTTTTAGGGGGACTTAACTACATGCTTGATCAGGGAAATGCAGGCTGGCTAATGCTCATTTATTGAGTGGTAAGCAATGGAAAATTAGCAAGAAACTGTGGCACATTTTGAGGGCTTTATTGATCTGATTTCCCTGCAGAACTGATTTCTCCAAGAAAGCAATCTACCTGCTCTCAGGAACTGGGGTGCATACACAGAAGTTTAATTGAGTCTGGCAATCATGATAAATACAGGTTGTGCTCAGGAGTCTTTCTCCAGTGGCACCAAAAAACAAATGCTCCATAATCTCCTGCTTGTTCTCCTGTTCCCCCCTCTTCCCCCCCCCCATTTTTTTCTTTTGTTCATTACTGCTTTTTCTATAGCAGATGCTGAGATTTGAAAGATTTAGTGTGCTTTTCTTCAAAATCTGCAATCATAATCCAATCCTTTTTTCCTTTTTTTTTTTTTTTTTTTTTTTTTTTTGTTAGGACTTGCTTGATGGTTGACAGTGACTGTTGTGAATGTCACTGTTTATAACTGTAGTGACCATTAAGGATTGAGTACATTTTGTATGGCTTCCCCTCGACTACAAATGCAAGTTTACAAACAAAGATCAAGCACAAGAAGGTTCAAGCTCAGCTATACACTCTACAGATATTAGTTGCTACAGCCTGCGGTTGGATGATGATGCTTTATGCAACTTTATAGCCACAGCTTTCATTGAGGGAGCTTGCACCACAATGATAAAGCATATTTTGTAAGTATGCTTGAGTATATGTACTTATGAACTTAGTGTACTGAGTACACTGTGATACCCTGAGCCTTTGCTTGGGTAGACGGTGTGGCTGAATGGGTGCATTGCAACAAGGACCAAAGCCTGGGTTCCGCTTACTGTGTCAAGAAGCCTTTCTACCTCCCTCCCTCTCTTAGACTGTGTAAACTCACACTGAGAAGGAAAGGTGCCTTCCTGTGTGCTGATACAGAGGAAGGAACAACAGGGGTTTTTCTGGCCCACAACATAAGACTTCCCTACTACAAAGAAGACTAATAAAAAAAGCATCTTCCTGCTTAACTTTAAGCCCTGTGTTACTGCAATACAGCTGCAGATCACATACGTTGCTCAAGTCTCTGGCTGTCCTGTGAAGTGAGCAGCAATTCCAGCCTGTTAACTTGTGAGTGGAAAGGTCATTTCATCTCTGTTTCTCATTAGATGGCAGGTAAATGGGAGAGCTGGGCTCCTGAGGTGTGACAGGAAAGACCAAGTAGCGCGTCTCAGCTGCTGGGCAGGCAGGCAGCTGTGGGCATGGTGATTCTGATAGCTGCGAGATGGCCAGCTGTCAGATGCACTCAAGTCCCTGGTGATATCAACCCAAATGAATTTTAGATTTTACTTATGAATTCAAATAATTTCAAGTCATATTTGTAAGAATAACTATAGGGGAAATACAGTGTTGTTTTTATTACCTACACATTCTTATTAGAATACGGGAAATGCCAACCTAAAGGACTGAATTTAAAGGTTCATGAGAAGCTTGTGAGGTTCTGTCTTTCTAATACCTCGCTTCAGCTAGTATCTGACAGCTGTTTTGCTAATCGAAGCTCCAGCAGACGAAGTATCTTTGAAAAATATATCATTGTTCATATTGATTTTGTTGTTGTTGTTCCAGAAAGAGCAAGGATGGAGGAGCTCTAGACTTTGTATATTTCAGTGATTTAGTTTGTATGGATGAATGTAGTACAGAAACTTGCCTACTTATGCTGTCAGTTTTTCAGTCTACCTCCAAACAAATTTCAGGCAATGTAACCTAGCAGGGAATAGCTGCAGTACATGAACAAGCAACACTTCCAAAGACAAAGCTGAAAGAGGGTGAGCTGCAGATCTTCCATTTCCATTAATTATTGGGCTTTAATATCAGCCATGTTAGAAAGTACTGTTAGGGACAGGTGTGTGTGTGTGTGTTGTAGCTTCAATTACAAAGTAGTAGTGGAATATCTACGTTGATTTTTGATCTTAAAGCCCCAGAGTCCTTGTCCATGAGAGCAACGGGAAGTTATCTCTGAGGAGACGCGGACTTGGGTAGGGCAGCACCTACCTCTGCCCAGCTGCTGCTGGCAGCCCCTGCCTCCACACGTGGGACTGGTGGGAACAGAGCCTGGGCCAGGAAGGAGCTGATCCTCTGATGCCCCAAGTAGGCCTGGGTCAGCTCTGCTCTGCTTTCCTCTCCAGCAGGAGAGCCAGAAGGCAACACTGTGCTTCTTACTGTTTTTCACAGTCACTGGCTGTCCTGCAACATGCTGCAGTGCTCGGGTACCAGAAGGGCGGATGAGTTTGGGGAACTGTCAGTGGGATTTTGACTGGGAGCAGTTTTCTCATATGAAAACACCCATACCTGTATTTCTGTGTGTCTTAGGGACACTATTTTCTCATCTAGCAGCATGATTGACTCTGCTTTGGGATGCTTTCCCTTCGAACAGCTGTGTGCTTCTGAGGTCAGGATCACATCAGAAGGAATCCTCCAGTTCCCAACAGGAAATACAGCATCAGGAGACCGTGTGGCAGGGCTTTGGTGCTTTTGGGCCCCTTTTCCAGGTGGCCTTGCAGTCTCTTCAAGTCGTAGCACAGATCCATGGGATGGTGGTTGAAAGCTTGTTTGTTAATTGTCCAGGTTGTTTCTTATGTGACTAGTTTGGGGGTATTAGACTTCTATGAGTGCTATGTTCATCAAAACCTACTGGCTGAGCTTGGATGTGTGTATTACAGTTGCAAAAATAATTCCTTGGACAAAAGCATTAGTGATTTCTGCTGCTTTGCAGAGCAGAGAAAGATGCAGTAGAAGAAAACCAGAGGCTGTTTTCTAGCACAGGTGTTACACCTCGACCTTTTTAAAGGAGAGGCTGTATGGTGAATCTTCTTAAACTAGGAAAACATCAGTGATGCCTTTTGTGTCCATTTCTGTTCCTCCCACATTCTTTTTTGTTTTTGTTTTTATTCTTGACTCTGCTTACAGGGCTTGTTCCTGTAAATCCTGGTGCTTCCACTGACTTTGCTAGAGTATTCTGTATGGGAACTTTGCGGAATTGCAGCCTTTGTGTCTACTGAATTATAAATGAAACAAATTGAAAATAGCAATCTTGCTTTTAAGCACTTCTCACACACTCATTTTTCTCTTTGGCTGCTGCTTGTGGTTAATTCTGCCACCAATTAGGGAATAAATGCAGGCAGCTAATATCAGATCACTTGTACACAGAGGGATGTAAGAGCTGAAAATTTCAGCATACGTATAACAACTCGGCTAAGTATATTCTTATTGTTTTATATTACAGTGACTAGAACAAAGAGACATGAAGGAAACACTTATTTCCTGGCTCAAGGAATCCTCTATGTAAGGTGTGTGTGTGTATTCTCTTCTAATTTCTTACAGTTGTTCTCTCATCCAGAGTTAACCATATTGAAATTTTAAGAAAACTGTTTCTCTGTCACAACTTTTCCTCTTTCTGAATATATTTGGATAAACTAGGTTTATCTGCTTATCTACTTTTGATACGTGGGCTTTACAGCTCATAGAGATCAGGCAAAATACTTTTAGCACTGTTTCAAACATAATTGAATATGGAAGGTGTAGGGATTTGCTGGTTGTTAGGTGCTTAAGTATTTTGAAACAAAGGCCCAAAGTACATCCTGAATTAATCTAATCCAGTTTACTATCCCATAAGTTATTGTTTTCAAGCAAAAAAGCCTAAGTTTGTTTTTAAGTAGCACAGGGAGAAAGCAGTTAAGTGTACTTATGCAAGATTTTTGTGAGGCAAAACCACTATTTCCCAGCTGGAATCTGCTTTCAAAATATAAATTTATCAGAGAGATACAAAAAAGCATTTCTTGTTTGACAGCAGTAGCAAGCAGGGGGTCTCAGACCATTTGCTGGTGAACAAGATTACATATCATAAAGCTGTCATGAGTTGGCACTAATTTGACAGTTTGTTGGCTCAAGAGACTCCAGCACTGTGAATGCAGGGGATAGAAATGTCTCTGTGATGCCACGAGGTTCACGTGGAGGGCATTGATGAATGGCAGACAAATTGGATGCCTAAGTAAAGTTGTCTTGTGCTTGGGGGGGACATGTTAAACCCTACAAGTTTCAATTGTAAAATGTGTGATGGAAGACAATGGGAAATGGAAGACTCCTTAAAAGTAGAAATACGTGGATTTTTGTTCTTGTAGGTCTCTTTGATGGGCTGATTTTAAGCGTCCTAATGTTGAGCTTGTCTGCACACACTCTCCCACTTAGCTGTTTCCCTTGGAGCCTTTTACACCAGTCAGAACTTATTAGCTATAAACTCATCATCTTTGGCTAATATGCAGGCTACTTTTGGGTCTCAGAACAAAGAGTAAAAGAGTGCCCGGGAAATAAAGTACATCAATAGGCCTTAAGGACACTATTCTGGGTAAAAAGCAAATGGGTAGAAAAAAAGGGGGATAAGAAACAAATGTCTTGTTTAAAAAAAAATACTTGTGGTTCTAACCATATTTCAAAGATATTCATATTTCACATTCATGTTTCAAAAGCTATTTTACTGTCCATTTCAGTTCATTAGTGAAATTAAGTCTAAAATACTGGCTAGTGTATTTGTTGCCATTTGCCCCAAAGGGTCCCATTTATACGACTTATTCTCTGCCTTGCTCGCTATTCCATGTGGAATACCAGGAACATCTCATCTGCCTTTTTTTTTTCCCTTTTCAACCCAAGTTAAATACAGAATTGCAGTTTATTTTTGAAAACCAAGAATAACCAAAGAAGCCCAGAATGACTATATAGCTTCTGTGTACCTTAACTACGGTTATCCAGGTGATGTTTCACAGGTTTTCTTTGAGCTCAACACTTGAAATTGGATGGAATACAAATTTAGCAAGGCTGGAGATATATTTATCAAGCAAAGGTGATATGCCACAGCTTGGTCACTTTTCTTTGCATGCATTGATTTTTTTTTTTTTTAAATTGTTGTTTCCCTTAGTTGTTCCATCAGACAAGCAAGAAATGAAACTATTTTTCAAGAGTTGATACTGGTATTTTTTTCTCACTGTCCTTGTGCTGTGCTCTTTTGAACATAATTTGCTTACAACCATTGAGTAAATAATCAGCCTGTTCCACACTATCTGCTGCTGTAAATTAAATATTGACCAGATGTGCTGGTTTAACATCACAAACTTGCTCTGAGAACAAGACAAACTCATTTGTACGCTAAAGCTCACCCTTACCTAGATTAAGGCTCCTGTATAAAGTTTAGTAACATATGGACTTTTTTTTAGGCACAAACTTTGTGTGTACAACATAAGTGACATTTGATGTGCAAAGTAATTCTTAGCAAAGATGTACGCTTAGGTATCTGCATTACTCTGGTGGACCATAGCTTGATAAAATGTTTATTTTAATCTCTTAGAGACTTACACTTACGTTGTTGAGATATTTCAAGGTCGGAGGGTGTGCTCACTTTCAAATGCAGTCAGTGTGTGCAACTGAATTTCTATAGTAAATCCATATGCTATTTCAGGAGCAGTTATGTAAGTGAAGCAAATGGAAAAATTGCTGGATGACTGGTGAGGCCAAATGCAGATCTAGGGGAAGTTCACCTCCACTGAAACTGCTGAATCTTCTGTCTTAGCCAGAAATTTGGTATAAAATCCAGGCTGTGAGGCTTGGAATCCAGAGAAGATGAAGGAACTTGAATAAAAGGCACTTACACAAACTTAAAAGCAAAGTAAATTGCCCAGTTTTACCTGGCCTTAGCTATTGACAGTAAAAGGACAGGTACCCCAGCTAACCTGAGGAAAGGGTGGCTTGGGAGTAGCTGTTGGGACCAAGCTATTGTTGGTCTGTGGTGGGAAGGTCTCCCTGCAAACTGCTGGGGAGCTGCACATACATACGTGGATGGAAGTCTCAGCCCCATGCCCGGACCAGGAGGAAACCTCCAGCCCACCCTGGTGTACATGTGGGGCTGCCTGTGGCCAGGAAAGTTGTGCGCAGTGGTTATGGATTTTGTCCTTTTCTTCTGGTGTCTGATGTGTGTCTGATGTGCTGTGGAGAGGAACACGGAAAGGGCAGTTGTGCCTGTTCACTGCCTAAGAATCTGTGTCTAAGGTGCATTGAGTTGCTACTAAGATTAGGAAATAATGGAAGTTAAAAAAATCAGTGTTTTGCCTAATTTAAACTCTCCCATTTCCTTTGAATCACTAAAGTGAATGAAGGGATTGTGCTTCCACCAGAACTGCTTGCTCACTTTAACTTTCCTCATCAGTCTTTGCTGTGTGCTTGGTTTACATAACAGTGGAGGGAAATTAGCAGTTAAAATGCTCTTATTTAGTAATGTTATAACTGTTAACTTGTGATTAGATGTCTGCTATTAATTGTCAGAAAAAGACTAAAATGTAACCTGTATTTGAGATGTTCGCTCTCCTGGAGTAAAGGAACAACACAAATGAGAATGGACTTGCTTTCCATTCTCCCTAGAGTAAGATGTAACTAATTTTAAAAAGTATCTTATTTCAAGTGTCTCTAGGTTTGGTTTAAAGATGAACAACAACAACCCTAAGCCTATAATAAGGGGAAAAAAAATTAAAACAGTTAAGGACTACGAATCCTTAGAGAAAGGGCAGAAGAAGTGATATAATCAGGACCACATCCTGAAAATATGGTGGATTTCGGCTATGCTACAGGATGTCGTTGCCAAAATCATTTCAATAACAAAAATAATCGTGAATGGAAAGTGAAGCAATAGGTGTATGGTAGTAAAGGCAGGCTGCTGCTTATTTGCAAACATGCATATATATCACTGTTTCCCGATGTAAGATAGTTGAGCTCCAAATAGAAAAATATGTAGTTTGTAGGTGTCAGCTTAAATAAACTCGGCCACATGCTGACAATTGATCACTCGCTAGTGGTAGCATATGAATGGCAGGCGCCCTGTGGAAAATGCCCGGTTAATTAAATGTTATGAACCATAAAGGGTATAATAATCTGTTGTAGACAATGTGTGGGAAGTGGCCTTCTTTTGGAAACCCTCAGAGGACAAAAATCCTTGGTGCCTCTGAAAGGTGCAGAGCTGGGCTCAGGAGCACTTGCCACCCTCACAGGCCTGGCTTTGGGCTCTAACTTCTAAAGTAGTGCAGATCAGCAGCCAGACACTGGAATTGCCTCCAGATGGAGGCAGCTGTACAGTACCATCTGCTTGGACAGGCATCTGGATCAAGACCTGAGGTGGTAGTGTCACAGCTGGGTACAGCAAACCATTTTCTAGACCAGTAAGAGACTCTTGCCTGGACAGTCCATCTAGACACACAACTGGGAAAAAATGTTAAGAAATAAAAAAACAAAACAACACGACTAAAGATATTGAAGAAATGCTGGAAGGGCAGTGAATAAGCTGGTATATCCAGACTTGAAAGTTGGAAGAAAATCAACTACAGGTCAGGCCTAGAATAAGAGCAAGAAGAAGGGAAAGCGTCTCAATTTTACTTATCTTGCATGAGGGCTTACAGATCACAGCCCTAGTGCTTTTGTGAGAACATATGAGTTATCAAGAACACGTAAGAGAAGGATTTTCATTGCCACATTGTTTTGACCCTTCTTTTCATTTCAGGTAGATTTATAGTCCTAACCTTTCCCTTCAAGTTTAGCTAAGAGACTGGTTTCTCAGCAAGAAGCATAAAATCCAACTGATGTAGGTGGGTGCCTACTGACCTCGTATTTAAAGAGAGTTAATAAGCCAGATGAACTGCACAAACATGCACTGAGCACAGCGTCTGCTACAACTCATTTCCATTCCAGAAGCTGCCAAGCCAATCTGGATTGTATAACTGGGAATCCTGCTGCCGATGCTGTAGTGATTGGTAAAATGAAGCGCTAAGCTATTTGATGATTTCCTTTTGTGAAATAGCAGTGACTGGGGATGTCCACAGTGTGTGGGTTACTTGCGCTGTCCTTCCGTCTGGTGAGGCCTCAGTGGAGCTGTGCCCTGTCTGGCTGCAGGCAGTTCTCTGTGGAGGTGTCAGCTTCATCAGGAGAGATGGAGATCTGCTTTCTAAGGATTCAGAAGGGACTCTCGGGATTCAAATAGACTAAATGGAAAAGGAATGGGGGGAAGTGTCATGTGCTGTAGGAGGAAATCTGTCCTTATGGTGATTAAGGTTATAAAATCAGTTTTAAACATAAAATATTTGGAACAAGACTCCAGGCTGAGTCATTTGATCACTGGGATATCTTATGAAAGAATGAATGAGACACTTATCACTGGGCTGAAATTGATAGACAAAACTTACTGTTATTATGGAACTATGTTCATTCAGCTTACTGTGGGAATACTTGGTAAACCACCCCTCAGCTAAGATACGTGGCGATACTTTGCTTTATGTGCATTAGCAAGACACAGATGCTAAGCTCTGAATTTCTCAGCCTTCCTCACCTGCCCAACGTGGATATGTAGAATCAGTGCTTTCAGCAGATAGGGGATTTTAAGTGTTGAAAACTAGCATATCAGGGGAATTTAAGCAGTGAACATGGATTTTGAAGATTATAATTTTGGCTTAGGTTCCTAAATTCCAGTAACTCCAACTTTCAATACATAAATCCCTCTTGGATCTTGGAATCTATTTATTTATTTATTTATTTTGTGCCTCATTTTTTTCTGTGCACAAAAAGAACAAGAGTGATTTAGAAGTACTCAGGTTTCCTGGTGGTCCCATCTAGGCAAGAAGAAAGCTGTGATAAACACACTCAGGCAAAATGTTCATACTAAAGTGATGGAAGGGAACAGATTTAAAATGCTACCTAATAAAGGCAAGTCTCAGTAAGGTCTTCAATACAATAGGGAAAGGTCACCTCCCTGGTATGCCCATCTATGCTAAAACCAAATTGAAGCTGTAGAACAACAGTGCTACTAATCCATCATTAAAGCAGGCTTTGTGCCTACTAGTGACTTGCACCACAACTTAAAATCACATTTGTGACCTGGATCCTTTCAACTAGCTATTGAGTAAAATATTCACTCAGTCTGTGATGCACTCAGTGCTTAGGAAGGAGCAGGGAATTACACCAGTATTGCAAAAAAGTGCATGGGTGGGGCATGGGGAGGAAGCAGTTTTGTTAATGTACTGATTATATTCTCATCCACTTCTCCGTTAGCAACCCCCTTCGCTTTTCCTAGTTAGTCAGCTCCACTTACATCTGTGCTTGGTGTTATTAAGAGTCTATTATGGATGTTATCGCCTCTTAGGCTGCAGAGGATCAAACCTTGAAAGTTCAAGGCATTCCATCTGCCTCCTATTAATTACCGCTTTTATTCCTTACGATTCTGCTCCCTTCTAAGGGAGGTTGTTATATTACTTCTAAAGGACAACTTCCTATAGCAAGATATGTAAGCATAAGGCTTGTATTGATCTTTCCGTGACCTTTTCTAGTAATAATATGTAAGACGTACTGCTACCTTCAAAGAGCGGAGTGCATCTTCATGATATCATGGAAGATTAAATATTGCAGTGCAAACTGTGTAGTTCATTTGAAGGTATGTAAATACTGTTTATAGAACTTAAGAAAGGTAGACAAAGATCTGGAGGGGAGTGGGGGTGGGTAAAGGAAACCTCATAAATTTGAGGGGAAAATTAAACATTTCTTAAAATTTGTTTTTAAAGACTTACATAGAATGGAAAGGCTGCATAAACAAATTCACCTCTGTACTAAGAGGTGATGTGCTACCTCCTGTGATTTATAACAGTTGTAAATAGGTGTCTTTACCAATAAAATCTAACAGTGACAGTATTAGTAATGTTAATAAATTTAGTAGACCAAAACACTTCTGTACAGTGTTCTGCCAAAAATACATGTGTATTTTATATATATATATATAAAATATGTTTTATATTTTATTTATATATATATATATATATATATATATATATATATATTTATCCCCATCTCCCCCATAAGAAAATCCAGGCAAGGGAAGTGTTTTTGCTTAGTAGTCTTAATGTCACTCACAAGCAGATTGCAGTCCAGGGTGCTCTGTAAAGGCAGCTAGATATATATTTATCCCCATCTCCCCCATAAGAAAATCCAGGCAAGGGAAGTGTTTTTGCTTAGTAGTCTTAATGTCACTCACAAGCAGATTGCAGTCCAGGGTGCTCTGTAAAGGCAGCCTGATCATCTCTCTGTTACCTCTGTCCACATTTATTTCATTTCCCTTCCTGTCCACTTGTGTTGACGTTAGAAAGTGTATGGTGAGATAACTGTGGGTTTACCACAGAACTGAAAGCCCCCTGCAGAAAGCTGAGGGAGATGTCCATGCTGTGGCTTTGCTGGTGCACTCTGAGGTGTATGGGTGATGCTTCAGAACTAGGTTAAAACTGGTTAAAACGTCTGGTTTGTTGCAGGATCACATTAAGGCTAGAAAACATCATCTGAATGGACAACCATGTTGCCTAGAAGTTATCATCTGAATTTCTTTACTTAGGCAAGCACGCAGGTACTCCTGTCTCTTTCTAGACATCAAACTATTGGATAAATTGGTAAGTTCATTGCAATGAGCACGCAGGAATGATATATATACTGCCTTAGAAGCAGGTGTGGACCTGAACTTGTCAGAAAAGGCAAATATTCATCTGCACAGGAAAGGAGCAAAATGCCTTCAAAATAGGAAACGTCAAAGCACCACTTGTATTCTACTGCACTACTAATCCCTCCCTGCAATGTGTTAAGCCCCCAGAAAGCCAAATATTACCCTACCCTGATTTGTGTCTAGTTTCACTTCAGACTCTTGAACAGAAAAAAGCAGAAAATCTAGAGATGATAGAATATGCATCTCCTAGCCTCAGCACTCTGAGCTTCCTCTGGAAATAAACTAGGGAGAGCTGTCTTGGTGAACAGACCCACAGCACAACAGTTGTTTTCTGGTCACTGCTAAGGATATGGATCTAATTAGGATGTAGCCTTAATTAGGATGCATTGGAAAAGTTGACCATATGGTGATAGAAGATTAATAAATTGTGACAAAAAAACTTCTCGCCTAGTATAGGAAAAAAATACATTTAAAAAAAAAAAAAAAAAACACACACAACACAATCTTTAGGGATTCCTGGCTGCCAAAGACCTTTTTGATTAGAAACCTAAGAAAGTACCATATTTTAAAGCTGAGGACACACAGTACTTGGGAACAGAGTGGCCTATGCTTGACCTGGAATAGATGTTCTCTGTAACAAAGCAAAGCTGAGGAAATTGTAGAAACCTTTGTTTTTGTTTTGTTTCTAAGAGATGCTGTAACTGGCTGCACTTAATAAATACGTGACTTGGAAGCATTCCAGGGGGAATCAAGATAGAGCCACCCCCACTCTCCCCACACACATGTATTTTAAACAGAAATATTTTAAAGGGGCAACCATTTTGGAATATTTATTTTCAGTTATGTTACACCTGCAACTCCCCTTTATCTTGTGATGTGAATCGTCTCGTGTACAAGAGCTCATGTATGAGTATATTCAAGTTCACCACTGTTGCTTTGCTTTTCTTAAACGAGCAATACCTGTGCAGTATGAAGCCTTGATTAATGTCAAGATTAATACCCAGGGACTCTCAGAAATGGTTATTTTCTACCTCGCTTAGGATGAGCACTATGTTTCTTAGGACACAGCTGTAACTAGTCCAATAAAAAATAAGTAGTAGGTACATACAAAGAGGAGTTGTGGTATCTACTATCTGCCACTAGAGAACTAGAAGCAGCTTCTTAACAAACTTGCTTTGTCCTAGCAGCTGCCTGCTGGCTGTTAGCTTTGCATACACCCTGTTACCTGAAGTGTGGGTAACTGTCCTGAGACAGTCCACCTCCTGCGCTCCTTAATCTGCTTCAGGAAATGCACCGTGGAGGCTGTTGGAGTGGCAACCCCCCCCCCCCCCCCCCCAGATTCTGTTGAACCTTCTGTCTTGTGGTTCTGCCCTCAAAGGGGGGAAAAGAGCAATGTGAGCAATACCTAGGCTCTGGTTTTTGTAGCATTCCTAACGTGCTTGAGGTATAGGTATAATTATTGTGGTTCTAAATATGATGCTGTTATCAGGGCAAGCCTTAAGGCATTAGTTAAGTTAGACTCAGACTGTGTGTGAAAGAATGGTCTTTTAATCAGATTAATTTTACAGATAAGTAAGATAAGGCTGAAGGTCAGGTGACGAGCCCCATAAGCATGCCCCAGATCCCCATATAATTGCTGTGATATGTGGAAAAGCAGTTGCTGAAGAGTTGTAAGCAAGTACTTGTGTGCTTGCAAGTATCTTGTAGGACTTAATTGTCTTTTGATTTATTTTTTGTTCTCTTCCAGCATGTTAACTTTTATTTGGTATTTAATGCAACTACCAAAACCAGTCATTTCCAATAGTTCACAATATGTCTTGGGATATTCTGTACAAGTATCCAAAATTTGTACACTGTGAAGACAAATACACCAGTAAACATTATAAAATAGTCTTTAGTGGTCTTTCTGCATTACTAACTAAAAAAAAAAAAAAAAGCTATTTGTTCTATTTCTAGGCTTACTGGACTAATAATTGGAACTGCCTTTTTCTTTCATTTTGATAGCTGATTTCACTCTGATTTTCCTGAAGCAGTACAAGGCTTATTGGCTTGGGTTTTCATCCCCCTAATGAAACACTTAATGGAAAAGACAGTGTATCTTGAGCATCTGTATTTTGAAAAATCATCCTCCTTGTTTATTTTCTCCTAAAACAATTGTACATGTGTCTGAACTGCTTGAGTTTCTTTCTGTAATTAAAAAAAAAAAATAAAAGGAGATGGGAGGAAGAACAGATGAAGAGAGAACCAAATTGATCTCTGCAGTTCATTCAATTCACTGAGGTTACTTCAGGAAGGATATTATCCCCAGAAAATCTTAGGTTACGGAACTTACTAGCTACTATATTCCATATAAGCCTGTATTCGTTTTGATTCAGATATTTATATTAATGAAACTATGTTGCACTTATTATAGACTAACATTCACTATGTGTTTGTTTAACCACTTGATTATTCTTCTCAATGCCAGACGTTTTTCAAGATGCTTTCTCATGTCACTGCTTGAACTCTAGCCAAGAACAGACAGTATCAGCTGTTTGACTAAAGTCTCTGAGTGTCCTTCAAAGGTTTCTTTTCTCTTGCCAAAAATGGGGAAAATATATGATGACAATAACTCAAACTTCTGTGATCTAGATATCTCAGACAAACATTTCATTTGTAATGCAGACAGGCTAACTGATGCAGTTAGTCTTGTCTGGGCATTGAGGCTTCCTGTAACAGTGCTTATAGACCTTTTCTTCTTTGTCCTTTTTTTTTCTGCATTATGTCCTTGCCTTTCAGCAGCCTTTACTTGCATTATACTGATATATCCATTTGTTATTTAAAATATATATGAATGAATGGAGACTGTGAGGAAGAAAATGCAAGTTTCTGGAGACTGTGCCCTGAATGTACAAGTACGTGTATACTGTGAGGGTAGGTTATCTGGGGAGCGTTGGTGTGGATCACTTCCAGGTGTGGTTAGTTGCGTGAAACAGCGCAGCACCCTGACCTGATAATAGCAGTCTGCTTTGAATGCAGAAGTTAGTAGGTACTGGATATTTCCACTCTGTGTTGCATGCTAGATTTCTGATGCCTTCCTGTTTTCTTCCACATCATCACCTGAGTTTAAAGGGCTTTTACTCAGGGCTAAATTCATCTATATGTTTCACTTTCAGTTTTCAGTTGCCAACTTCAGATACATTTAAGAAAACAAGCAGGTATATAGTGATAAGGAATCCTGTCATTGTTGACTTGGCCATGCGTAAAGTCTGGATCTGAATTTTTCTGCCAAAGGGCTTTTACGGGAATCAAGGTCATCAGTGTGTTCATCAGTTTTATTTGAATTATTTTAAAGTGTTTTATGAATCATGGCTGGCTTGACCAAGTTGAGTATTTTAGCCCATACTTTTCCTTGCACCTCTCTGTTCTCCTGCAGGACTCTCCTGTTAAAGAAGAAATATAATAATCTTTTGTCCCAAGCACACTTCTTGCACCTTAGTGAAGTAGGGGAAAAAAAAAAAAGAGGGGAAGCTCACTGTGTTTTTCATATGTACTGGAGAAGCTGTGTGCTTGCTGTTGTTTTCTTGGAACAAACTAGACTTTACAAGAAGAGGAGATTGCTGCATCTGGTAATGGGTTTCTAGTTTGTGGAGAGGAGTTAGTTAATGGAAATGATCCATCTCCGCTCCATCAGTCTTTCCATTATGAAAAATTTTTATTAAATGCTTGTAATGTTGATTGATAGTAAATATTGGGTCTCTGTTCAGTGATTCGATGTGAAGCTGCAGCAAGGGATTTCTCCCTGCAGCACGCAATTAACAAGAGAACTTGAGCTCCTTTTCAATTACTTTAACCTGTCATTCTCTGCTTCACCACACCAAACTTCAAATTACATTGCCTCTCTGAAATGTTAGTGAAAATAAAAAGCTCCTGTTTGAAATATTTCAAATGAGCTCTTAAACATTAGTATTCCCTTTTTGTATCACTGGTTTTCCATTTACTCAAAGGGACAAAAGCAGGTGATGGGGATTCAACAAGAGATGTTCCCTTTCTTGTTTCCCATTGAAATTCAAAGCTGCTGTAAATGTTCTGTGGAAGATGATGAGCTGCTATCAGATGCCTACCAGTCCTAGAACGAGAGGATGCTAAGGGAAACAAGGTGCAGAGCACTGTGCTTTAAAATGGCATTCAGAAGATTTTTGGCCTAGTCCTTATGAAGATGAGAAATCTAAGGATCATGAGTGTCGGGTGAGAGTAGAGGGTTTTTCTTTTGTTTTTCTTTTGGTGATTCTAGTGTGTTAGTCAACAAAGTCTGTAATTTTTTCACATGTGCATTTGAAACGAGGAGAACTGAGTGTGTTTCATATTGACATTACTCTGTTTGCTCCATAACAGTTTGTAGGGCTATAACAACTACAAAGTCTGGTGCAGTTGTAGATTTGTCAGATAATTATTAGAGCCTCACTTGCTGACTGGAAAAAAAAAAATGGAATGAAGCTTTTCTGGGAAAGATAATATTTGTTAGACCTGAAAATTCTTGCAAGAAAAGGGTAACTGTTTGTAACCCTAATAGCTGAAATATTTTTTCACTATTCAATAATATTTAAATATCTAGTTTTATATTTATAAAATATATTCTTATAATCAGTGGTTCATGTAGAATCATGTCAAAATATAAGCTACCTCTAGATATATTTAAGCAGTTTGAATGTAAAGGGTACTAAACAGTTTTATATTTTTTGTCTCCAATTTTTCAAAATTTAACTTTTGTTCTGATTATAGACGTATTTCCCTGTCCCTCCTTCAGCTTTCCTGAGTTTCCTCAGGAATAGTAATTTACAGCCAGTCTAGTTTGTTTTTTTTTTTTTTTTTTTTTTTTTTTTTTTTTTTTAGACGATCCCTCTATGAGGCCATTCTTTTGAAATTCTTGCTCATAAGCATGTATACGTGTGCAGCAAGTTACTGGTAGAGCTCATCAAGAAATGCAAGAGTTGAATCCCAATAACTAAATTTATGGTGACTATTGTCCAGTAGCAAGTTGCACTGCTCTTCAGCAACCCACAGATTTGGCTGGAAAAATGAAAACCTGCTTCTGGGGAAAAAATATCTGACAACAATGCAGACAAATAACTGTATTATTAGTGAACAGTAAGAATTAGAGATAAATTTAATATGTTAAAGAATTCAAGGCTACTGGTTAGTTTTCAAACGGCCTTCTGTGTAGGCTATCATCCCACTGACCTGTTGCATGGCAGGAAAAATGAGTGATCATTTGCAATAAAATATGGTGAAAATACCTGCAATCCAACTGTTCAATTTCACTGAGCCTTCTCGGTAAGACTGTGCTTTCATGCCACATTAATTCTGAACTTAATTGAATGCTGTCATCTGTGTGCCATTTCACTGCAGGGATTTAGTCTGAAAAAAGAAGAGCTTTAGTTGATGGAGTGAGGGAACGTGTTGGCAATTCCTTCTTGAAATGAAGTATGCTGCTTTAACAAGTGTGCCCTATGTTACCTGATCAGACTAATTGTGAAAGTTGAGGTAAAAGCAACTAAATAATATCTTCTTGCTAATTCAGCTATGCTATTAAACTAAGTATGAACATATGTTATGTAAAAAGCATCTGAAAGGCATGTTTCTCTGAGTTTCTCTGAATTTCCAGGTGCTGGTGTATCTCTCTTCATATTCTGATTGCAGGAATCAAATTGTCTCTGAGTTTTTGCTATCATTTAAAAGAGAAAAATAAGTTCCTAGCACTATTGGCTGCAGATGCAAGCATGAGAGCTTACTAAAGCTCTGGCAACAGAACATAAAATACAAGCTCTTGGGACCTCAGTTTGGTGGAGTGTTTTTTTTTTTTTTTTTTTTTAATTCTAGTTTGTTTTCCTGATTGCCGAGAATATTTAACCTCTGTATGTGTGTGCATTGTTTTTGCGTGCTGAGAAGATTTCAGACTAACACTAGGCAGTGGTTCCTTGTCTTGTTTGAGAGCTGCTGTGGAGCTTGATGCAGAGGTGGTTCCTCTCATACCTGGTATGTTTGTTCAGTCACTGAGGGGGAGCTCTCTGCTCACGTGATGTGACCTGTGAACTCCTGTCTGGGAAATATGAAGCATTATATTAGCTTAGCTTAGCAGGTGCAAATATATGTGTCTGTGACATGTGGCAGTATTGCTTCTGTGCTCCAGTATGGCTCCCAAAGAGTTACTCACATCTTGGTGGAGTTGCAGGGAAACTCCCCTTGGGCAATGAAGACAGACTGCTGTCACGCTGCCTTGCCCACCTGGAAAACCAGCATCTGTATATTCAGTATATTATGAGGAGCAACATGTTGATAAATAATGGTTAATTGTCGCAGTCTCACTTTTTGTTATGTTTTCACCTGCAGTGTGTGCATGTAAATTAGAACAGAACTAGGGAGGACAATGGCTCAAACTGTACGCATGCACGGGGGTCCTTCTGATGCTGCAAGCCAGTATTTGGCTCCCATTTGAATGACTTCTCTTGGACAAATTGGTGTCCTGAATGATATGGAGCAGATGTATATAGTTTGTCAGTCAATACTTTATCTGCCATTTTAGTGCTTTCCAGCTGAAGTCAGTATAGGGCCATCAGCATTGTGTGTCTGTTTACTTTGATACTGGAAAACAGATGCCTTCAGAAAAATGTGTGCATGACGATGATTCTGTGGCCCATCTCTTTAGCCAGTTAAAATCACACAGAAACCAACTTCTGAGAACACTGTGTGAGATGTGGGTGCATACTCTGAGGGTGCTGGGAATGGAGAAGAGCCCTGACTTCTTTTTCTCGTAGTAAAAGAAGATAGCACACCATCCAGGTAGGCTCTAGCTGCTGTAATGCAGGGGGACCCGGTCATGCTGCTTAAGTAAGGTCACAGCTATCCAGAACACAGGGCCCCAGTCCAGAAACACCAACTTTCAACACCATAGGAATATCCCCCTCTTCTTAGTCCAGTAGTTACAGGGTGTTTTTAGCAATAAATACATTAAAAACAAACAAACAAACAGAAAAAACCCTCTTGGCAATAGTCTCACACTTGCTTGGGTACAGATATCACTATTGCCAAGATGATAACTTAAAATTATCCAATGATGAAGTTTATCTATTGCTTATTTTATTATTGCTTTATACAATGGGCCCCTCAACCATGATTTAAATTTATATTATATCTCAACTGGAACTATGAAATGCTTTGATTGATGAACCTGTGTTTAATGTGTTCTTTCTCATGTATGAGGCTGGCTGTTCTTAACAAGTGTTGTTCTGAACAAGTACAATGTAGACTGATAGTATAGCTGTGTTTTTACCGGCAGGTTATGTATGAAATGTGTATACTTTTTTTTCCCCCTGGAGTTTACTGGGTAATTATAATCCCATTGCTGGGTAATTATATTCCCATTCCCTGTTCTTTGTTCCTTGTAAGCACGATCATGGATAAAGCCCTCTCGAAGTTGCATTCATTTATTGGGTAAGCATTCTGTTGTGAACTCCATACTTCATTAAATGTTGAGTTCATGATCACCTGGGTTTTAATTAACCATCTTCCTTCAGTACATACACCTGAAGAAGACTGTATATATATCATATATGATTAAGTGCATTCTTCTTTATTTATAGATGCTGTTGTTAAAACAACACAGAACAAGCTTGGCAATATAAACATTATTGGAATATATTCTTTGTTTTACATGGACTTTCACTTTTGTACAGTATCAATAATATTTTATATATACTTATAAATGCAAATTACTATTGATGTTGCTATTTTTCCAGAACCAACTTAGGTTTGCACTATCAGTATGTAGTATTTGGTGTATGTTTTGTGCTGTTTCTCTCACATTCTAGTTCATGACACTAGCTGCTGTGTGTTGTTTGTTTGTTTTTTTGTGATGAGCCCTGACTTTCTGGTGCTGAGCGATATTTTTGATCTCTAATGCTAATGAGGAAAGACTTAGTGATCATCCAAATACAGCACTGGAGTTCAGAATCCTTAGTTTTTTTTCTTGGCTGTATTTATTCCAAGCTCTTTTTCTTGAAATAAAACTGCCACTGAGAAATAATGTCAGCCTCCTATGGAGACAGACCCTGGCTCCAAAGACTTGGAACATGTCACCTTTACTGAAGTGGAGTCCAGCTTGATTTCCAATCAATCTTAGTGACAAAAGTTGGGTTTTTGTCTACAGGTCTCATTTTGCAGTAAGCAGAATTTACAAAGAGGATGGATGAAAATTCATCACTGCAGAGCACAGCTTTGTTCCAGAAAGAACAGAATCATTCCTTAGTTTCCATTCCAGCTAGTATTTTCAGCAGAAAACTGTCTGTCTTGCTTATGTGAACAATATCTCCCGGAATAGATTCTGCTGGCCCTTTTTAGGGTTTGCAAGTTTTATAGGCTTGGAATAGGTAATTTTTCTTTTCATTTGCACTCAGCAGAGCAGAAAATGCTGTAAAGCTATTGAATTAATAGGTTATGTAACAGCCTTGTATGCTTCTTAAAATGTTCTCATCTGTGGGCATCGAGCATTGCCCACTTTCTGGCTTCTGTACACCCATGGGATACATACTTTAATCCAAGATCTCGTGGCATGGAATCCTTAACTGATAAGATTGAAGATGCTCTTGAAGGGTAACTATCTTGAAGGATAACTCTTTTTTTTTTTTTTTTTTTTTTTTTTTTTTGAGGGCATTCTTTTTCAGTCCCGGACTACAAGCATTTGTATGGTAATAAAAAGAGTTTAGTGAGTTGAGAAAAGGGCAAATAGGGTTAAGTGTACTGGCATCGTGTGAGAAGTATTTTTTGGAAGCAACAGAGCTGTGACCAGTGTTGTAAAATGGAAGCAGAACAGGTATTGGACACAGTTGGAAGGTTTAGACAGAGGGTTGGTGAGTTGAGTGGAGCTGAAATGTTGGTCAGTCCCCCAGTGTAAACCCACCTTCCAGCAATGTCTGCGTTCCACTTTGCATCTGTTTCCTTATTACATTGTAGAGCAATGGTGCTAGTGCTGTGTGACTCCTGATGCAGCCAAGCATCACCATCATCAGCACAGATTATTGGTTTTAACTAAACACGAGCCCCTTTCTGTGAAAGGCCTTGCTTGGGTGGTTTTCTTTGTTTGACATCTCTGCTAGAAATAACTGCACCTCCAGGAAGAGGCTTGGGGGAGGGGGGGGGGGGAGTGGGCTTGACTAGCTGAAGGTGCGGAAAAGTGAAGCTGGGGCAATCCACTGAGTTACAAGGTAAAGGTGTAACATTGCCGGCAGTCCAGTGGTAGTGAAGAGTCAAGTTCAAGTAAACCTGAGTGCTGTCTGGTATTTGCTTCTAATGTTGAATAGTTTGAGCCCAGACAGGAATCTTTTTTTCTTCTAATAAAATGAAAAAAACGAGAAGGAGAAACATGCTATTTAGTTTAATATAATTTCCTTTCAGTTATATATCATCAAAAAAATAATAGTGTTGGGCCAAACTCCACTGTATTAGAAAAGGTAGGAGCAAACAGTATCGTCCTGTAGAACAGATGACATAAGCAAGAGGTTACAAGTAGTGAGATAGGACTGGGGAATACAAGGATACAATACAGCATTATTGGCAAACAGCACAGGATGCAGTCTCATTCACATTGCCTTAAGGCAAGACTGACTGGCTGCTCCGTTAACAAACTGAAGAATATCCACCAGAGCCTGGGGGAACCAGCATGTTGGGGTGATTATTTTAAGAACAAATGGGTGGATACGAGACAGAGCACATCTGCAGAAAAGTGCCACTTGAGACTCTTTTCAGATCAGCGTCAGTCTAAACAATACTTTTCCTGTAGGAGATTGGACTTGTACAACTCACTCAAATTTGGGTAAAAGAGTTCTGGAGTAAATATATGTGGATAGTTGAGTCTCTTCTCAGATTTCTGTGTTTAAAATAGCTTTAGGATTCTGTGTCTTACACAAAGAATACACATCATACACAGAATTGTAGAGTTTTTACAAATGAGGTGACTTGAAATCTTTCAAGTTGTCCATGTACCATCATCTCCTTCTCAGAGTTTAAGGAATTAAATTGTGATAGTCTACCCATTGTTTTGGATATTAGAATATAAGTACACAGAATTCAGGTTCTTGCTTGACTACTGGTACAATACAGTGATGGGTAACTTTCTCAGTTCAGATTGGTTATTTTAATTTTTTTTTTCTGTTCTGTGAACTGTGCAGTTCTGAAACACATTTATTTTTTACATGGTATTACAGGCATGCTGAAACAGGGTGTGTCACTCGGAACCATTGCCACACACTGCTTTCCCCTTCACCCTTACCCTTTCTTCTTTCTGAGTGACATGAATTGGTTCAGTTGTTTAGGTATATGTTTCTGGAGTAACTTCGGGTACCTCTGCTTGTCATGTGTCTTCACAATGCTGATTAAAGTAAGAGCTATCATATATGTCTGTACTTGACTTGACTGTACTTTCTTGAACAGAAGGATTATTGACAATAAATATTTATTGCATTTGTTTCTTTACAGTCTCAATAATATCCCTTCAGCCTTGCTAAAGAGTACCAGCATTCAGTCCCATTCATAATATTCATTAGAGAAACATATCATATAGGGACAGCTATAATGCTGCCTATGTGGCACAATCTAATGACTAATCCTAGGGCTGGGATTTTTTTTTCTCAAATAACACCGTTAAGACATGGAGAGCTTCCCTACAAGAGTATGAGATCTGTAGCTTTCCATGTAAAAATGTTTCTTATCAGTTTTCACCAAATCGATTGTTAAACAAACTATCTTGATAAACAAACTTGCGGGTGAAAA
>CM021736.1:11470415-11598574 GCA_011075105.1 Heteronetta atricapilla | reverse complement strand
AGCCAACTCCAACCCCTCCTTCCTGCAGAGTTTTTAACGGGTGGAATTGATAGTAGCTGTTTAAATCTACTGGAGGATTAATCACTTCTGTTTTCTGTAGCAAAGGGGATCAGATACTATGGGATGAACAGCATTTTCAGATCTTGTGTAGGTGCCTGTAGATAACAAGGGAGGGAGGGATAATCTAGAGACATAGGAGTTAACAGCTTAAAATATTTGTATTATAGAACTTTAATTTTCTACATCTTTGTACAAGAACCAAAATAAAAAGCATTCAACTACCTTGCTGCTTATAAATGTATCCTATTGCTTTTATCTCATTTTGCTATGGGAAGGCTCATATAACACTTCTTTGGAGGATGGGGGGGGAGATTGCAGAGGCATGGCTGACTAGGGCATCACTGATAAATCGGCTCCTGGGAACTGGGGAGAAGAGGAGGACTCGGACACTGTGGATTAATATTATTCTAATGGGCTGAAGGTCAGATGCTGTATATGGCAGTAATTAAAATATTATGTTACGATACTGAGAATGGCAATCTGTTTTTCTAATCAATAAACAGTGTCAAACAGCTGAAGAGCTGCACGTTACAATTCCCCAATCACATGTACGGGGCTATTACACTGCAACTGCATAGTTAATCAATTTACTAACATCTGTGAAATGTCTCTTTGGTTAGATGCTAGGAGATTTTCACTGTTGGATAAATTCCTGAATAGGACTGAATGCTGGTAAACTTCAGCAAGGCTTTGAAAAATACTAATTCAGTTTGTTCTCACTGGTTGGAAAACTGGAATTGAACAACTGTGCAGTTTTCTCAAGACCAGTGTTGCATGGCAGGGATCTGTTTTTTTCCGGGAGAGAGAGACACGAGTCTAGGGAAAGAGAAGAGGGAAGTTACATTGTACAAATTACTTCTTGGCTCTTTTTTATTTTTTATTTTTTCCTTATCAGTGTATAGCCAAGCAAAAGCCTCAATTGAATCATGGCATATCACACAGGAAGAAAGCATTGTGGCTCAACACTCACTGTTTTAAATATTTTGTTGAAGGGATTCATCTTCCAATATGCTCCTTTAAATATACCAAAGGAAAATCCTCTGCAGATTCATTAATTAAGATTTTATATTGCAGCAGCTGACTTGTTTGAAGAGACATTTGTATTCTCTAGTTGAATTATCTCAAGCCAGTCAAGATATTTCATGGTAAGAAGTCAGTTCTTGTGGTATGGCTGCTGGCTGGCAGAAAGCCTATTAGAGTCAAAGAGCGTGAAAATTGGATAGAGATATCTGTTAAGTATGTTGGTAGCTTTGCTTCCCACAAAAAACAGAATACACAATGGATCTAAAATGTATCTAGAGGAGGAAAAAGTCATGGATAAAATGAGAAATCAGAAAGGAATTACATAAAGTAAGAAAAAAAAGGCACGTATTTACAGAAAAATAATGTCTTAAATCTGATGGGTTAACTTGCTTTGTAAGTATTGAGACTGGCAGGTTTCTTTAATGTTTTTGGTGAACAGCTGTTCTTCACAGTTGGAGACAAAATACACGTTGTGTTGCAGCCTATCTGCAGCAGTGGGCTTTAACCCCCTGCTGAGCACACACCTAGTCCGAGGTACAGCTCAGGTAGTTTGCCACTACTCATCAGTATGCATTTTGGCAATGTCAGTAATTGCTTTCAGTGGCTATGAGCTTTACACATACGAAACGTTTTAACAGAAAACGTCACCTGACTCAAACTTTGAGGCTTGGGGAATATATTTTTATAACCGTAGTAGAACAAAGAATTTTGCAGAGCACTTTGCAATTAGCTCAGTAGCAGACTGTCCTTGCACACTATTGCTTTTGATTTCCTATAGACTCATGAGAACATATAGTATTCCATTTTTAATTAAATTAGCAAATATATGATGGTTATGTTGAAACTAGCTCAACAGAAGCAAGGTATCGGTGAACATCTTGGGCAGAAACCAAGTACAGTACCACTGTGACTCCACAGGGTATTTTTTCATGGCTGGCATCAAAAGCCTGATAACGTGGGCCTACAAGAAAGCAGGAGAGTGACACTTTGTCAGGGAGTGCATTGATAGGACAAGGGGTAACAGCTCTAAATTAAAAGAAGGGAGATTTAGTAAGAAATTATTCACTCAGAGGGCAGTGAGGCAATGGAACAGGCGGCCCATAGAAGCTGTGAATGCTCCATCCCTGGAAGTGTTGAAGGCCAGGCTGAATGGGGTTTGGGGCAACCTTGTTTGGGAAGAGTTGTCCCTGCCCATGGCAAGGAGTTGGAGCTGGATGAGCCTTAAGGTCCCTTCCAACCTAAACGATTCTATTCATTCATCTGTGTATGCTGGATGTGGATAATAATCACAGTCCAGTTGAGATAACTAACTGTAATGTCAGTACACTTGAAAATTTTTTAAAAAATCTATAAAACTCCAACCATGAAATTAATGTGGTACTTGAGGGCATATTTGTTTTTAAAAGAGCCTATTCAAAGTTGGTAGGCTTTTTTAAATTTTTTTGGGGGGGAGGGGGCTATACATCTTTAAATATCATCTGATCAGTAATTAACTTTTTTTTTTTTTTTTTTTAACATTATCTCACACTACATGCAGGACTGGCTAGTGTGAATGTTGTACTTAACAATATCCCTAGCACACACATGGCACACACTTAACAATATCCCTAGCACACATGTGGCACATGTTTTCTGTTTGGAAAAGGTGCACTTAGCTTTGTTGTTTTCTGGCAGTTGTAGCACCTCTCTGGGTAAAGGCAAACTGAAATAAAAAGCCAAGACGGCATTGCAGGCTGATGCAGAAAGTAGAAGTGGGAGTTCATTTATTCCTTCAAACTTTCTTTACTACCTTGGAAAGTCGTTTAGGCCTGATTGTTTTAAAGAACTAAAAGCCTCAACTCCTGTGACTTTAGTATTCAATGGTCCTTACCCTCCTATGTACTTTCAGATGTGGACTTCAATCCCTTCTGGCTTTTATTCCTCACTTTCTCTTAATGGGTTGTTGTTGAATGCTCAGAGTACCCTGAGGCACTATGACAGGGAAAAGATGCTAGTGATATGAGGAAACTAACCTCACTTACTGTCTGCTGTCCCATCAATCTTTGCAACAGACTTAGGTTTGCTTTGTTCATTCTGTGGCTCTCTTCTGTCTCTATAGATAGTTTTATGTGTATCATGCTTTTCAGAGTTTTCACATTTCAGGGAGCAGTGTATTATATACATTTCAAACAATTTTTAGAGTAATTTGATTTCCATCAAGCTATATTTATATTGGCGTTTAACTTATGGATGCTTGAAATCTGATCTGATCCATTTCGGTAGGCATTCACAAGGAAAAAAAAAAAGTGGTCTTTTAAGATTCAATCAGAGAAGCTTCAAAATGAATAAAAATGATGTGTTTTAGTGGATCTCCAGTACTTCCTAGGTGGTTACACAAAAGGATACTAGGAAGGTGGCATGGATGCTGGAAATTGTCTTAATATAATCAAACCTTTATGGGAGAGACATGGTGCTTTATCCTTCTTTTGTGAAAGACTATATCCTGAAGTAAAGAAATGTTGCAAGGCCTTCGTATGTTTTCAACAGAAGCGTGTGTGCGCACTGGTTAATCAAGGTCAGCTTCAAGAGGCAAAAGTGAAATCTGTCAGAGGCAATATTTATGAATGGACTTTCACTCTGCTGTAATTGAAATTAATGTTGAGTCATCTTTTCCAGTAACTTTACAAGCAGACAAATTTGAGTTGACGGAGGGATAAAAGGTCTGAATGTAGCCTCTCCAAGGGAGAGATCAAAATGTGGCCAGGGCTATAAATCATTTCCTGAATGGTAATGTGAATGCTAATTGATCTAGAGACACTCCTGGAAGATATGTAGCAAAAGCACATCTTAATTTTTATCAGGAACATCTACTTGCAGAGAGAGACAAAGAGATCAAGTGGAAAAACTGTGGGTGTTTTTTGTACTGTTCAAATGTACTTCCCACGGAAGCATATAGTAGCTGGTAATTTCATACAAGAGGTTAAAGCTATGATTGAATGTTATCTGCAGTAGGTTTGATGGTGTCTGATGTACATTCTCATGTGCTGTTGACTTACTAGTGCACAGCATCTAGTCATGTTTGGTGAGATCTACTTGCAGCAGATCTCAGTAAAACATCTGTGCTCCATTGGGACAAAAGAGATCATAGAGGATTAGGAAATACATTGGAGTGGAACATGAAACATCTTGGCCACAGAAGTAGTTCACAGGAGAAGGGCTAATTTGTATGCATTTTCATCTTTTTAAGTGTCTCCATGTTCAGCAAATATACGCTCAGAGCTTAATTTGAGGCCTATTAGCCTAAATTAATAATTTGAAGACCCTGGTACAGCTTTCTGCTGTAGATGGTACAGTACTGAACATTAAACAGAACAGAGTTTTAATTAAAAAAAAAAAAAAGGAGAAAATAAGAACGCTGCTGGAAAATTTGGAAAATTAACTATAAAAATTTTTTTTTTTTTTTTTTTTTTTTTTAATCCATGTAATGGTAATAGAGCCAACAGAAATTTGCTACAACCAAGTAAACTTGCCTGGTTAACTGAAGTTAACTTTTAGTGGTTAAAAAACTGATTTCCATTACAAAATTACCGTGATGTTATAGAACTACCTTTTTCTGACCTCTGAGACATGGAGTAAACTGCAAATTTTTATTTGTTAAGGTATTGGTATTAAGTATACTGGTAAATGGACCCTGGTCAAATAAATGTAATCATTCTGAAGGATCGTCAAGTTCACCTTTGCTTTCCATTACTTTTTTTGGTCAGCTGGTGTCTATTGTCAATGAGGTTTCTGGATTTATTTGGAGTTTTCAGAGAAATGCTTCTCGTTACTTTTCCTTTTATTGAATGTCTTTTTGATGTGAGCATTCCTGACTGAATAGGCTGATATTTGCAGTTACTGGGACTAAAGCATGCCAGAAAGCTGTTAAAGCAGCATGAGGACACAGCATTATGAAAGCATAATAATAATTTTCCATTCTATGAAACCTTTTATTCCAGTCTTATTTTCTTACTTATAGCATTGCTTACTTTGATGCTTGATTATCTTTGGTTACAGAAGAAAGGTTTTCACTGAGATATCAGCCTGTTAGGTCTCTCCCCTTGGTGTTAAATTAATACAGATACCAGCGAGATACTTGGAAGGGGAGGAGCGCTGGTGTCCTCTCTGTTCTGGCAGCTGATCAATACTGCCTTTTGCTTGCTATTTGCCTAGCTGCCTCTTTTTAGTCCTCCTGAGCTTCTTTAGGCTTTTGTGATCTAAACTACGTGTCCTCTCCTTACTGTGGTGGTCCTCAGTCAAGTATCACCGTTGCTCCCACACTGAGCATTACCCATGTATTTCCCCCTCGGTTCTCTGCCTGTGGTAGCTGTACCCTACCAGTTATCCTCTTACTACTCCTAGCTTTAGAATGCTTTTTGATGAATCATCCCCTACCCATAATTCTTGGTATGCTCTACGGTTTTTGGAAGCATGTGGTTTCTTTGGTGGGCTCACAATTCTCTCTGCCTTGTGACCTTAATTGGTGAAGGCCTCCCGTTAGAGGGGACCATCTGGGTCTTGCCAGGCTTCAAGAGTGCCTCATCCTGTCTTAGACATGTCTTTTCTCCAGTTTCTTTGAAACTTGGCATTAAGTGGATACAAAATGTGCCTGTGCAAAGAGCATTTTGTGTATGTAAAGTTAACGTCTGACATGGGAGAAGGTATAGCTAAGCTTATTATCAGCATGTTTTACAGCTGCTGTGGGGAGCCTCCTTTCAGATGCTGTGTAGTGCGGACTGTGCTTAAGCCTCTGAATCAAACTGTCTCATCATACTGGGAGTAGTCTGACTAGTCTTCTATTTTTTTCCCCTTTAAGTTAAAATGAATCAAAATATCTAATTTAATGTGTAAATTTTCAAAGGCTTGTCTTTGTCCCTATAGAAACTCAGGTTCTTAAATTAATAAATGGAAAACAATGAGGCAGAATATTATACTGTCACGTCTCTGACCACTGGTTATTCATATAACTATTTTGGAAGCAAAAGCATACATACCTCTTCCTGTAAATTCCTCCAAGGGAATATTTGGTTACAACAAGTACTATATAGATTTTAGGCTTGTGGTAATTCACTTTCATTTATTTTTTTAATATATTATATTCAGAAAAAATATGAGTAGGATATGCTACTTTTCCTGTGCCTTGTTCTATTAGATACTTTGCAAATTAAATCCTACAGCTGAAGTAGGAAGCCTGCTTTTCAACATTAGAAGGAATAATGTCAATGAAAGGGTAAAAATCTTGCCTTTTAGCTGTGGAGTAGATGATTGACCCACAGACGAATTTCTAAACAAGCTAGGCAATTGTACGTGCACTAATTTCTTGTGAATGCTAGGCAGTTTTCTGCTGTAATTATCTTACCAATTTGTTGTATCTTTGTTTTAGTTGGCTTGTAGATGTTCACAGAAGAACACTATTTGTACATCAGTGTACTGAAACAGAAGATTTTAGGCATGTTAGAAGTGTCAGGCTTAAATTTTATAGCACAAGTCAGGAGCAGAAATGAATAATAGTAACTTTCATCTGCAGTGAGTAACAGACACTCCAAACATCCTGTTTGGAGACAGTTGTTTTTTTTTTTTTTTTTTTTTTTTTTTTTTTTTTTAATGAAGGTATTTTGTGGGGACGTGTGGTAATTTAGATATTCATCTTTTCAAAGCTCACTGTAAATATGCACTTATAGTGGCTATGTGCAAGTTGTGATATGTTCTACATGGACAGAATCTGTGTGAATTGGTACTTTGAATAGGTAGCAAGACCTTCATATGCTTCCTCAATAGCTAAATATAAATCTGTGATGAGTGGTGTATTTGGATGTACATTTACTAGTTAAGAATACAGGATTGTACCTTTGCCTTCATTATTGCGGGCTATGGCTGTATGCATCCCCATGTCCCGTGAGCTACCCCAAGCCCTTGGTTTTGGTTGGGCTCGGTAATTTGATGTTTGATAAGTGTTTGTCCACCTGTGATGATGGAGTTATCTGTGTCTCCCTTGGGGCCCCAGGCTATCAATGCAAATGTAAAGCACTCCAGAAGCAGAGGATGTGCCAGCCTCAGTTGAGAGCATAATCAAGAACGTTTTTATCTTCTGAAAAGTGCCCCAAGAAACAGTACCAAACTTCAAATTTCAATCTGATTGTGCAGCTTTGTATTTGACATCAGCATTTTCTGAACTCCCGTTAATAAGCCTATACCAGATCAAGACAAGCCTTCCAAGGGATGTGATTTTTTTTTGGAACCAAAATAAATCGAACAAACTATTTCCCCAGTTCACTTTTACGTGAATATAACTCAGTTCTATGAATAAGCCATTAACAGTTATTTTGGGGGAAACAAAAGGAAGTCAAGTCATAGACCACTTGCAATTTAAGTCCAGAGCCATCTTTAGAGGCTGGAGCTTACATTGGAGCATGCAGCACAGTGAGCTGCATCACATGGGTGCCCATTTGCAGGTGTGCGGTGTGCCCGTGTGGCTGTGCAGGCACCTCTCCTGGCACGAGTTTTATGGGACCTAACTGGCCTGGCTGCCTGAGCACAAACGCGGTCTGTATCCCTGCAGAATCCCGCTGTGTCAGAGGCATGCACCCCTTCTCGCTTCTACATTTTCACAGGACTGAGGGTGCCATTTTCCATCTGAAAGTGATTCGCTGTAGATTTTCACGGTGGCAGCTGAAGACTGGGATCTGTACCAAGTGTTCACCAGGCTGATGCTGCCTTATCTCAAGTCATGGATTTGTTCCAATCTGAGCAGAGCAAAAGGGAGTGTAAATGACATGAAAACTGCATTACCGTCCAACTTGCTGGGTGTGATTAGCTACCTTGGTGGCCATAAAAATCTCACATCTCATGCAGAGCATAAGCGAAGCAGAATTACAGCCTTTCAAAAACTGTTGGCAATAGCGACTTTAATAAGAATATAGTCCTATTATTAATAAAAGCATCAAGTAATAGAATGGTTTTAGTAGAACAGAGGGCTACAGTTTTGTTCTTCACTAAGCCCACATTCATAAGCATTGATTCAGAAATCTTTTTGTTGCTACCAAAGAAATGGTGAGCCAGGGCTGGTTTTATAAATTGCTGCAATGCTGAGTATACATAAACCTCAGAAGATCATTTTCTAGCTGTATCTGGTATAATCGTAGTCTTCTACCAAGCAGTATTTTTTCCCATTACTCTTTCCTTTAGCAACCCTCATGCCAGATATGATGACTGTATATCCATCGTGTGTTTTGAAGTTTGCCACTGAGAGTAGGTCAGCTGGACTGCTGAGCTGAAACACCTTTTGCTGAGTGCAGTTGTAGTCCTGCAGTCTGCCCTCTGAGCTAGCTCTGCTGCTGGGGCAGTTCCTGTTGGTTTTTGGAGGGCTGGTGTCTGTCGGATCAGCCTTATGTTGAACTTGACTGGCCATTCCAACACAAGACAAGCAGCAGAAGTAGGCAGAAAAAGAGGTCCAGCCCCTTTGTGCAGTGGTATGCAAGTCCTCCAGACTGAGCCTAACAGGACCTCAAAAATACCGATTTGATTCCTACAGGATGCTGTAGCTATCTTCTTTGGGATCAGTTTTACTCAGATATTGGAATGTCAGACTTTTTCATGGGATTGTTGCTGCTTCTAGAATAGATGATGATAATGACTTTGACTGCTTTCTGAGGCTTAGAAAATGATCTTATTAGATTTTTCACTGATAAGAATCTGCACTTCTCATAAATCATACTCTATCCAAATTGACCTTCTTTATCCTTCCCTCTACAATGAAGGAATGGCAGAAGAACACAGTTTTGCAGCAATATTTTCAGTTAACTTCTGGTGACTCTGGCTGGTGGCAGAGTAAAACCCAGCTGTGTGTGATCAGAGTGTTGTTTTGCCAGGAAAAGGCCAACAGGGTGCTTGGTCTTTAACATTTCTTCCTCTTTTTGCCATCTTCTAGATGTATATTTTGACAAAATCCTACTAGTCAAGGGACTAATGTTTGGTTCCTTTGTTTTTATATAATCGTTCAGCTTATAATTTGGTGATTTTCTGACCACAGAAATTGTTAAGCTGAATACAGTAAAATTATGAGGATGTTTGTATAGTGGCATACATTATTTATGATACACAAAATGGGTCTTAGGTTTTTATTATAGCAAAAAGTACTAGGAGAAATACTTGTATAATCAGTCTTTACCTTTTAATGGGACTGTGGTAAATAAGGGCATGTTTATGGATTGTGTATTAATTTTAAATGCATAACAAAGCTAACTTGTGATGTTAAATAACTTGGCTTGACAAGATCTATCCTACCTATTTTCTTGTGGTTCTTTGCTACCTATCTAAGTTTAAGTCTGCTCCTTCATGTTTTACTGGCTTTATGCATTTGCGCTTCTCCCTTGCCTTAGGCAATATGTGTTCATCTACAACACATCTAGTGCAAAGTAGGTGTGGAGCACTCCTACTTAGCTCTGGCACGCCTCTGGGCGACTGAGCACAAACAGAGGGATTGCAGCACTGCTCCAAACCTGCCCTTGTCCGCCTCATGTTGCATGGAATAGGAGAAGTCGAGAAGGGTTCTCTGGTTTTTATTTCCATGGTATGGCAATATGGTGGCAAATCAGTTTCTGGTAGTGTAACCCAGGGATTGGCTTCAGCTTTAACTACTGAAATGAAAGGAGAAGCACAGTTCAAGAAACCCTGCGTGTTCAAGATCCTTGTTTAAAATCTGCCACTTGTCGCTGAGCCAAATGGCATGACAGTCGGTAGCAAGCGACAAGGAAATTCATTGCCATACTGTCTATCACTGTGGACTTTGCCAGAAGTTATTTGTGTCTCTAAATTGTCTAATGACTTGTAAAAGGCAATAAAGCTTTGTTGGAGAGCTCTGCGGATGTGCTGCATTACAATGCTATGCTGGAAATGATTTGCTCAGTTTGTCTGGTCAGGGTGCTGCTGGAATACTGACTGCGCCGCTAGAAACATGCGTGAACACATACGTCATGTGGTGTGGTATCATTGCAATGTGTAACCTCTGGAAACATCTGCCCAATTTTATGCTGAAATGGGGGCTGGCCTTCACCCCCAGCTTTCGCCAAGTGCCCTCGTTGGTACTGCAAGGGTTGGGGCTCAGGCTGCCGGCAGTGCCGCAGTGCTGTGAGAAGCGAGCTTTGCGCCCGGCTTCTGCGCCCTTTGCCCTGCTGCCTGCTGAGGCGTTCAAGGGGATTTTTAGCTTTTCTGAAAGTTGGCCAGCAACTTTATGTGCGGTTGTGGCCGTGTTGTGCATGATACAGTTGAGGAACAGACATTGCTTGTTGGCTGAGCTCACCAGCAATAAAACTCTGCAGCTGATGGGCTTTGTCCTCAGCCTGCAGAGACAGGAAATGGTTACATATGGCTTTGTGGAGTAAGAAGAAAATGAGACCCTCCAGTTAGAGATGAACTAAGTCCAAAGCACCCACAAAACTACTAAAGAGAAATAGCAGTGTTGGGTCCAGGTAAAAAAAAAAAAAAAAAAAAAAAAAAGTTTTGGCGAGACCTCCTGAAGTGCGTGGCAGGGCTGGCTAGTTAGCAACTGGGGCAGCAGAACAGCAGAGGGAGGGGGTCTGTGCCAGCCTGATCTGCCTCGAGTAACTCTCTCCAGAAAAAGAAATCCTTAGCAATGAATTATTAATGGCTATTAATTAATGTAATACACTGCTTTCTGCTACAATAGGTAAACTGACAAATTATGAAGCCTATAAAGTGACTGTAGCAAAAAGTTTCCTTATTTTCTAGGGAAGGGAAGCAAAGTGTCCTGGAAGCATGCAGTTCCCATACTGAGTAGGATGGATCCACTGCCTTAACACATTTGAGCTAGATGTGACTGTGCCCCTGAATGTAGAAGGTGTTCTTTTTATAATTTGTTGAAATCACAGCTTGTGGGGATATATGGGACTATAACATCTTGACTGCCTGAAGATCTAGTGTAGTGCTTCAGTACTTTTTCACAAGGGAGCAGGATTATTGTTGCAGTTGAAAAACTTTTTAGATTTCCCTGGGTACTCAGGTTAGAAGGTCCAAAACCACGTGTTACTTGGTCTTACATATGCAGTAATCACTTACCATTCCTGCATTTTTTCATGCCTTTGAAGGCCAGAGGAGGCTCTTGCTTAATGTGTTAGTAACTCCCTGTGTGCATCTCCATATCCCAGTGCCTGGAATTTCGTCATTCACGACAGAAATGCTTCCAGTTGTAAGGCTGCACGCAGCAGCTGTTTATGTCGGATGGCGGCAAATGGCGGGATTTGTGTTAAAGCCTATGATATCTCTTAAAGATTTTCCTATCAGTTCTAAAGAAGTTCCATCGGAAGCTCAGAACGTAGGCAGCTAAGCGCAGACTTGGGTGGCTAATGTAGAAGTGTCAGCCTATCAATATGTCAGTGATGATCAAGAATACTGTTTTAAGCATACGTGCTCTCTGGGGTGTGCTGTACAGAAGAGAGTTGCCATTTACTCCCATGAAAGTCCTTTATTTTCTTCCTTAATTGTATAAGTACAATAAAGTGAAACCCATAAACTGCACGTTTTAGTTCCATGCATTTTTTCAACAGTAAATTTACCAATGCAATATTGCTGCAAGCAGACAGAAGGCTTCTCCTGATAACAGATGGGGAAGATCTTGACCCATCCTTTGTCAAATATCATGCGAGTCAGGTTACCTGATTGTCATCAGGCTGTGTGCCTGGGTGGGCGCCAGGGTGGCCAGGTAGGGTATAACCATGGCCATTCATCACGCCCTGCCCGTCTCTCCCTTCCGTCAGCAAGATAAAATGCTCTAATATAATCAGCTCTACAGGGAGACGCAAGGCTAGCTGGTGTTTTGTTCTTGGAGGAGAATCTTGTGAAAACAAACACGCACATCTACAAACAAACCAGCCCCCCCCCCCCCCCCCAACATTTCCAGTATGGTAACTGATAGCTGTCACATTCAGCAACTGAATTGCTTTGGGGCTCTTCGGTGGTTTTCTGCCTCCCTCTGCAGAGGTGTTGTCAGAAGAAAGCAGGGCTTTTTTTGCTTATTGTTCTGTATCTGCTGCAGCAGACGGATGTGGCAATGAGAACGGTGCCACATCGGTTCTGCTATCAGCGGTGATGGAAAGGAACAGAAGCAGGAGAGGTAACGAGGAAGCTGTAGGATTTTAAGGGCCTAGAGTAATCCCAGCAAAGATTATTTGGATTGCGTAGACTCTGGGTGCTCTTCTCTCTGGTGTTTCTGGCAAACTTCCCATCAGGTGCTGGCTGCCCGGCATGTTTACTTTGCATATCCTTGGTTTTATTTCCCAAAGTTTGCTGATGAAGAGCTGTGTTTGGCTCACAGGGACCTGCAGCACGCCACATTGGTGCCTGCCTGTGAAACCCCACGTACAGTCAGTCCAAGAGGAGCCTGTATTTCTCCTCCAAAGTGGGGAAGATTTAGTAACATTTTACCTCTGTAATAGTTGCTTAAACCCAGAAGCCCTGAATGGCGTAGCAGGCTTTATTCTACTATGTGAGCAGATTTTTTCAGAGAGAGACACCTGACAGAAAAGCTGCCATGAAGTATTTGTAATCCACGCAGACAGTCAAAGGAAAGAGAATTATCTTGCATGTTTTATATATGGTGAACACAGGACTGTCAGATGGGTTTAGTGAATTCAGCAGCACTGGCTTAAGCTGTTACCCTCCCCAGCTGCCTGCCATATGGCTGAACACCACCCAGTAGCCTCAATGGCAAAATGGAATTTTCTCCTTTGATGGAACGGACAAATATTTTGCTTAAAATTTCCTTTCTAGCTATGTATTCTGAGGGGAGCAGTAGAACAGCTTTCTCTGATTTTTTTTTTTTTTATTTTATTTTATTTTAATGAGGACATTTACAAACTGCACTTTTTTTTCCTCCAACTTCAATTTTGTTTTGTTTTATAGCATAACTCATCTTCATACTGACAAAATAGGGAAAGGCAGAATTTTATTCCTTCAGGATAGCTCACAGCACAGTGTACCTTGCAGTGCAGTTTTTTCTTAATAATGCAACCATTCAGAAAGCAAATGGATGATTTCCACATGAGAAGCACATGTGCCGGGTGTGTATGTCAGCATGGGTTCTGTGGCCACAGTGGAGCTTTGTCCAGCTAGCCCATCCAAGAAGAGAACCCTCAATCTTCACATCTTTTTACCTTCCATTTCAAGAAGAGGTGGGAAACACATGGTAGGGATTCAAACAAGTAAATGTTTTCTATGTCTAAATTTAATTTCCAAGGGTTTGACTGCATGTCTTATCTCTTCATAATGTTTTAATAAATTCAAGGATTTTAAGGCCACTGAGTACCACTGTGATAATCTGTTATAATTTTCCACGTAGCAGCTGCCAGATAATTTTATCTACATCAGGTCCATAATTCCTAATTTTGTTCAGCTCTAGGCTTGTTCTTGTTGAAATTAAAGAAAAAAAAATGGTCCTTGATTTATCATCCAGATGATGCTCTCATTTATAGGCCTAGGCCTGACTTTCATTCTCTCGAGCAATAAAAATACCAAACGCATCCGAGTGCTTTATGGTTCCTCTGTTTGTGCTGGTTTTTTCGTTACGCTTTGTTACAAGCATATTTGGTTTATCAATACCTAAAATGAAGGTGTTTTCTATAGTTTTGGTGGTATGTTTATGAGAAGTGGTCTGAGGATGCAGGACATTGACAATACAGGTTGAATGTATGGGGAGGAGAAAGAAATGAGGCATCTCTAGACATATATATTGCAAATAGTTCTCCCTTAGATGTAGAAATAATTGACTGGGAATTTCCTTCCTTGAGCGTAAATGTAATAAAATATTATAAAATATTAGATTAATAATAATAATGAATATAATTATGATGGGGATGTGAAAGAATTAAAAATGCAAACTGTAATGTAAACTAATGCGATATTTGTTTCACGTTAAATAGTTACTCAAACCCTAAATATTTTATACTATTTCAGTTTTTCAGTGCTTAAACTGAAATAAATTTGGCCTTGGACCAATACTTCAGCTTTTCATTTTGAAACTATTACAGAAAAAAAGGACTTTAATTAAAATGGACTTTAATAAAAACTTTATTGGTCAGTGAGCATCAAAATCTTTTTTTTTTTTTTTTTGAGGATCTGAATTGCTTCACACAAAATCAGTAATATGACTTGACCAGTCTGTAATCAATATTACTCGGTATATTGAGGTGATAGTGTTTGAAGTGATTTATTCAAGCTGACCACAGTTGGTAAATATAGCTACAGTTAACTGAGAATTTGCATTCTGGGATTGTTTTTAGTTCTTAGTCCAGAACTCTCAGGCTTCAGTTCTGATGCTCTGCTTTTTGGAGAGCTTCATTTGTGCACTCAGTTTGTGTGCTTTTACATAGAGCTGCAGATAGATTTCTTGGGGCTGTTGATAATGTGAGTGCTCTCTATCCCATCTCTGAGATCGGCTTGTCTGACTCAGACATCCCAAGGGCATCGATTCACCAACATTTCTTCAGGTGCAAAAGCCAAAATCCCCTTCTTGGGCTCCCCAGCCACTTTTCCTGCCTGGGCTCTGCACTTGGCTGCCCTCTTGAGCACCATCCTGGGTTATTGAGTGGGCTTTGCCGCCTGCCGTGAGCCCTCCAGCAGCTCTGTTGGTGGCTGGGGCAAGCAGAAAAACAGTGCGGGGCCGAGTGGAGCCCCACAGCCAGCCAGCCGGGGAGCATCTCCCTGCTGCCTCCTGCATGGCCTGAGCTCTCTGCTAGGGTATGGCCGGCTGCTGACCGAGGGGACCGGACGGCTGACCGGGTGACGGTGTTCATCACGCTGCTGGCATCCAGCTGTTTGAACTGCCGTGTTCGGTTTCAGCAATGCATGCTGTAAGGGTTGGTTTAATTTAAGTGGACCATGTGGAAAGCTGTAACTTCCTCCTCTTCAGCTGGAAAAAATCATAGTAATTCCTGTCATACAAATTCCTCACTTATGTTCTGCTGATGTTCTCAGGTGCTTAATACTTCCCTTGTAATAAAACACCAGACCTATGAAAGGCTTGCAGTCAAGGCTACACAGGCAGAATTCTGTACTGCAATATTATTTTTCATAAGAAATGCTATTTCTTCAAGGATTTTAGATCTGTTGCTTCTAAACTCCTATTCACCTTCTGCGTTCCTGAAACATTAGAACCCTATTCCTGAAGACAAAGCACTTCTGGCAAAGCTTTCCTGTTAGACAATCTGTTTATGCAGGGCTTGTTATCCTAAGTGGCTCTAATGGCACGCTGCCACTGTGAAGGGAGACTGCTCGGTGGTGGGCCAGCCGATGGTCCTCTCCTCCATCTCTCCGCTGTAGGACAGTTTGGGCTGGCTGCAGTGGGCAGACAATGACAACTTTTATTTTTTATTTTTTTTTTAATTTTTATGTTTATTTTTATTTTTGCTAATAGCTGCTTGTGGAGCTAAGTCAAGTCCTACAGTTAGCGGGCATTGCTTTTTCATGGGAGGAGTGGGTTGGCTTTTGCCTGGTAGGATCTGATCTCAGGTGGGGCCAGGAAATTTGAAACAGAAATGGGGAAGGTGGTTAGGAGAGAATATCAGACCTGGGCTCTGACCTGAACAAGAATGATATGTACAGAGATCACAGTATAATATGATATATTTATATCGTAGTCTCTGTTTATTCTAGTGTTTATTTAAAAAATAAATACATTCTTATTAGATACTTAAGAGGGAGTACAATTTTATAATTTAAATCTTGCTAGAAGCTGTCATTACAAATACATAATTTGGATCCAGGAGCAGATCTAAGTTCAAACTTCTGAGCCTATACCATATATTAATCTTGTAGGGATAAGAAGAATATCTGAGCAATATCTGTAGCCAGGTTAGGTACTGCCAGTGAGGACTGTCTACAAAAGGAAGCCCAAGGAGGAAGAAGAGCATCTACCTTGTGGGGTGTCTGACAGCTGGTCATGCACTTCTGTAGGGGGGCCCAGGGCCCGCAGGGGTTGAGGACAGCCCCACTGGCCCATGCTGCTGGTGGGCTCCAGACCTCAGCTCTCCAGCAGGGCTGGAGGCACCCAGTGGGACTGTGCAAGCAAGGTGGAGCCAGGTGAGAGGCAGCAGGCACGGAGGGGAAACCAGGGAGGGAACATCCTGAGATGCTAAGGAAAAAATGGTTTGTACTACAAATAGGCAGACACTGGAATGGGTGCCCTTAAATGTGGAGGAGTCACCATCCACAGAACTACTTGGATCTTGGCTTGGGCCTTTTCTAGCCTAAATTGTTCTCTGATTCTACGTTTTGGATGGATGGCTTTTGAGGCATTATTATTGTTGTTGTTATTTTTCCTCATGGTGCTAGTGTGGTCATATGACAAATTTTTGATACCTTACTGCCTGTATTTGATAGGAATCATAAGTGGTTTCATGTGGTAGAAGAGGAAAAAAATTTCAGTAGATATAAATACATGCACAAATACATGTGTAAGCACACATAATTCTGTGTATTCGTGTTCAGAGTCTTTAAACTGGGAACTTAGTTTTCCCCAAATCAGTGGCAAAATTGAGATGAAATCTATTGGGTGCTTGGCTTGATCCCGAGTAGTTAGCGCTTTGCTTTAGGTAGGCTTTGTGTACCTCACACACTGTTCGGTGGCTGGTGAGCATACCTGGCAATGCAAACATACATTATATTCAGTATGAGATTTACTGCATTGTGCACTTTGGATGCTTTTGAGTCTACTACACCTCTGGTTTGTGATGGATCACTTTTCATAAAAGTACTGCTTGGAGAGAGAAAGGTAATGAGAACAACAGGATGTGAGTGTTTGGGTCATTTTTAAAGTGTGATTCAGTCTGAATTTAATTGATAATGCTCATTCTCAGTGTTCCATAAGAAAAATGGATCACAGGTATGATCTGGTTTTAAATGGGCTTCAGTCAATCAGGTGCATATAATGATATAAAACTGAAATGAAGAAAGTGATAACATTCATCAAGAGAAGAAGGAATTGAGTTTACAGGGAATGCAGTCTGCCCTCTAGCTCAGGCACTTAATCTTGAAGGGCATTTTTTTAATGTGGTGTGATTGCTAATGTGAGTCACAGCGGCATCCATTAGCTTTGTTTGGGAACCATAAAAGATGCATGAAATTCATATCCATATGCAGAATGGTCAAGAATTTTGATTCATTCTTTTATTTAAGAAACATAATAAATATCACTTGTAAACTTCAAGTGTGGATCAGGTTTTGACAAGTCTGGTGTTTAGATTCTGATCCAACTTCAGAGCGAATAAATGGGCAAACTACAGGCACTTTGAGATGGTGCTTATTGTAACGCCATAGCTGTGTGTGCTTTTTAAATGAAATTCCTACAGTTACAGCATGGTCTGGAAATTAAGGGCACACCACATCCCCCCACCGGATATTTCTGCTTCCTGCTTAGAGAGTGACACCTGTGAAGGGGTTAAGAAGTATAAAGCTATTGCTTGCACAGACAGAAGAAGGTGTCCTTGGGACAGAAATGCTCAGGGGAGTGAGGATTTGCCAGTGCAATGCAGTGCTTTTAGCATAATATCTTTTTGGAGGGTTTTGGCAGAAGATTCTCTTGTGGCAGCTGACAGCACAGGAGTTCTCTCCCTCCTGCTGGCAAGTGCAGTTACACTTAGTCGATTGCTATCTTCAGTTTAATACAGTGAGTTGTTTTCCTAATTCCTCTCCTGAACTCTTTGATACTACTGCTCTAAACAACTGACAAAACACAGAACTTGTCCCAGGGACTGATCTGAAAAGCCAAGTAGAGACAAAGATAAAGACAACCTCTTGACCATTTGGATTTCTTTTCTGTACCAGTGGTGACTTCTCAGAGGACCTTGCCTCTTGTTGCATGTTTATTTGCTAGTGTGGTATTATGGCCCGCTTTCCCAGGACAGTGATTTGATGAAGCATTTGCCTGGGTATCAGGAAGTTCCCCACGAACATTGATTTGATGACACATGTGAGGTTAGATGTAATTATCTTATTTCGTAGCAAAAACAAACCAGTTTCCAGTTACTGCTTTGAAATACCCAAGCACAGCAGAGGCTGCAATTTACTTGAGGAATCATTTCCATTATCAATGAATCATCGCATTTTTTATATTAGATGAGAAATGCAGGCAGGCCAAGTCCCAGTGCACTAGCACGTTATAAGAAACTTGTGATAAGGTTTGTACTTTTCCACTGAAGAACTCAATGAATCTCTTTGCAGAACAAATTAACAAATTATTGAAAATATAGCCAAAGAATTCCTGCTTTCCCAAGATATATTAAGTAATTAAACTCCTCAAACTCCATCTAGAGCAGTTCCACACTTTTTCAAAATGAAATTTAAATCTTTGCTTTTCCTGACTGAAATATTAGAAAAGGTCAAATGTGACCAAAAATCAAGTTGTGTGCATTGTTTATCAAATGCAAATCCTACTGTAAGAATAAAATATTTGGTGTAGAAGTAATATCTACTCTTCCTTGCATAACAAGGCTCCCAGTTACTCCAATCATGATAGGTGGAGCCAAGTTTAAACAGGAGCCATTCATTAAGGAAAATGGCTACTAATTACAGACAAATAGATTTCCTATGCTACTCTCTATCCTTCATTTTCTGGGGAGTACAGCTTGTCTGGTTTGTCTGCACTGATGTCTGAATAATAGACCGCAAGCAACTACATGGATTTCTATCTGCTGCTCAATTGTGAATAAATGGGCTTGCCTAATGCAAAAGTGGTCAGTCTTAAATTTAGCAGCAACAAGGAATGGAAAAAGACATAATCTAAAAGCAGAGTTTTGTTTGTGTTCATAAATAAATTTCCAGCAAGTGGAATTAAGTCATTGAGCTATCATTATTGTGGCAAAAAAGTTTCCGGCAGGTTAAGAAAGGAAGTGGCAAACCTTATAAGGTACAAGCTATTTCACTACTCGTAGGGTTTTTACATGAATAGCATAAACATCTAACATTATTCAAACCATAGCAGGAATCCACTGACTTGGTCTAGTCCTTGTCTGGGCACTAGATGCTTTAGCACACGTGCCTGGTTTCTGTGGCGGTTACTGCAGGAGTTAGGCTCGCTCAGTTCCCTGGCCCTTCAGCTGCAGCTGGAGACCCTCCACAACACTGCAAAACCCTCTGTGCTCCGTTGTTAAAGACTGCATTTTAGCTGAGTTTAAATTAACAGCATTTCTAACAGCAGATGTAGGAAATATTTCTATTTCTTTAGATAGTGGGATCTGAATAAATGGTGGACTAAGAAAGTAACAAAATTGCTTTTACCTTGCTGTGCAAACTTTTAGAGTCCTTGTGGTCTTCTCAAGTGACCGATGTTGTGTGGTTGGCCAGCAGATGCTCAGGTTAGCTATAGTACTGCCTCTTGCTTTCTGTTTGTGTGAATTGCCAGGATCTCGAAGGAAAATAAATGTATAAAAATATTCCCATATAGATTTTGAGTCGAAGCAAAGCTCTAAATAGCTATTTCCTTTCTGAAAACTAAGAAATGCTATGCCTTTATCTTTTCCCACCACATCTGGCCACACATTCCTTCCTCTGTGCTAGAAACTGTGTGTGTGGCCACATGGTCAGCTGGATTACAAAAAAGAGCTGGATAAAATAACTGAAAGAAAAAATAATAATAAAAGATAGCTTAAGCTTAAGCTAATGTAGCTGAACCTTGGGCCTTGGTTATGATTCACTCTCCCTTAAATCTCAGATGCTCTATCACAGCCTCAGCATCTTTTAGTGGAGGCTGATTGACCTTATTGAGGTTTTTTTCTCAAAGATGAAATTGCACGCATTTCAAAAGAGCTGAAATCACCACAAATGTATTAGAGTAGAACAGATTGTTTCATCTAAATCACTTTTTTTTTTTTTTCTTCCTTCCCAGATTATACAACTAACCTCATTTGAAATGACTGAATGATTTAGGGAAAGTAAAGGTTGAATTCCCAATATGATTCTACTTTGCAACATGTTCCCTGTACTTTACCAAAAAAAAAAAAAAAAAGACAGACTAAAAGAAACGTCAAAGACAAACAAACAAAAACAGCCCAAGCTACCTCCTCCCCAAACAATCTGAGTCAAAAAAGGAATTAAGTCATTAAACCAAATTATTCTGCAGAGCACAAGAGTTTGTGTCTCTGTTCTTTTGGAGGTCACCTCACCAGTCTTGCTCTGCAGTGCCTCGATGGTTTGTCTCAGAGCCCAGCTCTTGTGCAAGTGCCCTGTGGCCGGCATGCCCTCACCATGGGCATGAGTCCCTCCTGCAGTTCCAGCCCCACACTGATGTGAATTGTTTTTTGCATTACTGGTCCATTATTGTTTATATTTATTGTATATACATCGTATTATTTATACCACTTCATAGATGTTCTATGTATTGTTCATTAAGTGCCCCTTTGGAAGAAGTAAACATTTAAATTATGTTTACTTTAACAATTTTGTTTGCCAGATAACAATTTAGGCTTCTGGTTGGTCCAGCTGGAGTGTTCCTGACTGTGTACTGAGCCTTCCTAGACTCCTCATTACAACTGACTTTAAAGCTGCTAAAGTAAGGGAAGCCTCAATAAATATATATATTTTTTTCTCAAAGCCCCAGGTTATGTTGTGATATCAGCTTGGATAGTGAATGTGTTTAGGTTAGCAACTTTGGGGGCAAGGTGAGATGTTAAAGATGAATTGTAACTTAGAGCAAACTTCTGAAATACTATTACAATGGTGAGGATATGGAAAAAGTGGGACCCGGATGGAGGTCAATGTGACCTGTTTCTCTCTTTGTCTAGCACGTGTTTCCCACTTTGTGCCTATCTGCTGTCAGAGATAGACCCTCACCTCCAGAAACAAACTGGAGCGGTTCCATGTTCCAGCTATCCCTAAGTAATCCCAGGAGGCAATGTTTTATTTCAAATCAGCATGATTTTCATTCCTTCATCCTTCTGCCCCCCAGCTGCAAATTCCCAGCCTGATTGCCAGTTAGCAGTCTGGCTGGCTTGAAATAAACAAGTGAAGGATCTTTCTTCAGCGGCTGCAGATGTTTTAGTGCTAATTCTTTTGCATGTACTTTCTTGAAAAAGAGCAGTTTACTTAAAGTTAATTTATTGCAGTTGTTTTCCTAGGTCATCTGTTTTATAGGATAATTGTCTTAAGGAATTAAAATCTGTGGAAAAAAATAGGTCCTTATTAAGACACGGTGAATAAATTTACTTACTGTAAGATAGGTCAAGAATAGAGGCTAGAAAATGGAACAAGGGGCTCTTAACTGGACTCTCAGCTTTGTCTGCGCAGACAGCTTCTGTTCCTCTGTTTACAGAAGATTTATTCTCTAAAAGGTGTCGAGGTAATTAAAAAAAAAGCGCAGTGAGGACTAGGTATTGCTATTTTAATAATCCTTAGGTTATACATCTGTTGTCCAATTGGAATAATGCTGACATTTCTTCTATGAGGTTTAACCTTTTGGGAAAGGTTATGTGTGAGAGCAACACGTTGATCTTTTCACAGTGTATCAGAAATCTCTCAGGCCAGAGAGCCTTGGGGACTTGTGCATCACTTACTGCTGAAGCAGAATAGTAGTTGGTCGCTGACTCCCTGAGAACTCCTGAAACGTGCTGCCTTTGTTATTTGTGTCCCAAATGTTATGTTGCTTAGTGTATTAAAAAAACATGATGTAGGGGACAGAACTTATGGGCTTTTAGTTGCAGGTCTGAGGTACAATTGTTCCACAGTGTGATGACATTGCATTTAGTTAAACTGATACCGTTTTGTGTGCGCATTCTTGCATATTGGCTTAAGTCTGTTTTATATCCATTCAGCCTGCACCTGCTAACTTGCAGAAAGCAAACCCCCCCACAAACACTAAATATGGATCAGAGAGAATAAGCTACAAGTTTGTTCCGTAAATGGGCTCCACGTGTTCTCAGATATGCCTTCACATTTTGTCTATTTTTTCCTAATCAGCAACTTGAGTATCACACAGCAAATTAGAAGAAGAGCTTTCAATAACTATAACTAAACATGAAATGATTATGAAGATGTGGTGTTTTTAAATCCCCACAGATTCAGAAAGAATTGGAGAAAACAAACTAATTTCCTGAAGACTTTTCCCGATCAACCTGTGTAATCTCTGTGAAACCTTGCTCCTATTCCCGTAGGATGACTTCCCCAGTCAGCACATCTGCAGAGGTGTGTGGTTACTACAGCCCAGAGCATCCTCAGCTGTGATTTCTACTTCATCTCACCCTATTTAACTACTTGCAACTAGAGAAGGCTAGTAATGAGCAGGTTGCCATAAGTTTTTAAAGAAATGGCAGGAAACATCTTAATGCAACTGTCAGTCTGTGCACGTACTGTAGGCGCTTGCTCTCTCTGATAGCCTGGAGCTTAAAAGCGCTGTTCTTTGCCAAGGAAGAGGCGGCTATCTTCAATCTGGCATCTGAAAATGACAAAGAGATCTATCAAACAGAATTAGGAGCACAGATCCTTCCTGTTCTGTTTAGCTTTGTAATTCAATCTGAGTCAAACCAGAGGCCTGGCCTGAGGAGAAGTGCTCCTTCAAATCTAATGAAGCAGTCCTCCGATTTACCATGATGCAAACATTAATATGTAAACTTCCTATGTATATAAAAGATATAGAGGCATATTGTATGTGACAGGAGATATATATCAAGGTATACTAACTCTGAAGCTCTACTTCACACTATGTGTAGACTACTACAGCTACTTTTCTGTTCATTCTTTCCATGCTACTCTAGGGTTCCTGAATTTCCACCCTCTCTCTAGGAGTATTTGCAAAGTTTCCAGGGAGTTTGTGGAAAGCTTCTCAGAGCTGTCAATAGCATGGAAGATGTGAAAAGTCTCTTTATAAAGTCATTATTTTTTGTTGTAACTGGTCTGTGTAGACTTTTCTGTCCCTGGAACCCACTCTGTTTGCTGTACTGTCCCAAATGTGGCCTGTGATAAAACTATCCAGACATTCTTTGTTGTTGTTGTTTTGAATGTTTCCAGTTGATAAGATACCCTGAAAGTACAACAACATGTATGTATATGTAACGTGATGGATAAACATGCATATAAAGGAAAAACTCAGAGTTCCTCAACTCAGCATAATTTTCCTACCATGCTCTCTTCATTTTTTGTGGAACGTTGGTTCATACCTGTTGTGTTGCAAAATATGTCTTAACACCACTGGTATAATCAAGAATGTGTTCGTTATATATTTACTTGAGAGACTACAAGTACCATTATTGGGATAGAGCACTTAATAACTTCCCCTAAAATGGCTCATGGGAAAAAAAAAAAAAAAAAAAAAAAAAATCATTGACCAAAGATATCTGTATCTAATTTTGGTTACTTTATTTTTCATTCTGCCTTGCTTCTCTTGGCTTCTCTTCCACCCGTGTTTGTCTCTGTCACACCTGACATCTTTATTTCGAGATCTTTGTTAGAAACTGCCTTTGCCATTTATGCCTAGCTAGTCACGGAAGGACCCTAGCCTCCACTGTGTTTTCTGAGCACTACTGTTCCAAACACAGAAATCCTTCTAAGGAATATTTTTTAGTCTTTGTTATTCTGTGAATTTTTGACGACTAAAATAATTAGTAGTGTAATTAGTAGTATGTTTCTCTTGTTACGGTTCAGGATCTGAGACCTGGCAGAAGATCAGCTACAGGAAGAGATGCCTGAATAATTTCCTGACTTCATAGAAGACTGCATGACATGGATGACTTCTTCCTGTGGGCATGTTTAGAAGGTAAAACTTTCTATCAGAGCTCTTGGGTTTGTCTTTTTCTACTACATGAGTGAGTTTTCAAGATGAAGATGTAAAAAGTCATGCAAGGTACAGAAACATTCCTAAATGTTTTGTATTAATGTAGTGGAAATGCTGGAAAATAGTGTAGTGGAAATGCTGGAAAAAAAAACACAACACAACTCTGTGAATGCTTTCTAAAAAGGGAATTGTTCAGCTGGAATCCCAGGCTGGTAGAATTTATTTAGAGTTGTTCATTCTTATGAGAACCTTAATTTCCCCTGAAGTTCAATATCAGCACAAAATGTTAGAAACAAATTCAAACTGACATATGGATCTCAGTGTTTGGGATATTTTTGTGTGAAATTCAAACTCTGCTGTGGGTGTTCTTTATAAAAGCTAAGTTCAGGCTGTATTGACAGAGGCATTCCATACTAACACTGATAATTTCCAAAATCATTGGGAAATACTGAAAACTGAGTGGGATGAATCTACTTGGAATGAATTGAGACAGAGGATAATAGTACAAGCAAAATCTAACTTATTAGTTAATTTATTTAGCGCAAACTTCTATATTTCTTTAGTTGGCTGTGGCTGTTTTCAGCAATTTCACTTTTTCTTCTAGCATCTTTTCATAGCATAAGAGCTACGTTATGGGTACACAAATGAGATAAAGTGAGCTAATTTAATTTCTTCCTGCAGCAGAGACCACAGATAGCAATAGAATATTCCTTTTCATCTGTAATGGGGGGAAATTCTGGGATTCTCTTTTTTACCCACATGCTGTTTGGTCAAGTAATTTTCCAGTAATTCAGGAGTTGGCAGCAGTGAAAGGCTGCAGCAGGAGCAGCATGATGCTCTGACAGCCGGATGACTCCAGCATAGGCAGCAGGCCAGTAAAGGCCAACTGCATTGCAAAAGTGACCTGATTACTTTCCTGAATGGGAACAGCAGGCTGGTCTTTCCTCTGTAGATTACTATCCCCCTGGTGTGATATACAAAGCAGTCACATGCCTTTGCAGCCCTGCTTTTCTTGCGTGTTACTTATGCCCGTATAGGCGTGCACTAGCTGCCCAGAAGTTTGGTATCTTTGAGGCTGTGCTGACTTTCCATCTAATTCTCTTACTTTTGTCTATATTCCTGATTCTTGGAAACAGAGCAGGAAACAGCAGTTAAAAAGAAATCTAAACTGTTTAACTCTTTCTGTGCTGAAGCTATCTTTGGGATTGCTTTTATAGTTTGAATCAAGTGTTATAGATGAAACGTGGTGCTATGGTGTTTGACTTGGTGTTTTCTAGCAGTTACTCTGTGGGGTGTGTATATACAGAACACTTCTTTCTCAGATGCAAAAGGCAACAGGATCTGATTCCACTGGAACTATCATTCACACTACCAAAACACTGCACAAAGAATCACAGCTTGTTTTCTTTTGCTTCCATGGATGGGTTAGACCTCTTAGCTATTTTGTGTTCTCTAGTGTTTCTGTCAGGAACTGTTTTTTATGTTTTGATCTATGGCTGACTTGCAAATCTGGCTCAATGTGAGCAGCATCCTGGCAGTAGATTCTAAGAATGCATGTATTTTAGAGGTAACTAACTGGAAGTGACAACAGCCTGCTGCCTGGGTTTTAGTTGGACAACCCTTGGGTTTTCAGTGTAGGATCAGAATATTGCTGGGGCCTCTGTTGGCACTTTCATTCTTTGCTGCAATTAAACCAACAATTGTAAAAGTCCCAGCCTGGAAGAACAACCTAATTGACCTGAAGTTTTCAGATTATAGTTAATCTGCTATTTGAACACTTCTACCATGATTAGTAAGGTAGACACAAGCTGGAAAGAAATACTGTGTAACAGAGTGAGACTGTTCAGGGTATAAGAAACAAATAAGAAACCTTTTCTGTGTTAGTACTTAAACTGACCTCATCACAGAAAGGAATACTTTGCTTATCACTCTGCCAACGTCAGATGCAAACATTACCTGAAATCAAAGCTGCAGTTGGGAAGCTCTACCAGTTTCAATCAGCAACTACCTCTGAAACGTACCAAGGGAAGCCTGTTTATTCCGCTGTTCAGAGCATGTGGATTCCAGAAGAGATGGTAACACAGGCTGTTTGGAGAAGTCTTTATTCTGTCTTAAAAACTGTGGGGCTACTTAAAAGGTACCCTTCCAATTGGCCAGCACTGGATCACAAGATAGAGGTCCATCTTTGCTGTTTGCCATCCTACGTGTTTCTTGACAACGGAATGAAAAAAGAGTGGAAATCCGTTGCTTACATCTTTGCCTGTGCAGTTGCATGTGGTCAGTTCTCAGGCTGATCTTTTTATGAAGCTATGAAACTTTGAATCTCTGCTCAATGAGTGCGAGCTGCAGCTCTGTGTGTCAGAGGACTTGTGGCTATGCTGAAATATCTTGAAGGAATGGTTTGGTTTGAGTCCTCCCTCTTTATTCATATATAACTCATCAGATTGTGTGGGTAGCACTAGATGGCTGTGAGCTCAAAATATATGTGGAAGCAGATGATGCTGGAAAATAAATGCCAATCTGTACTCTAATTGCTTTGCTCGTTACAGGCTTTTGATGAATGAAATGCTAGGCAGTGTAGCTGGATGAGGATGAGGCATCCCAGCAGAAAACAGGACATGTGGGTTGTTTCTGGCTAGTTCGCTAGTTCTGCCACTGGCCTTGCCATTTTAACCAACTGAGTTTGGACTTTTCATGCATGTTGGGAATGCAACTAACTGGGACAGGGTTGTTTGTTACTGGAAGATCTTAAACTGCTGCGCACAATGCAAGTCTAACCTTGTTTGGTATCAATCTCCAGGCTTAATAAAGTGCACAAGTGAAATTGCTTTAAAAGAGCATTATGAGATTAAAGAATGATGTAGAATTAAACATTCAACGCTGGTCAAGAGAATCCCAATCTGTGACTGACTGAGCATACATAGGACCTGAAACCAGCAGCAGTATTAGTAGTGCAGTGCTGCTTTCAGTCTGTTGCACTATGCTCAAGCTCAGTGCTATGGTAACTTGTTGCTTTCAGACATCACAGAACAACCATTCTGGGGGGGAAGAAAAGCCTTTTTCTCCCCACTTTCTCCCCAGAGCCTTGGGCTATAGAAAATGTATGCACATCAGGCAGGAATGATATATAAATAGCAACTGTTCACTGATGCTCATTGACAGTCAGGTCTCCAGTGTTTTTTTTTTTTTTTTTTTTTTTTTTTTTTTTTTTTGGTGTGTGTATGTGTTTTGTTTTTTTATTCTAATGTTCATATCAAAAGTGGTTTTTTTTCCCCCCTCCAACTTGGCTGTATTTGGGCCATTTTCTTAGTTGCAAACACCACACAAAAGCTCTGTTGTTCTAAAGTTCAGGTTCCTGCAGAATAAGGGGTAACAAATTTTCAGTACGGCTTAAAGATTCTTGTGAAACATGGACAAAAACATGATGTTTCTCAATAGTCTCAGTCCTAGAAGGGATGAAGTTTCAACAAAAAAATTTCAATGCAGACATCAGTATGCAATATTCATCCCAGGTGGCAAAGGTATAAAAAGACTGAAACCAGGGGTCATATAATAGGAAGTATTGAGCAACCTTAATAATAGGTGGTGCTATCAGTCTTGCCTATAAATAATCCATGTTGTCAGGAAACTAATGGATATTCTGCATTCAACATTCCTATAAGAGTCAAGAGTAAGTGGTTCACCAGATTTTCATTATTGATGTGTCTGCAGCTTTGTTTAAATATTATGCCTGCATTTGGGACAGGGAAAGGCTGCAAGAATCCTTTCACCGCTGGTGCTCTGAAAGCCATCATGCGTTGCACAAACAGCTGAAATCCTGTGAGGATGTTTTCAGTACAGCCATTGCCACAGCTTACAGGACAGATGCGATCAAAATGTTTGAGAACTTTTGGGGGATAAAAGATCTCCATGAAAGATTTACAAGAAGTGATGTTTACTTCAAAAAACATAAAAACACATAGGTTTAGAGTTTGCAATTAAACTGTTTTTAAATGTAGGGAGAGTTTCTAGCACTTGCTGGCAGAGGGGGCTGTGTGTCCATGGTTAGCAGGACATCTTCGAGCTGGGGAAACCCAGCAGGAGAACTGAAGTCACTCCCAACAGTGAGTGTGGTGCACAGGGCAAGCAAGTGAGAAATACATGACCTAAAAGTGCTTCAGTGATTTTGGTGGGAGTAATGGATGCTGTTCTCTAGAAACTAAGCTCTGGGATCACTGTTTACTAATACCTTCTTCTTATAAAATGATTTTGTAGTACAGGTAAAACAGGACAGTGTTGCAAACTAGCAGAATGCAACAGTACAAGGCTTACTTCATTGTAAGAGAATGGACAGGAAGTATGCATGAAAAATTTTGCTCTATGGTATTAATCTGTTCTTAAAGCAGTTACCTATAGACTTTGGTAGCCTAATTTGATTTTGGTTTTAGGCCTATTCTTGAAGAATTCTGTTAAGGGAAATTTGAAAGCAAATTGAAAGCAAAAACCAATTTCTGCTTTAAGATTCCCAGAGGAATGAAAACTACATCAATGACATTAGCATGGAATAGTTGTTGAACAGTCAAAATTTGTCTGAATTTTATTGCCTAAATGAAGAATGTTCTGGAAAGTTAAAATGTTAACTTGATATGCACCTATTACCTTGGAAACACAGAGAAAAAGTAAATAGCAATTTTTAAATGGCAGAAATAAATACACACTAAGATGTCTAGACAATGAGAAAATAGAGGTGAAACTTGCCATATACAGTCACAACTTAGTTAAAAAAAAAATAATAATATATGTATATATATATATCTACTGTAAACTTTAGGTTAGTAAGTGTTGTCATTTGAATGCACTACTTGCTTGGACTTACCTATCCATGCATGAACTCCTCTGAAATAAGCTAGTTCAGTCTGAATCTAAGATTGAAAAGAAATATCAACACCTCTCTATTTTATTAGGAACTGAAATAGTCAGAAAGGCTTTCATTGCTCTTCTAAGGCCTGGGTGGGATTTGGTCCTGCTGTGAGCATCCTGGCTGTGCTGCAGTGCCATAGTGCTCAGCATGAGCTAGTTGCCCAAATATTTTCCTTGCAGATGTTTCTTCCCCTGCTGCTGGTACATGATGTGCCTAGGCTCAAGTGTGCTTAGGTGTGCATGCAGGGTGCTGTACACACAACACTGGAGGTGTAATTAAGCTGGTTTTGGCTACAAAGGGGAGTGCTGCAGTAAGATGCAAGATCTGTACATTCAAATACATAAACTGTCTGTATTTCTTCTGTGTGGGTTGTAGACTCCCCCTTTCTCACCCCACATGTCTATGTTAACTAAAGGCTACAGGGAAACCCACATAATTAAAAGGCACTGAGGTCATGAGCTGGTTATGAGGCAATTTAGATTTCTTCTGCAGGCCTGCTGGGTCGGTGGAGATACAAGCCTGCTTTTGGTAGGAACAATGATCTTCTATTGTAAAATACGAAGGAGAAAAACATGATTTAGGAAAGTCTAGTGCCTCACTGAGACTTAATTGGATTTTCAGAGATGTATACAGTATTCTGTTTCACTTCAGGGTGCACAGGGTTTGTCACTGCTGAAGTAATACATCTGAGATGCATCACAGTTAAAGTAGCACCCCAGTATCTGGGTAAATGTTTACTCAAATGAGAAACTGGCCTGTGGAAAATACTGCTTGAAAAGCTGCTCACTGCTATGATATGTGGCTAGGAAAAAAAAAAAAAAGGCTAAGTTCCTGAAATTCCATTTAGCTTCACGTTTCTGTAGTTCTCAAAAATCCAACGAGGACTGTGTGTGTGGTGACAGTGTCAGCTGGCTTTGGGGTGTGAATGTCTGTGGGGTGGTAGGGTTTTCTTACCTGCCTGAGCTCGAAGCCATGCCTTCTCATATCATTAGTACACACTCTTCAGCTTCTGGAAGCTCTAGTGGTTATAGAGATAAATTCAGCTTAGGTTACCCACGTATCTAAACTATAAAGAGCAAAATGTCATGAGTTACACAACTGTGTTCTTGCGCAAGATAAGTATTTATATATTAAAAAAAAAAAAAAAAAAAAAAAAAAGACAACAAAACCACTGTCCTAGTTTCTCCTTTGCTTTGGAATTCACTGTGAAGCTACATTTTTTGTATGAAATAAGGCTCAGAAATTAGCAAGTCCTGAGGGGTGTTTCTCTCTTGTTGTGCTCTGTTCTGCCCAGCTCCCCTCTTCAGTTGCTGAACTGCAATAAATGGCCTTTGTGTAACTGAGGATGTGGCACAAAGGCCTCTTGATGTTCCAGTTTTTCAGGAGATGCAGTGTATGCTGCCAACAGGAGAAACCTGCATTTAGAATGATGTTTTGCTTGGATTGTTTTCTAACTCATAAGCCTGTCTTGGTTCATCAATGTACAGGAGCAGATGCTTTATTTCCTTGTGCTAGCCAATATTCCAGCATGACTGGGGAAAGTCCCTTCTACAGCCCTAGAACAGCATAGAAATAATGAGGTAAAAGGCACCCATGTTTTCTGAGAATGGTGTTTCCATCAGAAAAGGGAGAGGGTGTTTACTGATTGCAGGGAAGTTTAATATTATTATTATTTTTTAAGTGTAAATGTAATGCCCTAAGGTGTTATTTTATACTTGCAACATAGCAAACATGAAATTATTGCTTAAAATTTCTCATTATACAGTACTAATCAGTGGAATTAGATAGTAATCAAGGTTGGATGTTGAGTTGAGTAGAGAGAGCTGTTTTGGCCAAGCTGTTCCAAGTCACAGCATTTCTGAGTGGATATTCTGAATCCTCAGGGTAGCTTTAAACATTGGAGAAAGATTTCTTGCATGTTGGTATTTATCATGATTTTCATACAAGATGGATCTTCACTGTGAAATCTATGCTTTTTGCAAAGAAAATGTTTTCTGAAAAATTAAAAAGAGGCTTGAGCTCCTCCTCTTTTTGTTCATTTATTTTTGTGCTACAGTGTAGTATCTGAAAGGCTCAAGGTTTTCGGGGTCCTGTGCTTTGTCGCTGAGGGAGTGGTGCTGTGCATGGAGCTGGGCTGCAGTGAGGACGAGGTGGCGAGGCAGTGTCTGTGTGACACCAGTGATGTGGCTGTTCTGAGAGGGAAGCCTTGGCAGTGACCAGATGAAACAGCCGTATGGCTGCTTGTGGTGCTCAGTGCTCAAAGCTTTTTTCACTTTTCTGCCCCAACCTTACTACTTACTACTACTACAACCTTACTACTAAGATGTAGAAAATTGTAATAATGCTCTTCAAGATCAATAATTATAGCATCAGTTACTGTCATTCAGCAAGCACACGGCCTGGTGCTACTTCCACTGCAGTTAAGTGATGTTAAGTACGCATCCAAAAACAAGTCAGATGCCCAGAAAAAGATGACTTGGTACTTCAATAAGAGTCATAATGTTAATTTACATATAACTTTGTTTACACATTTTAATAATTTATTTCATCTTTTGTTGAGGTATTTTTAAGAGTATTAGGCAACAATGTCAGAATTATTGATTTATTTTATTTTTTATAAGGAAGGCTAATTCAGACTTTAGACAGCATCCGCCTTTCTAGCAAAAACAAATAAAAATTTGGCCCTTCCCAAATCAAGACACATAGCTGAAGGAAAGGAAATGCAGACTATCCAGAAGGCAAAAGTGCATATCAGGGCTAATTCTTTTTAGTTATCCAGGAACCAAATGAGATCACAACTTCAGTATTGCTGTTGTTAATTTGCCTTTTCATTTAAATTTCTTCCATTTCAGATTGATATTCTTACATTTCAAATTCTTTCGTATTCTACTTTAACAGCAAGCACAAAGGACTAATACGAAGCCAATCAACTCTGACTTGTTGAACTGTTCCAGGGGGGCTGAATCTCAAACTTAACCTAGCAAGTGAGTCCAGGCTAATGACATGTCATGTGACATATGCCATGATTTATTTTCTTTCAATGTTTCTGTGTAAGATGCATTTATCAATTTATAGCTCAGCTGTGTATTATTAATGTTTTCTTGCGGGTCAAATGTCATTCACCTATGTCAGGCTGTGAATCATGGATCATAATCCACAATTCTATTTAATGCAGCTTTATAAAGAAAAAAGCAGCAAGTCCTGTATAAGCAGCTGATACTGCTACCTGAAACAGCATTACACGGAGGGGTGATGTCCTGACTCTCCAGAATTCTAATGTGTTTCTTCCTACGTCTCTGTATGAGGTTAGAGTCCATCGATCTGTTTCTCTTTTAATTAACATCTGAATTCTTCTGCAGGTGCAGGATTTGTTTTGATGTACTCCCTTGATCTTGACCCATATCTGAATAATTGAGGATTGGGTAGACTCTTTTATAAATGAGCTAATCATTATACATTAAAACCTATTAGAGTCAATTTGTTTAATTCCCAGTAGAGCTAGTAAAGTCCTTATCTGTGTCAAAATCCTCACAACAAAAGGATTGGCTGTAGCAAAGAAGATAAGCTTTTTCCCTCTTGCCCCCTGACAGTACTTTTCAAAAATCTACCATGCAAAGAGGGGGGCTGTGTGGAATCAGTTCTGGGAGCAGGTGTTAGACATGTCAGTAACTAGCTAAGCATCAATAGTTTGGGGATGTGTGTGGGTTTGTTTGTTTGTTTTATCTCCTTTTAAAGGAAGGATCGTAAGTGATGGTGCAGTGGTGCTAATTGCAAAATGACATAAACATCATCATTATCAATGTTCGCAAATCTGCGAGCGGTAGTCCAGCATGTAAGGGCATGTCAAATTTACAACAGTGCCAGAAAAGTCCATGTCCTGCCTCCAGCCCTGTCTTCAGAAGATGCCATACATCTGCAGATGGGGTCTACAAAGCGACGAGTACTATCTGTGCTGGCTTCCCTGTGTGCCAAACACAATTTTAACCCATACATGCACAAGCAGACTCATTTGCTTGGCACTGTTTACACAGAAATTAATTTTCAGGGCAGTTCTAGCAAAGTTGTTGCCTTCAGGAACTTGGGAAAGTATTCGGTAAGATTTAGACTATTTACAATTTAACTGTATGATTTTGTTACCTCCCCCCTTCAATAGCTGGGAGCTCTTAGCCAGGATCCAAGCTTACTCCATGATATATATGGTACCTCAGGCAGTTTCAGAGCCATGCGTTTCAGCTACCTCCAGTTTGTTTGTGGTATTTACACTTAGTCACCTCTTTGTTTTCAAAGCTACCTGCCCATTTAAATGGCACTCATCACTGCGTCAAAAACTGTGCTTGCAATCATTCATAGCATTCAGAGAAGCAGAATACTTACCATTTTATGGTATGGGATTTTACACAATAAGCAGTAAACAAAATGGGAGTTTCACTTGGCTGGCTTTTTTTTTTTTTTTTTTTTCTTTAGCGTAATGTGAACTAGTTATTAAAAATGAGTTGTCAGTGTATCTTGTAAACACGGAAGATTTAGGAACTGGTAACAGATTAACTTTTTGTGGGAGATGTTTGCTTTTGCAATATCTAGAACAATAAATAATATACGTAGTTGGTTGGATGCAGATTTCAAGTGCAAACATTTCTGCCAGTAACTTCAACCCATATAAGAAGGAACTAGGTTTGCTGAGTGAGATTGGGGTCATTTAGCCTCTGCGCTAATTTATTTCTTGTCCATTGCTAGGCAGATGCTGCCAAGTACAGTGCGTCAGACTCCATGGTGAGAACATGATATGTTTTATCAGTCTCTGCCTGCCAAATCTATTCCACATAGTGTTTTGGTCTGCTTTCAAACTAGCGTTCCTAGGAGAGGGGAGAGAGATTGGTGTACTTGTTCTCCCCATTGGTAACCTTTCCTGTTGCATATTTATTTAAAAATATTCCTTAAATAAAAACAGAACTTCCTGTTAATGGCATGCATACAACGTTATTTGTATTCTAATCCTTTGATAGTATTTAGTCATGGACAAAACTGGAATTTTACAACCTCACTTTCTAAAGACAACTCTTACTAGAATGATGTAAAACTGATTGCCATTTGTTTTAAGGTGTAGGAGATCATATATTTTCACAGTGGACAGTGAGGTAAATTAAGAAGATGGTCAGTGGTTGCAGCAAGGGTAATCCCCAGAAGACTATTTTTATCTTCATAAGGGACAAAACTAGAGCATTCACTCACTTCGGCTCTCTCTTACTTTGCCTTATCTATTAAACTAAAACCTGTTGCTTGCATGATGGATTTAGAGAGAACAGATGATATGATTTTTGAGGCAAGGACCCTTCAGTATTCACTACATAATTCCTGCCTGTTAGTGGTGTGATATACACTGTTTATAAAGGTAGTGCCCAGAAAATACTTCTTAGCAGTGGAAGAGAAGCCTTCAGGCCAAGATTATTTGTCACAGCTTTGATCCAGGCCTGCAGACATGCCGTTCCTCTGCTGAGGAGGAGAGAGTCACGCTACATGTGTGTTGCGAAGGAGCAGAACTCCTCCTGTGCAGAGACTGTTGCAGATCAGAGCGGTTGTTCTAATTCATGTTGAGTTTATAGAGGTCAACCTGAGATTGAGAATCAGAGGATTTGTCCTGACATTGCACCTTTCCTGTGTTCCTGGCCAGAAGTGGAACAGAGAAAAATTGCATCTACATTAACTGTAGAAGAATTTTCTGAACCTGTCCTAGAGGGCACTAAATCAGCTGTGCTATCGATTTTGTACAAAAGACAGCTGCAAAGCAGATGTAAGGACTTCAAGAAACAAAATGATTAGTTTTAAACTTGAGATCATTTAACCCACTTTGTTGTATACTCAGATGAGCAAATAAGTTGAATTATCTAATGAATGTACAACTTAAGTATTTATTTTGTAGTGCTCTTGAACAACCTGAAGAGGAAGGTGGTCACGTGAATAGCGTGCAGTTGGTTGTGTTAGCTAGGTAAAAATTCGGTCTCCTCATTCTGCCTATCCTAGTTGGAGGGGATGAGAGAAAGGATGGCTCAGAACATCTGAACCTAACATCTCAACCCCATCACGTTAACGGCTATAAAAGCCAGGTGCAAGCAGTATTTACAAAGCAGGTCTTTAATTCCTTTCTGAGTTCTGTGCTGTATCAACATGGTGTGATTTTTTATTTTATTTTTACACATTAACTCAATTTTCAATACCTACATGTATTCTAAATTAGTAAACATGAAAGTCTTGCCAGACGTTAACTGGGAGTGCCACACGGCAGACACGAGCAAGTCCAGGAGGTTCATGAAGCACCTAGATGATAACTTCTTGGTGCAGGTGCTAACGGAGCCAACTAGGAAAGGTGCCCTCCTAGACCTATTGCTAGAAAACAGAGAGGGCCTGGTGGGAGATGTGGTGATTGGTGGCTGCCTCGGTCATAGCGACCATGAAGTGGTTGAGTTCAAAATTTACGGCGACAGAAGGAAAAGTGCCACCAAAACCTTATCCCTAGATATGGGAAAGGCGGACTTCAGGCTGCTCAGGGAACTAGTCAGCAAGGTCCCCTGGGAAGCTGCTCTTGAAGGCCTCGATGTCCACCAGTGCTGGTCATTCTTTAAGCGATGCCTCCTAGAAGCACAAGAACAGGCAGTTCCTAAATATCGCAAGTCAGGCAGGCGGGGCAGGAGGCCGGCGTGGCTGACCAGGAACATTCTAATGGAGATTAGGCGGAAACAGAGAGTCTTTCGCTACTGGAAGGAGGGCCAGGTGACATGGAAAGAATACAGGGATGCTGTTTGTGTTTGTAGGAAGAAAATTCGTGTGGCTAAAGCACACCTAGAGTTGAAGCTGGCTGTGTCTGTGAGAGATAATAAAAAGGGTTTTTTTAGATATGTGAATGGAAAAAGGAGAACTAAAGAATACATAGGGCCGCTCCTTGATAGGGAAGGTCTCCTCACAGACAATGACATAGGCAAAGCAGAGACGCTTAACGCCTTCTTTGCCTCTGTCTTCAATGCCGATGATGGGCTTCGGGACCCAGGGTGCCCTGAGCTGGAGGACCGGGACGGTGGGGATGACAAACTCCCAACTGACCCTGAACGTGTGCGGGATTTGCTACTCCACCTGGATCCCTACAAGTCCATGGGTCCGGATGGGATTCATCCCCGGGTGCTGAAAGAGCTGGTGGACGTCATCGCGGAACCTCTCTCAATTATTTTTCAACTATCCTGGGAGTCTGGAGAGGTCCCGGTAGACTGGAAGCTGGCAAATGTTGTGCCGATTTTCAAAAAGGGTCAGAAAGAAGACCCTAGCAATTACAGGCCTGTCAGTCTCACGTCAGTGCCTGGTAAAATCATGGAGAAGATGGTTCTCAAACTTATTGAGGCGCACCTGGGGGACAAAGCAGTCATTGGTCCCAGCCAGCATGGGTTTGTGAAGGGTAGGTCCTGCCTAACTAACCTGATTTCCTTTTATGATAAGATCACCCGTATGGTGGACCAAGGGAAACCAGCTGATGTGATTTTTTTTGGACTTCAGCAAGGCTTTTGACACGGTTTCCCATAGGATCCTACTGGACAAAATGTCCACCATACAGCTAAATAAAAACATCATCCGATGGGTGAGCAATTGGCTAACGGGCAGGGCCCAAAGGGTTATGGTGAATGGGGCTGCGTCAGGCTGGCGGGCGGTCACCAGTGGGGTCCCTCAAGGCTCCATTTTAGGGCCGGTACTTTTCAATATTTTTATAAACGATCTGGATGTAGGAATAGAAGGTATTTTGAGCAAGTTTGCTGATGACACCAAACTTGGAGGAGTTGTGGACTCGGATGAGGGTGGAAAGGCCTTGCAGAGGGATCTGGATAGGTTGGAGAGCTGGGCGATCACCAACCGCATGAAGTTCAATAAGAGCAAGTGCCGGGTCCTGCACCTGGGACGGGGAAACCCTGGCTGCACGTACAGACTGGGCGATGAGACGCTGGAGAGCAGCCTAGAAGAGAGGGATCTGGGGGTCGTGGTAGACAGCAAGTTGAATATGAGCCAGCAGTGTGCCCTGGCAGCCAGGAGGGCCAACCGTGTCCTGGGGTGCATCAAGCACGGCATCGCTAGTAGGTCGAGGGAGGTGATTGTCCCGCTCTACTCTGCGCTGGTGCGGCCTCACCTCGAGTACTGTGTGCAGTTCTGGGCACCACAGTATAAAAAGGACGTGAAACTGTTGGAGAGTGTCCAGAGGAGGGCTACGAAGATGGTGAAAGGCCTGGAGGGGAAGACGTACGAGGAACGGCTGAGGGCACTGGGCCTGTTCAGCCTGGAGAAGAGGAGGCCGAGGGGAGACCTCATCGCAGTCTACAACTTCCTCGTAAGGGGGTGTCGAGAGGCAGGAGACCTTTTCTCCTTTAACACCAGCGACAGGACCCGCGGGAACGGGGTTAAGCTGAGGCAGGGGAAGTTTAGGCTTGACATCAGGAGGGGGTTCTTCACTGAGAGAGTGGTTGCACACTGGAACAGACTCCTCAGGGAAGTGGTCACTGCACCGAGCCTGACTGAGTTTAAGAAGCGATTGGACTGTGCACTTGGTCACATGGTCTGAACTTCTGGGTAGACCTGTGCGGTGTCAAGAGTTGGACTTGATGATCCTTAAGGGTCCCTTCCAACTCAGGATATTCTATGATTCTATGATTCTATGATTCTTCACGTAATATTCTTTGTTGGAAACCTGCTTCATGGTATATCTTAGCATCTAAGCTTAATGGGAGTAAATGAACCAGTTAAATAGACAGGAATTTTCCAAATGTGTGTCACAGAACTGGCTTCACTTTCTGAAGATGGTGGCTAATTATGACTAAAACACGGACAATAATGAGGAAATTATTTCACCCTCTATTTGCTTTCAAAGTGGAGACCTTTGCCTAAAACGGTGTTTTCCATCTGTTCTGAGATTTCACCAAGCTGCTGGATCAGGGAAACAGAAGCAGGAAGTTTGATGTCTCTGCAGTTTGATGTTCTCATTGAAATGTGAAATGCAGGGAGAGGGTGTTACGTTAGGCTAAGGAAATCAATAGACTGTACAACACATTTGGCTTATAGACTATAGTGGGAGGAAGGGCTTCTAGCATGTGTTCTTTTAAGGGATGTGTATTTGCAGTGAGCAAGAGGGAGAAGCAGGTGACAGTTTTCAAAAATGTAAGTTTTGCATTAAATTGCTACGTACTCACTTTCCTCTGTACTTGAGTAGAACTTACTTGGATACAGAAAGTGCTTTTTGAAACCCCTTTGTTACAAGATAAGAATTGTGTGCATTCTTAAATGCATAGAAAATATTTGGGAATTTCAAGCACTGGCAGTATGGTGCAAAATACTTGGTTGTTTTTTGTGGTTTCGAGGACTGATCTGTACTAGATGGTACGCAAGAATGTTGACGCTTCTAAACAACATTTTGAAATATTCAAATAACTTTGCCTTGAAAATAGCAATTGTTAACAATTAGTAGAATTAAATCCTATGTATGAAGTAACTTTTTGATGAGTCTTTTTAGGAAACAAACCAGATGGAGAGGATTTATGAAGCTGATTTATCTTAGAATTTTCATCTGATTTTCATCTGAAACCCATCCTATGTGCACGAAACATCCTGGATGTCTGGATAGTTATGGCCTATAATGCCATAGTGTATGTCAAGATTGAAATGCCAGTGTACTTAGAGAAATGTCTTCTAGCCACCCAAAGCATTGCAGGTTTCTGCAACCTTATTACCATTTCTCTCTTCACGAAAGCTGGTGATGAAAGTGCACTCAATAGATCTCTTACCATTACCCAGCCTGTTTCCTGTGATCTTCTTAAAAGAGTTAGGGAGAATTCCTAGCTGGGAAATGAATCTTAGGGTTAATGCAGTCTATCTTATCTCAGATCCCACTGGGAGAATAGGCTTTCTGTAATTCAGCTGCAGGTTATCCCTTCTTCGTGCAGACAAGACGGATGGGGGGGATAGAGCTGCTCGTTAAAAAAAAAATGACTGGGGTAGATTTTTGGAAGACCAGAAAAAAATTGCTTCCAGTTAGGTACATGAGCAGAACAGTTTGGGTGTAATAAATGAGACATATTTAGAAATGACCAGTTTTTATTTGAAGTAATAGATTCAGAGAAATATGGAATCCACATTATTGAAAGTGATAAAACCATGTTGTCAGAGTCTGAATGTAAAACCAGGTTCTGCCTCATCCCCCAGTCTTTACATCTGTTAGCTATCTCCTGATTAAATAAAAGCTCTTTTAGATTTAGTAACTTTGCTCTGGATATTGTGGCATCACTGTGCATGTAATGGTTTTAATAAATTTCATTTATAGAACTAAACAGAAAAGCAATCACTGGCAGAGAGGACTCTGGCTGCAATACGTTAACTCTTTGGAAACCCATTGTCAGCCAGCATGTATGCTGAACCTCACATCACCTACAGCTCTACAGACACCTGCAAATAATTAATGTGGTTTAGTTTTTTTAACTGGAATACATAAAGACAGTGCTTGCAGTTGATCATATGTGATTCTGCTTTCTTTCCCTTTAAAATTATGTAAAGGTAATTTTTAGGAAAGTTAGAATGTCTTATGGGATGTAAATGTGCAGTATAACACTAATCCAAATCTTGTTCTCCCTTTCAAAATTTCAAAGGAATAATCAAGTACATAAAATGTTTGAAAGATGAGAAAGATCTGAAGGGACAGTGTAATAGTAGGCCTATGCTGTACAGTTGGGATCCAAACTAGCATTGACTGGAAGCCTATTTTTCACGACTGTGTTTTAATTTATTTTCAGATACGAAAGCAAGGCTGCAGATTAAATAAACACATTTTTCGTAGTAAAAGGCAATTTGTGTGGGGTCTTGGTGAATGGTTGTGTAAATCTGCAGAGAATATGTACTGTGCTAACTTTCAGCTGCTTGGCTCTCAGCTCAGCCTGAAATGGGACAGATGTGTAGGTCTAGAGGTTGCCAGTTCAAATTCTTGTTGGCCAAAGGCTTAGTGTCGTGTGTGTGAATGGAACAATTATATTATTATTATATATTGTGTGTGCCACTGATAGGAGGGAATATATCCACTGGAGCAAAACCATCATTTTAAGAGGAGCTTCATCATTTTGTGACAGCAGGAAATTGCAAGATATCAGTAACTTTTATACATAGGTGTCATTCTGTATAGCAATAGCACTGGGAACAGCCATGGGACCTGGCCCATTCTGTGTGTGTCAAAAACAACTACCTTATCTGATTGTTCCCTCAAAAATTTTTGGAAAAAAGAGTTTTCAGGAAACATGATAAAGAGAAAGCATGTAAAAAATGTTGGTGTTTCTTTTTCCTCCCAGGGACAAGAAACAGGATCTATGCGATAAGGATCTTCACTCTTACATCTCCATTCTCCACACACATTTCCTCTTTACCCCCCTTTGTGTGTTATGTTTTCAGGGAGAAGAGAATACTTTTTAAAAGTAAAATGTACATCACAGATTTGAAAGGGAATTTTACCCTTGAATAGTTTGCCTATGCAAGTAGATAACGCTGGTTGCTCTAGACCTGGACGCAAAATCTGTGCTCTGGCCAAACCCCTTTCTGGGCTACCATGGAACAATAAGGTAGTAATGAAACTTACGTGCCTCATGGTACCTCCACTTGGAATGATGAAAACAATACACTTGTTTTCATTATCACTGGTGTTGTACACCTTGCTTCCACTGATGACAGCAGGTAATTTTGTGGCTTGCTTCCATTTAGTTAAGCTATTGGTATGTACTTGTGAGATGGCTGGCTGGAAGTCACTCTGCAACAAGGGCTGGCTGCTTTGAGAGCTCTCCAGTGGGGACTGATTGAGCTGTTATCGTAGGGAATTAATATTTTTCTTCCTAAATGAGCTCTGCTCCAATATATTGGGGGGGGGGGGGGGGGGAGCAGAAGGAGCACTATGTTCAACAAAGTCACCTCTGTGGATGTTCTCTTTATGCATCGCTTTTGATGAAAGAGGTGAAAATGGCAATGAGAAATAGACAAGCTGGATATCTTTCCTTTGGTATCTGTGAGCCGTGGGTTAAACCTAAGCAGCAGTGTGACTTGATTTTTGGGAAGGGGCTTGGGGACGAGAAACAATGGAAATCAGAAGACCCATACACTTTTATCCTCTTTGTGGTCGATTTTAATTTCTTTGCACTTGCTATCTTCTCAGGGCTCCTCGAATGCCAAAAGGCATTGCTTGACAGCCCAGCTCACTTTGGGACTTGGAAAGCTATCCTGGTGTCTTTTTAAGATGAGGTGGCTAAACTGTATTTTGCTGAGTTACACACTGGAAAGTAGCATTTGTTCTATTCTAATCAAGATCAGATAGAGTTGAAGATGATTACCTTATTTAGTTGTGTTATTTTGAATTTTTTTTTTAGAATTCCAGCTTACGTACAACTGAAGCTCTCTTGAATGAACACTTGCCACTTTTTGCAAAAGCTATGTTTTTGACTCTATAATATTTATGTAAGAGAAAAATTAGAAAAACGTGGTGAAGAAGAGAAAAAAGCACTTCTTTCCACAGTTTGTGTTATGTTGATCAAAGGTTCCTTTATCTCTGCAATGGTTTATGCCTGCTTTTAAGTTGAAAGTAATTTCACAGCAGCTTCTGTAGTAAAACAGGTCTTGTGATGATGCAAATCTGACTGAAAGCTCACCAACCTGTTGGAAACTTGACTAGGAGGTAACAAAAATTGTGTTTTGTGGATTAGATACTTCAGCAAATATATGCTGTTTTCATAATTTTCCTTACTTTGATCTCACTATTCCAATTAGTTTTACATCAAGCATTTAAGATAATTTTTAGTTTTCAATTCTTTCATTTAGATAATGTACAGCATATATGAATGTATGCCATCCTCCTGGATGGGTCTAATAGCCTTAGCAATAGGTGCCTTTGTCTCCTTCCTCTTAGTAGCAAGGGACCGGAAGCATCAGCAAGTACCTGGTGACTGACTGCTCTGGCTTTGGGGAATGCACAAAGCGCACAAGAGAAATGCTGCAGCTGTGAGCGACAGTCAGCAGAGTGAGTTACTGAAGGGGAGTCCCTAGGAAGAGTGGATCTTCCCTTTCTTCCACTTCTGTAGGTGCCAAGCTATTGTTCTAACTCCTGGGGGTAAGTCCAGTGGCTACACCTGGCTGCAATGGCCCTAACGGCCTGGGCTGGGGAAATGCAGCCTGGAGGCTCTATTCACAGTTGCTCTGGATTTTTTGACTGGGTGAAAGATGACTCAACAGTGGGTGGAGAAGCCCACTCTGATTTTGCACTCCTTTGCCCTCTGTAGGGCATGCATATCACTGTAAAATGCAGGAATCAGGCCTTCAGGTAACAATTTGATAACTATATGAATAAGCCAAAGCTTATTTCAGAATGTGATGGATGGAGAAAAGGAGAGAGCACATTGCACATGCAAAGATCTTGTAGTAAACTCAGTACTTTGGATGCCTAGATACAAATTGACTTAAATTCAGTATGAAACTGAAGAGACAGTCTTTGACCTTTTCAGCTGTTTTAAATGGAGTTGCACTGTGACAGGGGCATCCAGGAAAGATTAGCTATGGCAAAGAGACGTGCCATGCCTATGGGCAGGGTCACTAGGCCAGCAAGTCAGCCCAAAGCTTGTCAAGACTCATTAAGTGTCAAAAATGGCTCCTGGGTGCTGTTTATCGCACCTTTTAAGCAGTATTTTATGGCGTGTATTCCTTGGGCTAATAATACTAAGAGCAACAAGGTTGATTGTGTTTTAGTCCTCGATATCACTGTACTGACAAGGGTAGTGAAAGCTTTGATTTGAGTATGCTAATGGTTTTGTGGGAGAAAACATCAGTGAAACAAAATTTCATGAGTTTTGGTGTTTTTCTGGACCACTGTTAAGTTAAAAATGTGTTCACTAGCACATTGCTTTTTTTCTTTTCCTTTTTATAATTCCTCCTTTTCTGCTCCCGTATCTTCCCCATATCAGCATTGAGTAGATACATGTGTCTTCTCACTTTGTCCAGGAGGATTGCTAATTTTTTCAGTCACTCAGGAATGGTTCAACTCAGAGTAAAATTGTTTTATCTGTTTTTGATATTCTGAATTAGTTTCAATCTTAATAAATGTAATGAAGTAATACTTTATAAGGCATTGCAATAAAACTGAACCAGCTGAGATTAAAGTTTGGTCCTCAAAGTTTGGCCTTGATGCATAAATCAACTATTGTCCACAAAATTATCATCACAATGCGAACTCTTCACACACTCAGAAGACTAGCTTGTACTGGGCTGCAGGTGAACAAAAACCTCATCACTAAAAAACAGCTAAAACCAGCAGGCTGCACTTAGTTGTAGCAGTTCTAGAGTTAGGGTCCTGCTGCTGTTAATTGATCTCTTTGCTTCTAATGGCTCAATTAAGAGCCAATCTTTGGATTAAGAAGGTAGTGTATGTACAATCTGTTTCCCTCACATCTCTTTTCCACATGAGAAATGGCTGTGTTTATCATGCCACTGTGAAACAGAGCGTTTTTGGAAATAAAAGAGAAGTTAGGCCATCCAGTATCAACTGTGAGACTGAGCTGCCAGTAACTCTGTATTAAGGTGTGGCACATGTAACTTAAAAATTTCAGATCCTTCTGGTTAATGTGTTTGCAGTAGGCATATTTACTTCTTTGGAATTGCTCTGACGGGAAAATTGCTAACATCCAAGTGAATAATTACTTAAGAGCAGATGTAAACAGGCTGAGTAACATTTTCTGCATAAAAGGATTTAGGTTTTTAGCAGATCAGAAATTGAACATGAATCAGCAATGTCATGCTGGTTGTAGAGATGGCAAACACTGAACAGGGACTTATAAACAGATGTATAATCTGTATGACACATGCTGTAGTCTTGCCCTGCTTGGCATCAGTAAGGTATCAACTAGGTTCTTGTGTCTCATCAGTAGAAGAGAATGTGTGCTGACCAGAAAATCCAGAAAAGAGCAGTGGTGTAAAGATGAAACGTATTAAGAGACTGAATTTTGAATCCTTAGGCTAAGGAGGAACAGGATAGCAGCCTTCAGATATGTAGGAAGGCCATAAAATATGTTTTTGCCTTATCTGTGGTGAATGGGACAGAAAATGACAAAGTTAAAGTATCAAAGAAAATTTGGGTTATGGTTTGGGAAAAGCTTTCTGAAGGTGGTGATAATTAAGCTCTGGGCTATGAAGCCTCTGTCATTGTGGGTGTTCCCTGAACAGATCAGAGAAACAATCGGAGGGACAGAGGGATGACATGAGGGACTTTGCAGCTTATTGTAATAATCAGCAGCTCTCGTGCTGCCAACAGCAGCACATGGAATCAGAATATAAATTCAATTTGTCAGATGTAGCTGGTAATTATTTAAATGTTTTACTCTAACTTATACTCAAAACTTGGAAATGACTTCCCCAGGCTTTGTGCGTTTCTCAGCTAAATTAGGCAGTTATAAAGCTCTTAGCTTTCAATGAAAAAGAGACCACCACTTCTATAGTTAGGGCTGCTACTTGTTCACTGGGGGGTTATTTTGTATTAATTATAATACTGTGTCTATCACTGATATTATTTACTTTTGTTGTTTGTTTTGTGGTGGAATTGAAAATAATGAAGGCATTATGCAATATAAAGTAAAGGATACTCTGATACTTTATGCTGCTCATCAGATTCTTCTGGCATTACTGAAGTCTGGCATCATCCATGTTTTTAAGATTAATGTATGCTTTATTTAAGTGATCATTTTTATAGTCCTTGGAGAGCTACCATTTATTCATTTCTGCATTTGCCAAGGCAGCCACACTGTATTTATGTGTATTGTCTGTGATGACAGGGAAACTAGAATAAGAGAATTACCACTAAAACTTGGAGTGTTTACTTGGATCTTTATGCAGGAACCTAAATGAACATGAGTGGATTATAAAGCCTATTCTGAAAGTGTTTCCTCTGCTACCGAGACTTGCGAGAAGATATTTTCATTTGCATAGCATGCAGGAGCAAAGGTGCAAGAAGATAGTGCTTAGAGGGGGATAGTCTAGGTCTGATGCAGTAATTTGTAAAAACAAACAAAAATGCCCTAATTCTGAAGGTCTGAAGACTTTTTTGTTTGTTTGTTTGTTTGTTCATACAGGGGGTAAAAAAGGAAGTTGGCACAACTCACTTCTTAGCTCCCTTTCCAAGGGCCTGAAAGGAATTCAAGTGGTTTACTCTGTGCTGGGCGTATCTGTGCTAATGTTGGCTTTCTCTCATCGTGGTTGTAAATTGTTTCCAGTGCATGTTGAATGGTTATCTCCAAGTGACTATTATTTAAGCTGAGTCAGTGAGTTGTCATCACGTGGTATTTTCTATTGCTGAAAGAAAAAGTTTAAAGCATGTATCTGGTGCCGTTAAAAAGGGAAAGAAGGCTTACGCAAACTTCATGGTCCGACTGTGAAATTCCCTCTGGGTGAGTTTCCTGCTGCCATCCTGCTGACTGCCTCCCACTTCATGCGATCTCCTCCAGCCCGCTCGCTGGGGCAATCCAACTCTCACTTGGGTGAGCATCCTACACGTCGAGATGGTCTGAGTCAGCAGAGGTAGGCTAAATACTCCAAGGTAGTGCACTGAGCTTAGCAGAGATGGGGAAGGGACCAGCACAAGCAGATCAGAAGTGTGGGCAGTGCTGATGGGCTGCAGTTAGGGGTCTTCTTGATGGCCATGGCTGCAGGTGGAAGAGAATGCTTTGGGGGGTTGTATGCTTCCCCTTTCAGCCTGATTTACTTTTATCCTAGGCTGTATGGGAAGGTCATTCTAGGTAGTTCAGAGACTGTTTTTTTTTTTTTTTAAAAAAAAAAAAAAAAAAAAAAAACTGGAAGTTGCCAAACTGTACATGTAAGAACTTCCCTCTAACTTAACTATCCAAGGAGCTGTCTCATGCTTGGCTTAGTAGGAATACAGCAACCTCCTTCCAGCTTTAGTTCAGGATCTCCTACTCCTGGTAAGTTCCTCATTCTCTAGAGCTCTGTGCTTGGAAGTGCCAGCATTGGCTTTGACTGCAGTTCCACCCAGATTTAAACTAATGGTAAACTTTTTACACTTTCCTAATATCTCAAGCCAGCATTTGTCTCTCTGCACGTGAGCATTTGATTCTTTAAAACAGTTTGGCTAGGAGCTGACAGGGGGCCCAAGAAGAAATGCTGACAATTGCTCCTGAGGAAGTAATAGCGTAAACAGTTAACTGTGACTTCCCACATCAAGACTTAGATGGCTACTTCTTCTCAAGACATGTCAGTTAGGTGACAGGAAGATGCAGCTATGATAGAGACCAACTGATTCATTCAAGCAGGTTGCACTCATTTCTCAAGCAATTGTGACTGACATCTAAATTGATTTATGCCTTATCCAGAAGTTTACAGGAGATCCCAGATGTACAGTAGCAGTAGGGTTTCTTTGTTCCTTAAAATAGTTTCCTCTGGCTTCTGTGAAGCTTCCAGGAAGCAGATTTTACATTGCAGAAACTGGCTTCTGTCTTGCTTACTACAGTTAGCAGCCGTGGGCTCCTGAAGGTAGCTTGTATTGCTGCTGCACTTACTGGCTCTGCTTCATTTCACAGCTGCCATCTGGGGGAGTGCAGCTCAGAGGCTCTGCAGGGAGAAAGCTGATATCTGGCTAAGCAGAGAAGAGGTGAAGATAGGTTTAAGGAACTGAAGAGGTCAAAAAGCAGCATACCCACTAACTTGACAGCAGTTATTTTAGACTTTTATCATTTTCTTGAACCATTATAAACTAGAATTTGAATGCTTTAACGAATAGGACATTTTGTAGTACACAACCACAGGATGTAGAGAGTGGTCAGGATCAAGTGGCTTATACCATGTTTGTTATCTTGTACTTTCTATCCATTGTCTTCGCAAATTGGTTTTCCTTCAAATGAAGGATGGAAAGCCTATTACTAGAGGAATTATGCAGTAAATAACTGCCTGGGCCCTACATTTTCTTTACACTGTGTAATGCTAAACATCTTCATAGTCATATAATCTAGTAAGGGGGATAACCAGCAATCTGCTCAGGTCTCTGAAGCATGAAACCCCTATTACTTCCTTGTCTTTCTGTTTAATAGCTTTAACGACAAACTTCTGAATTTATTTGATAAGCCAAAACACGAGACTATGATTGTTTAAACTGAAAAGAAACAAAATATATAATGAGCTTCTCTCAAACAAGGAGTCATTCTGAAGTATTTCACTCATATTACCTTTAAAATGTCCTCAGAATATTCCTACAAGTGTTGATTTTTTTAGGTTAGACCAGGATTAAAGTGGACATGGTAAGACAAGAAAAGCAGTAACTGTTTTCTCCATTTTAGAAATGCAACCCTCAGAGAATGCTGGATCTGTAGGCATTAGATGTTCTTACATGTTAAGTACAGCTTCAGTTTCTCTGTACTCTTAAAACAGCTTTATATCTGTGTGAATTAGGCTATTAGCACAGACTCTTTGGAAAACACCAAAAACTGTCAAGGAATTGTCCAAGCAATGAACAGTAGAGCCTTTTTATAATAAGAGAAATATGGGTACAAAGACCTCTCTTTAACCTCTTGAATGCATAAAATAAATAAGAAGATAGCACACAGTGTAAACCACTTAAAAGAATAGAAAAAATGAACATCCATCAATTATTTGTTGTGCTTAAGAATCACAAAGCATTTTCAAATTTTGTTCTGATTCAGAAAATCTCAAACTGTTGGATTATACCTATCCTGATGTCCCTACAGTTTTTGCTGTAATGTGACTTACCAAATGAGTATATTGTTGTGATCCTTGAAAATTAAATTTCCGAGAAATCATTCAACATCTTTGGCAGAAGATGAGATGTTCTTCTACTAATACTGTGGTGCTTTGCAAATACCATTTCTTCTCTCCTCCTACCCTCCTCCCTTTCAAAATTTTTGGCATTGCTTTGATAGAATATTAAGTTTTGTAGCAGGTAAATTTAGAACATGGGTCTAATTAGCCAATGTCACTTTTCAATATTTGATCCAAAACATCAGTGTTTAGGTTTGTTCCTTAAAAATAAAAGGCACCTTCAAAAGATTGAGAGTGAATCCAAATGCTGGTTCAGGGCAGAGAGAATCACTGAATGGTTTGAAGGATGCTGTCAGATGCTTCTTAATGGTTGTTGAAAAGATCAAACTGTAGCTGAATTTATTTGGCTTTCAACAGGGGATTGTATTTCAGATAGAAACACCTAATTGGCTGTATACAGTAAAAGTGACACAGTAAAAATTTCTGGCCTGTGTGTTAATTGCTCTGTCTGAATTAATACAGCTGTATTATTTATTGGAATACAGTAATCAAAGCAGCTGCTGACTGCTACAAAGGGGGGCCATTTCAATTAACAGGTATTGCTCCCAAAGGGGCAGTAAGGAAAAGTAAGCAATGGATGTATGCAGGTATTCAGGGAAGAAACTGTAAATGAATTAATGGCTCATTCTTGCACCTGATCGGTATGTGAAAGGATTTATGTTTTGTGGAGAGTTTCAGTGATGTTCAGGATGGCTTCTTGTATCATTTGTTGCACGGTTTACCACAATTTCTTGTTGGCAGGTGGTCCATTAGCATTAGCAGCAGATGTCTTTATTACCTTGTGGGGAGAAATCAAATGCAATAACTACCGATCAATTCATAGTTACTCAGCTAGGGTCTCAGATTTACTCTCTGACTCTCTGAGGGTAGGGAAGTGAATTTTGGTCTTTTACTGCTCAGTCGTCTAACGTTTGGACAAGCACCTCTTGTGTTAGAGGAGATCCTCATTACATGCCCATTTACATATTGAGTGAGTGACAGTGAGGGAGGAAGAGGACAGTGCAGGGCAATCCCAAGGCTGGGGCACTCATTTACTCTACGTTCCTTCCCTTGCTTACTGAAAACTTCCCAAATGCAAGAGAATTCTTGATCTGTCTAGAATTTGTGTTAAGTGGATGAATTTTTCAGTCAGGTGGTGGAGGCGGGTAATCTGCAACTTTTTTTGAGGCTAAAATGAGGTACTCTCTGTCAATGTATTTGGAAGAGTCCATGCAAAAAGTGCTGCAAAGACGTGATTGTTCATAGCAACATATATGTCTAGACTGGAGTAATTGAAGTTTCTGCCTTCCCCAACCCCCCGCCTTTCTGTTAGCGTTCCTATAATACATTAAAAGCCTGAATTGTCTTTGTAGCTAGAGAAGTAAAACTGCTCAAGCGCTGTTTTAATAGGTTGATTCAGGATCTCAGGATTCAGGAACAAATGAATTGCATCTCAGCTGTAGGTGGGACCCCAGTGGTTCTTATTGCCTGGCTTCATTCACCTCTTCAATTTTTGCTATTTAATTTCCACCCCTCTTCCACCCTAGGACCTTGCATATCAAATGGTTATCCAACAACTGTACTTGCTGAAGGGTCCATGCCATCTTGCCGTCTGGGCCTGTGCCATGCAGGTTCACTAGGTGGGCATCTCCCTGCGTGGCTAGGGAGCCACGTATATGACTATATATATGACTACGTATATATATGACTATATATATATGACTACGTATATATATGACTACGTATACTATACATACACAGGTAGACCTTAGCTTATTGCAGTGAGCTGGTTCTGGGCCTTGGTGCAGCATCCCAGACCTATTTACACAGCCTGGTTTTCTTAGTCTAAACTAAGTATTTTTTTTTTTTTCCAATATATTTTTATTGGAATGAAATATCCCGAGTTGTTGACCTTTTCTTTCTCTCTCTCTCTTTTTTTTTCCTGAGTTTGATGCTTTGCATGAGAAGTTAAAAGAAAAAAAATTGCAAAACTAGCAATTTGAAAGTAATTTAAAATGAAGACTGTAAAAAAACAAAAACATTATATACAAGTCCAACACAAAACCAAAATCATGATATCAATCTAGTGGTTCATAGGTTAGGTATCCTGGCCAAGAGACAAATAGCTATGATGAAAAGAAGGTCTCCAACCTCACAGCATATCGTTTCACTGAAAGAAAGGCAATGTCAGTGAACATACATCAGAGAATAGATGATAGACATTCTAGCAGCTGAAGTTCAAAGTCAGCATTATTTATGAGAACCAAACATTTCAGAACTAAAAAAAAATTCTTAACAGTCTGTTTGCAAAGTTTCTGTTTTCTGTGACGGTATCTTGACTTCTATCACAACATTATTTTTAAGGATGCATGGTCATATTTTCTTGACATAAACTATGCTGCAATATTCTACTAGATTCTTTCCATTTCTTTTAGGTTGGAAACTTGGCCCAAAGCTGAGGCTCTTTGAAGCTATGGTATTGCAATCAAATTCTTGATGTAATGAAGCAACACCAGTGTGTGTAAGTCCATGCATACATATTTGTATGTAATCTCTCTATATAATGTCCTTGTACTGGACAGGATAACTAGTGATGAGAATTTTGGAACAAGGCTCATTTGCAGAATGCTTTTTCCCCTTAGAATAATAGTGGCAAGAGTTGCTTTTTATTTTTCTTTTTACTTTCTCTCCAGTTTTTCACCATTAAAGGCTTTGCCTTACTTCAGGGGATTAGGTACTGATCCATTTGACTTTTGTCAATCACTTAGCTAATTCATAAAATAATATCTGAGGAACTGTCAAGTTCTAGCTATGAAAACAGTGGTAAATTTTGGCCAATAAGGAATGTCTAGTTTGAAAGGATATCATCGTTGTTGATGTTGTTTAGCTCTGTATTTTTCCAGAGTGCTAAGTGCAATAGATTTCACAGATGTTTGCATCTTTTCTTAAAAGATGCTAGGCTTTAATTAAGAGTCAGTTAAAAGTAGAATCCTTTGGTAATACAGATTTGTTCTGAGTGAGTTCAGATGCCAAAAGCAGTCTGGAACAGCATGTAGTGGGCTTAAGAGCATCTTTATCATGATGAAATTCAATTTGAACTCTTCCTTATCAGGCTCCACTCGATTGTTTTCCTGTAATTTCTTCAAACCTTGCAATCAATCAAATCACTGGCTTCAAAAACTCACCAAAGCAGCATTTGAGTCATCAAAATATTATCATGAATTTGGAATAGAAGAGCCATTTAGTAACTTTGGACTGGATGGATGAAATGTCCTCTTGTCTGCTGAGTCGCACGTGAACAGAGGGGGCATAAATGGCTACATAAAATACTGAGTGCTTGTGAGTAAGTTATGCTGTAAGATGCAAGGCCATGGTTTGGCAAAATAATTTGGAACTTGAAGTAAAGTGGGCCTGGTATCAAGAAGTTGTGATTTATCAGCCTATTGTTCCAGAACTGTGGAGAAGCTGATACCTCATTCTAGAAGATAATTTCTTCAGATATTAAGACAGAATGAAAAGTGTAATAGAGCGAAGACATGAACATATCACTGTACTATCTTTGTTAGTGTTAAGAGCACATGAAAAGTCAAACACTTGTCATATCAGTATGCGGTCTTAGAAGTATCTCCTTAAGATAGCTGTAGTGCTCATGAATTCGGCATGTAAGAGAATGATACAACTGTGGTTTTGTGGTATCAGGCATTCAAAATTCTAATTTCAATTTATCCATGTAGAAAAAAAATAAAAAGGGAAAATTTTAAATCTATTTTAAAGCTAGGCTTTTGAGCTGAGAGATTTTAGTTACACATTCATTTTTGCTAGATAGACAGTAAGTAAACTTAAATTCATATTCTTACAGGAGTTCTTGTAATATTATTTCAGGATCTAAGACTTAAAGTGCTTCTAGTGTAAGGGTTTTATTATAAATTCTTTAGGGTAGGAAAAAACATTTGATTTATATTATTTAAAATTCTTCTTTAAAAATGAAAATTGTTTTTGTGTTGTTAGCACATAGTTCTGCACAATTGGCTGTTAAACTGTGTCAAAACTCTATGCAACTATTTAAAAAAAAGTAAACTTTATGGGCTTCAAAATAATCATATAAATTGATTCTACTGTGCATGAAACTAAGTAGCTGATTAGCAGAGAAATACAAAGCAGACATTATTAAAATGTTCAGTGACTTGAAGTACATTGGCATCTTAGCTTTTACAGACTTAAGTTCTCTCTGCCAATTTTCTCTTTACAAATTACCGGTATTGTGACTGCATGAGAGTGCTATGATAGTAAGATAACTTAGAAGGTCAGCTACAGAATCAGTCCTGGATCTTTACATACATTTGTATATTTTAGATACTAGGTGTCTTTTTATGATTCTTCTTAGGTTAATTATTCTGATTAGCTTCTGCAATTATCTGAAGAACAACGGCATTTCATTAATGGATATTTTCTTTTTTCTCTGATTTAACCCTCTTCATCAAAATGTGCTGTGTAATAAAAACAATGCCTTAAGGATTATATGCTAATGCATTCCAGATATGTCAGAGCATAAGTGAGTGACCATCACTTTGTATTCTGAATTTTACTCATAAAGCGAAAATACCTGTGTTAGTTTGCAATAGATTGGCAGTAGCATTAAAAAGGAAAGATACGCTTCCCAGAAGCTTAAAGGTAGGATTTTCTGCTGTAAGAATGGCTTCTGTTAGTTAGAGGTACAAGCCTGATGGGAGCTTTGTAACAGAGCCTGAGCAAGTTGACCGAAGTTCTGTTCAGAGCTGAGGAGCACAAGTCCCTGCCCCTGGGCAAGTTGCTGCCCTCAAATGGGGCAGGCTTACGTCTGATCTTCAGGCAGGCAAAATCGGGGCTGATGCATCCCAGTCTGTACATTTCATAGGATTTTGCTGTTGTTCCTGAATCCGTTAGAAATAGTAATAGTGTTTCAGTAATAGCGTGGCGGAATATTATGCCACAGATGAAAAGGACAAATGCGGCATCTGTTTCATTGATGTTGTTTTGTTTTTCTTTCCATCCAGGTTTAAAGAGAGGTTTATCTACCTTGCATTAGACAAGGGGGCATTTGGTCATGACTCTTTCCTGCAGGTGTGTAGAGATGTGTGAGTGCAGAGTGGCAGAAAGGGGGTAGGGAGGAGGGGTGGTAATTCTTTCTGTAGTAATGCTATCAAATGTTGTGATACTATGACTATCCCATGGTGATGACTGTGTTCTGGAGCTCTTGCTTTCTGCTTTCTCCCTGTTCTGAGGCTTGGTCCCAGAGTCTCCTTGTCCATTTCCCTATTTCTTGACTTATAGTCAATAGACCATAGACTATAGTCAAAAGACTTATAGACTATATAGTCTTCAAAACCTTTTTCCCACCTAAGAGCCTCCTCTTCTCTCTTTTGCATCTGCCAGGTATGTCCCTAGTCCCTAGGTACATGAGCCTACATATGCTTGATCTACTTTGCTCTAGCACAGTTCTTGGCTATACCAAAATTAGTTTCCTCAGTCACAGAGGCAAAGCAGGAAGAGTATCCTCTGCCCTATGACAGCTTAATGGAAGGATGTGGGAAGGAGGCAGGAGAGAACTGTGGAAGAAGGTATTCTTGCTACCAGAATCATGGACATTGCCACAGCACAGTGGTAATTGCTTAGAAATGATATCAGTTTCATTTGGTATTACACGCGTTTAGAATTATGATACTGTGTTTTTCACGTGTCGAGGCATACCTGAATGGTTGCGGTTCCTTGCTCTCGCTTCATCAGTCCTGCCCAAGAGTAATTAAGCTTCAGCGGGCCTTTCCAAAGGCAGGGGAGTTTAAATATCAGTAATTTGATCTGCCCTGTTTACTGATCTCTGCTGTTAGCTGAGTTGAAAGCGAAATGTTTTAATTAAAACGATTGGCAATAAGTTGGTATAATGCCATAATTTGCACTGGGCCTCTTCTAGAAAATGACTTAACCTCTGCCTCCGTTGCTAAGGCAACTAATGGACATAATTGTAACTGGGTGTACGTAGACAGCAAGTGGAGGGCCTAAAGCTTTTTTAAATTGCTGGGGTATGATGATGCGAAAAGATTAAAATGGGATATTAGTAAAATGTATCTAAAATCTCTTCTGCGCTTTAAGTTTAATCCTCACATTTTGTCTTCTGGTTCTGTTTTGTGTTTCAAAACCTTCCAGTCTGCACTCAGAAACCTTATGACGTCATACTTACTGAAGTTCATTAATGTGGCAGTATACGTATAATAATGAGAGATATAATCTGGAAATGGCAATGGCTATTCTACTGGGATTCAGAGTAATGTATTTGATGGAATCTTATCACTAATCTATATTGAATCAGCAAAGAGTTAAGAATTAGATCGTATATTATCAAGTATCCTGAATTACATTTTTAGACAAAAACATGAAAACCACTTTTTTCCTCCTTCACTTGCTGAACCTTAAGGTTCATAATGAACCTGGCCCCCATAAAATGGAGAGTTTTCTAAAAGAGTTCAGAAAAGAGCTTAATCAGGCAGCCCTGGTGTGATGCCTGTCACAGCAGTGCAGATGCAATTTGGTAGGGTCTTTTTAAACTTTATGCTTTCTAATTCACAACTTTTTTCCCATTGAAAAGAAGGTAAAATTGGATGTTTGATATATTGAATCCTTGTAGGAAATTATGCAGAACAGGAATCCAAAGAAATTAATATTCTTACTGAGAAAAAAGAAAGAGTGCATTTCACTCTGCACTTCCATCCTGACCTAATTCATCCCTTAACTTTTAGGCTCTTAAAATGAAAAGAAAATAAGCAATGTAATGACAGCATGACAGTGCAAACTGCTGGTCTCAGAAGCATAGGTTAACCATGTGCAATCACCTCTATGGAGCTAAGGATTCAGTCATTTGAGGACTTCCCCATATAGCTTTGTGTTTACTTTTCCTTTCTTCTGTATACGTGTGCAATGTACTCTGAATGCCAAGACTGCAGAGAATAGGGAAGCCGCAGAATGAGTTGTACTTAGCCTTAGGAAAAGAGAGGCATCTGAAATATCACACAAGTTAATCACTTAGCTGGTTTGCTTTTCCTTTATTAGTACATATCTTTGCAAATTAATTTGCCCAAATATGTGATATTTATGATTTTTTAAAATTATACACAATGAAACAAATGACAGATTCTTTGGTCTTGTTTTTAAAATCATTGATGGGAAGAAATTTTATTCCAGCTTTACAGAACTCCTAGAACAGATGCAATTTGAAAACTGAGAGCCTGAGCCACAAAAACTTAATTTACACTCCAGTCTTACATTATGCCTTTGTTTTCAATGAGACAAACTAAGAGTTTGACCCCCCCCCAAAAAAAAAGATTAGTTTTGTTGAAAACCTTGGCAAATGTGATTAAAAGAGAAGAAACTAAAGTGATGATTGTATTAAATGACTTTACTAAAAGATTTAATTTAGGCCCTAAGTCTAGCTAGATCTCAAGCACTTAAGATTTTTGAACTTCATGGTAGATGGTTGTCTAACCAAAACTGTCTAAATTGCCTCACTCATATCAGAAAATTAGGTTGTGAAGAAGGTTACATTGCCATTTTTTTTTAGTTCCATTCCCTCATCCCTACTCCATATGTAAATACATACACGCATATAAATACACACATATAAATAGATTGGGATACCAAGAGATTATTGTGGAATGCATCTCTGGAAAAATGTGAAACTTATGCTGATGTCTAGGAAGCTAAAACAAAATAAAGGTTGTTTTACAAAAAAAAAGCTACATTAGGGATAAGAATAAAATAGAGCTCTCAAACAGTTTTCAATTCTCTTTTGCACCACACCCCAGCACCTGTCTAGAGGTTGGGAAGGGAAGCAGAAAATACTTGGAAAGATGGTCAGTCCCCATTGAATGAGGAGGAGGAAATGCAAAGAAGAATTTCATGTTGTGAGCAGCGGTCCTGCAAGATGAGCAGGTTCTGAAATGCCTAGCTGTGTGCAGAAGCATGGGTCAGAAGGGTGGGAAGGCACCTGAAGGCAAGTCATGTGCATGTGCAATTACAGAAGCAGATGAAAGGCAACCAGATGCAGGAAGTGGGAGGAACAGATGCTGATCTTATTGTTTCTCTCTCTTAAGTTTTTGTTATAAAATACGCTGGCCAGATAGTTGTGCTAGTCAATGGAGGATATAAACAGTGCCAGGCAAAGGGCAGATGTACCATCAGCCCCACAGACCCCAAGGGAAGGAGCACTGCAGCTGTAGTGTGATACGGTGGCACGAGACGTCTCTGGCCTTGTTTGCTCTTAGCTGCAGTTACTTCTTGGTGGGTTTAGAGCATGGCCCTCCAGGCTGTTATGCTAACATAACTAAAGTAGAAGAAACTGTGTGACCTGTCTCCCTCAAGTCTGAAGCCCAGACTTATCAAAAACCTCTGGAGAAGGGCATCCAAGTCTGACTGCTCAGCCAGTGCAGCTCTGGGCCCCAACTCCTGCATGGGCTGCTGTTTGCATGGAGCCTTGTCTCACTGAGGAAGCATGTGCAATCTGCTTTACTCACCACTATTTCAGAATGTGCATTTGCAATCGTTTTTCTTCTGAGGATAAGCTCCTCCAATATTTACTGCTTTTCACTTCAAGTTGACTTTTGCTAATAAAATCCCAGAACAGCATGAAAAACAGTTGCTAATCTCAATAGAAAGGTTAATAAATCACTGTTCTATGCACAAAAGTTAGGGTAGAAAGATAACTTGTGCAAATATCTAGTCTTATGTTTCTCATGTACATAATGATATATCCCCTGGGAATTAGAGAAGGAGAAGATGAGATGCAATTTTGTCCAAATGGACCTCTAAATCAAAACTTTAAATGGATTTTAAGAAGAGAAAGAGTATTCATTTGCTGAAGATCAAGATTAAATTGACTTCAAAAGGGAAGAAAATATGAAAAATTAGAATAGGGAAAGAAAAGTGCAAAAAATTTGAATTCAGTGAGTAGAGCTACCAGTCTGATTAAGCAAACAATTTCAGTTTAAATCAATAGAGCTGTGCCAAACCACACTTTAGTACATGGTTTAATGTTTTGGTATTGAAAATCGCAACGTACCTACTGAAATGAAATTGTTGTGTGCTTATACGTTATTGCTACAGTGAATGACATTTACGAGATACAGCAAAATTATCCCAATAGATCTGCAATATATTCGTTCTATATGGTTAGGCATATAATTCTCATTACTTACAAGAGAGATTGACAGCCATTGTTGAATGGTCCTATTTAATGTGTGAAGATCACTCCAAAATCACATGCAGTGGGAATGCTTAATATCAAATTCATTCAGGTGTTGGGGGCACATTATATCCTTTAGTCTTCCATTTTAAGTAGTACCTCTGAATGTCAGCATGCCTTTTAAGCTAGGATCAGCTGATATCCACCTCAAAGTCAGTGAGTATTACTGCATGAGGCCTGTAGACTCCTTGTCATATTCTGTTTAACTGCTGAGTTGAAGAAAATGTACGTGGCTATTCCTGTATAAAGTTTTCTGTGCTGTGCACTTAATAAATCGTAGCTCTGCAACATACGTATTTTGGCAGAGCAAAGCAGAATAGTAGTATTTGGCAGCTTTGATTTGCCCACAGTTGCTTTTTCTTCACTGTGGTAAAAAAGAGTGGATTAAGTCATCAGTATGGTACTTTTCCCCCTTTTGAGTATAGCAATTCCTCCTTTTGAAAAATCCAGTTCATTGGTAAAGAAGTTATAATGGCATGTTTTACAGCTATGCAAATCCTATCTTGTGTTTTGTGGTATATTGAAACTGTTTTTTGCAAACATAACCAGCCCTGTAAGTGTCTTGGGCTGGACAACAAGCCCTGTCTCTGTCTGAAAGCTTTGGCTCCAGCCCAGTTTATGGAGTTGTCTGTGAAATGGCATGTTTGCAGGCAAGTGTGTGGGGAGATTTAGCTCCTTCCTATAATAGGCAGGTCAAAAGCCAAAGTTACTTTGATGAAGTCTTATTCCAAATTACAAATGTGGTCTTAGGCTTCTCTTCTTTCATAAGAGCTTATATCAGGGGTCTAGGTTAAGCTGGTAGAGTGTATTTTAACATGCATGTGTAAAACAAAAGTCAATGAGCTAAGTAACAGCGAGTCTGCAGCTAGACGTTCTAAATCCTCCGGAGCTGGGGAGATGCGTGGAAGAGGCAGAGGTGAGCACTGTTGTTGTCACCAAGGAGGTGGGTGAGTCCACTGAAAACAAATGTAGATGAAATATCATTTATCTGTGTAATGTTACTAGATCAAAGGCACTATGTGTCATACATAAGTCCCAGTTAAGCAAGTAGGAGCAATCCTGTTCTCAGACTGCTTAAGCAGCTGGTAGGATATTGTCCTTCTCAAAGGAGAGAAGCTGCTTTGTATAACTTCAGCAGAGGCCAACACACACAAAAAAAACCTAAAACCAAAAACATCTCCTTGGAGAATAGTGAAAATACAAAGCATAGTTTCAAAAAGACACACAGAAAAGTGCAGCACTTAAACACCAGCATAGATCCAAGTAGGAGGTAGAAAGTAAAAGAGAACAAAAGGAATTGCCTGAGTTTCCATCCAAAGCTGTTGGGGAACACCATTTGTCAGAGCAATTTGGAGACCTTTGGGTAGCCTATAAGCTGAAGACTAACCTAAAAGTTTTAGTGCTATTGGTATGCTCTGTTGCCACTCGTGCATTTTTGAAAAGAGCAAAAGACGAGGGCAAAATTCCCTAAAACATCTAGTTTAAAGCCAGCTCTGTGTGCATTAGCAGCCAGAGAGGAACAGAGAGGGATTCCTCTCCTTTCTAATCTTCTTGCCTGTAATACGTAACCCAGCTTTGCATGGGAGTCTCCACAGGCTTGAATATTCCAACCTGGCTTCTTATTAATTCCTACAGAAAATCACAACTGCTTGGGCCTTTTTTTTTTCTTCTAATGATTAAGGAAATATTTAAGTGGGTTATATCGTCACGGTTATCCTCTTCAGTGTTTTAAAAATTTCTCTGCACTAATATTTGAAATATTTGAAAACAATTATAATTTCTCCTAAACAGGGAGATTACAGAGTTGTCTTGAAGACCTGACATATGCTGCTTTGCTCTGTGGTGCAACTTGGGCACTGTAGGTGTCAATAGCATGTCCAACTCTGTTCAGCAGAATGCAGCAGTGCAATGTATGATACTTATTGGTGAGAAAAGGAATATATTAAGAAATAAACATCTGGAACTGTAGTGTGTTTGTTTGTTTGTTTTCTGGGCAAGGTCTGTGGGGAACTGTACAGGAAGAAACTGTAGTTGATGCATACAAAAAACATCCTGGGGGTTTTCCAGGTTGAAAGCAAAAGCATGGGAAGTTGGGTTTTTGTCTCTATCAAAGTGCAGAGCTTACATTTCTGTGGCTTAAGATACGGTACTTAACTGGTAGGCTGACAAAACCATGTTACTTTTCCATGGATGTCATCTGTCAGAGGTCTGGGGTACTGTTTGGAAGGAAGCCACTTCTGCGAGTAGGTGGAGGAAATGCAGTTCTGGGACTCTCTGATTATTATTCTTTAAACTAGGCAGCTGTTTTAAGTTGCCTAAGGGTATAAAATAGTTAAGAGTCCTGCGGGAAATACTGCAGAGGGCAGAAAGCAGGCAAAGCAGTCAAAAGAGGATGAAAAATACATTAATTACATAGATTTTCAACTTAACATGTTTTTCACTGTGACACGGAGCATCATGCAATGCAAGCTGTGAGAATTGTGTTCAATGTATGTACTTGCTTCATGGATTCACTTGAAGGGATTCAGTCACTCCCTCCTAATTTTTACTTGAATTCCAAAAAATACATAGCAGTGTGGTCACAAACAGAGCATAAGCAGACTGGTTCAGGTCTCACAGACAGCCAGACCAAAATGATCACATAGCCATAAGAGGCAGGTAAATGGTATACTACTGTCACTTTCCAAGAGATTATTGTATCAGAACTGCTTATTTTAAGCTGTGCTATTTTGAAGATTTAAAAAAGCACTGTGCTGAAAGCTGTAATACTGTCCTGGAAGTTGCATGCATTCCTGGTTTGCTAGCCCTCAGAAATTGCTGCACCATCTCACAGAATCTCAGGAGAGTTTGTTCCGCAGGGGAAGTCTGTTTCTGACCTTCTGGGCAGTTTACTGTGGTGGGGGAATAGAAGCAATAACCTGTAGCTTGAGGACAGGGCTGACATACTTAGGTGCCACCAATGATTATTTTGGATGAATGCATCTCCCACTCACACATCCTTCAAATTTGTAGTCAATGCTGTTGTACTGGAACTAATGGATTTCAAGAACAAATCCGTATACTAGTACACGAGATGGCTGGAAGAGGGTATCTTTGCTAGGAGTCTTTCAGAAAGAACTCCGAAGACCAAGCAGTAGACTTACAATAGACTCTGGGGCCCGAGAAGAAAAGATGACTGACACCCATTTCAGCAGCTGGTAAAACTATATAGAGGTACTAGAAGCCCTCAGCCACTTCTACAGGAATTCTTTCTCTAGGGTGACTGTGAGTCATCTTGGGCTACAGGCAGTAACAATAACATTAAAAACCCCTTATCTAAATACAAATGCAGCTTGAAAAGACACTTGCCAGATGGCTCCTGATAAAATCAAAGGCAAGTCTGGAAAACCTGGCCAAAATTACAGGAAACTTATGGCTATGTAAGGACTGCTGTGTGGCTTCTTCCAGATGCAGTATCTGCTGCTTAACAGTTACAGGATATTAATGTGCCAGGCTTTTGGGAATACTATCCATGAATTTTAATTGGATGGTCATCCTGCTGCTCATCCCCAAGAGAGAGTGCTGGAACAATTTCCTAGTAGGATGCTCATACAGAGAAGATCAATACAGCAGAAGTACTTCTGGAGTTTATAATAATGGTCAGCCAGGGATCACATCTATCCTGTCACTGCTGTGTTTTGTCTCGAGATTTAGATTATATTTTTATGTACGTGTGAGCTGGGACCTCCCGGGTAGTATTCAGCTGCAAATGATTCTGCTCTACCAGAAGGATTTAAAGGACTTGCATTCTCCTCTTTCTGGTTTCTGAGCTGGTCCTCCACTTCAGCAGGTACCTGCTCCATCTTAATTTTGAGACTGATGTTTCCTTCGCACATGTGTGATATTTCTAAAGGTAGTGGTGGATGGAAGCAACTCCCCTTCAAAAATATGGCACAAATAACATACTGCAAACATGTCCACGTTAAGGTGACAGTCCCACAAGATTTTTTGTTATCAGTAATCTCTAAGACCTGAAAGTAAATCCATGACAAGACAGGAAAATGGGAGAGAGGAGGAGAGTGCAGGAGAAAGGAAACTTGGACGCTGAGGAGTCATACAGTTGAGAGAAGAGTAAATAGTCTGTGTGCCAGCTGTATTTGTAGGGGAAAAGCTACACAGAATACATAAACTAAAGATGTCAGCAGGAGAGGAGCTGACAGGTAAAAATGTTAGTTTCAGTGAGGAGTTGTTAATGTAAGAGAAGATGTACCAGGATTTTTCAGTGAGTTGTTAGATAGTTGTGAGTCGTGGTTCTCCTGGAAGAGAAGACATCACAAATATGTCCCTTCCAGATTGTGAACAGGTACCGCTGTGTGTGAGCAGAAGTACAAATACATGAATAGAGGGACAGATGTCAAATATGTGGACGAAATGTTGAGGATGTTCTGGCCTGCCCACTTCATATCCTCTCCTAGTATGTCTGGAGAAGGACAGTGCAAGCACTGATCTGGGAAGCTGTTATCTGGCTCTGGTGTTCAGGAGGAGGTAGTCAAGAAATCTTGGCTGCTCATGCTGGAGGAGCGAGAAGCAGAAAATAAGCCTATGTGGATGTGCTCTTTTTGGATATGTGGTGTGCTGTTTATGAGAACCAGCTTTAGCCACTGCTTCAAGAAAGGAAAAACATAAGAGCCAGTAAGCTGAGTGTTAAGGGTGTGTGTTAAGCAGCTAATGATTTCATGTCCCCTATTTTGGTATGAGCTGTACGTACAGAATTTCTGCTGATTTTCTCAGAATGGCATTGTACCGGTGAATGGTAAGGCATTAATGGTGTTGTTCATATTTAGATCTATCTTGATAATGCATACAGAGAATTCCCTAAGTACATCACAAAGATCAAGTCAGAATGACTCATGATATTTTTCCTCTGCTTGGTTTGTGTCTTGTCATTATCCATTAAGGCTGGCTGCCCCAGCTTGGGACTGGTTTGATCAGGAAGAGAGGTGGCTTACCACTGGAACAAATGGTGTTTATCTCTGTTCACTGGGACACAGAAGACAGGATTGGTCCTCATTTACTTTGGAAAGATAGTTCTGTAGTGACTTCAGGGACAGCTGTCATCAAGAACAAGCTTAATGAGTGAGCCCCTTCACTTTCCTGTTCTCCCTAGCTCCTTGCTTTTCTGGGTATGTATTTTTTACACATAGGCATCAAATGCTTCACAGGGATTCAGAGCAATCTTCCTGAGTTCCCCCGGCAGCAGGTGCCTCCTGGCAGCTAAAAGCTAGCTATGCAGAGGATTGCCCTGTACTGAGGGAAGGACTGCAGGCAAATGTGGTAAGTGCTAGAAGCATTCAGCAAAACAGAAGCTTAGACTTGATTTATTAAGGTAAATACTGAGGAATGGAAACACGTATATATAGTTTTTCTGCTGAGGCAGATGATGATGTTGTGAGTTGACATTTTATCTTACACTTCTGGTCACTTTGGCTTTTCCCTTTTTGTTTTCTCAAATAAAAGCACTGTCCTAAGAAGCCCAAATCCTTAATGTGGCAAAAGGGTGGTATTTTTCCATTGGTGTTCTCAGGCTGCTGCTCCTGTGGCTTTACAGATGCAAACTCTGACGTTGTTCTGGCAAATTCTTACATGAAGTGACCACAACAGGTGTGCAAATAACCCCTTTTTACCTGTTTTACTACCCCTTGATAGCAGCTTTTGATCTGCAGTAGGGGACCCAATAATTAGCCTGCACAGAGCTTACCATCAACCGGCTATGCAGCAGCTGCCCCAGAAGCCCCCATCAAAGAAAGATACCCCATCTGGTTCCCTGCATTTTATTTTATTTTATTTTATTTTATTTTATTTTATTTTATTTTATTTTATTTTATTTTATTTTATTTTATTTTAATTTCCCAAAGTAACTTTTACTTCTAGACTCAAAATATGCTCTCAGCAATGGGCCAGGCTAATAAACTGTTGCGGATGTGAACCTATTTCAGCATCCTATGTGCAGTACTCTGGAGTTAATGTGCTAACCCGTTTATAGAAATAAGCTTTTACATACCTATATTGTATGAGTGAATAATGTGCCATGCTTCTTCTGTATAACTCTTGTTAAGTGATTAAGTTTTAAAAACCCCAATTATAAATGGGGCTTGTAACTCCAGTTTTTAGCATGCTTTTGACATTTAAAGTTAGAGTTTCAGGGTTTGGGAATGTAAATATATGAGCATAATTGCAAGTGCTATGAAATAGAGTTCTACAAATTAACTGTCATTCTAGAGGGGTTATTATTAAAATAGGAAATATATTCAGTACAACTAGGTACAACCACGTCACCTAAAACTTTGAGGATCAAAAGAAAATAGTCAAGATTTCTTTAAGTGGCTTCTTAAATATAATAGTCCTACAGTAGAGGAGTACTTACAAGTGAGGCTGCTTTTCACATTAATCAATATTGTATTTCAGAGCAGAGCATTTCTAGTCTCAGTTGCAAAAAAAATGGTATTTTTTTCAACAACTCAGTGAATTAATTAATGCCATCTATTCTTCTGATTCTAACCAGAGGTTGTCAGGTTCCCTTAGCCTGTGTATTGATCTGTAATATAACCTTCCATTTCCTGCATCTGCTATTAAGTGGAATAAAATTCATAATGGTTGCGATCCTAAGCAGCTGTTCACCTATCCAGTACTGCAGGGTCACCAGGGAAAGTTGCTAATACTTGAGAAGAACTTCCCTGGTATATTGATGTCTCTTGTTGTTCAATTAACATTTATAATGTGGAAGAATAGAAGATAGTATTTAATATGTCAGCCAGCCTTAAGACAACTCTGCTTCCATTTTCTGATGCCAAAACCTAATACAATGTTTATGTCCATTAGAGTTAAAATACTTTCCTTATTAGCTGCCTAAGTGCATTTTTCGAACAATAATAATGAAGGGCATTCAGTAAACTAAAACTAATTAATCTCCTCAGTCTCCTTTTTGTATTTATCTGATGCCAAAAGCAATACATTTTTTTTTTCTCCAAAGCAGATTAAAACTAAGCTGTGCATGGTGCCTCCTTCCTAAACAAAACCTGCAAAATTATCAATTTCCGCAACTACTGTTATCTCTCCTTTCAGAAAGCTGCTGCTTATTACAAACTGGTGTTTTTTTATGCAGCTATCTGCCAGCAGAGGTTAGGCATTATGGGCTTTCTTGCTGCTCTAATGCAAGGAAGCTGCGGGGATCTGCAACCCAGAACCTGCCACTCAGACAGGAGAGGAGCACTTGTGGTTCTTGCATAACATAGAAAAGACTCTCAAGCATCAGACGCTGCTCCAGTCCACCCATTAGAGCCATTCTGGGGCATCTACATATTCCCAGGAGGCTTCATCTCTGTGATTGTTAGGAGAAGCCAAGACATAACTTCTTCCTGCTGTATCAAAACTTATTTGCAAATGATGGAATAGATGGAAGTCCAGAGCACGCAGTGGTGTACCATAAAAGACGCTTTCCTGACATCTGTGAATGACTTATGCCTCTTTTATCCAAATCAGTGTTTTGAGGGTTGCCTGGGACCCAATGACATAGGACAAAAGACCCTTAGATCAAGGCAGTGTCTGCAGTGACAGGATCTTTCAGAAGGAATAAGTATGTTTGCCCATGTAGATCGCAGGCACAGAGTATGAAGTTTCACTCTTTTATGAATTACAATTACTTATTTTTGATCACTAATGGATGGATGAAAAATACTATTATCTTGATTGTCTAGATACAAGCATAAGCCATTGTTTTGCTGAATTATTATGTATTAATACACTGTTTTTTTGAGTATTAATAATGTATTAGTTAACATGGAATTTGGATATTGCAAAGGAGTTAATCATGTAAATCATTAATAGAAAACAAGTTTTCTCTGCCTTCCTCTTGTTATCTTTCAATCAGTGAAGCATTTCACTGTTCTTTTTCAGAATGGATCTGAGGTGCAAGATTTATTATTCTCAGGAAAGCTTCAATACTCACATTCTATTTTTATCAGGAAAATATCCTCATTTTAAGTTTTGTACACTGAAAACTAGTTAAAAAGTTAGCAGTCTTTGGTTTGATACAATGAGCTAACTTGAAGTATTCAAAGTATTTCTTTATGGTTTCTACTTTTTCCACAAACACAAAAATTCCCCCTCTCCCCCCCTGCCCGCTTTTTATAATGCTCTTATACATGAATTTATCACAGACATCAGTCTATCTAGTCAGTATCCTGTCTGTGCTGGGGACAAAACCATACATTATGCAAATATCTCTGAAAATCCCCCTTAATACTCTCCCACCCTCACCCTCCAATCATTATTTTTTTTTTTCCCCCTGGAATTTCCTGAACTCAGTTAAACATTTTGATTTAATAAACCTCAATTCTTGAAGCAAAAACATCAAGTAAAATGTATTCTTCAGAAATTGAGGTATTTACTGTATGGTTCATGCAGAAATATCCTTCCAATATTTCTGTGTTTTACTGTAGAAAGTAAAGATGTGTCCATTTTAAGTTAAAATTAGTTGGAATGAGCGTGGTAGTCAAGCCAGGCAGCTAGATTGCCTTGGATACACCTTGCTGGGAAGTAAGAAGAAGGATTAAAAAGTTCTGACATTCTTTAAAGCTTCAGTGCAAGGATAAAAAAGAAAATAGGATTTCCTGAAGTTATCTTACAGAATAAGATACTAGAAAATACCACAAGGTAGCAAAGTAGGATTAGATTGTGGTTATTTCTGTTTTTTTTTTTTTTTTTTTTTTTTTTTTTTTGTTTGTTTGTTTGTTTGTTTGTTTTTGTCTTTAAGGATAAGACAGGTGGTAAGACCAACTGGATACTCATTGGTCACAGATGCTGTATTACTTCAATGACTGATTGCAAGAAAAAAAAAAAAGTAGTCTTTTTACCAATACCCATTGTCTCATTCTCTTTCAGAAAGGAATGAAGTGATCTTGAAAAGAGTATATATCTCCACACATCTCATTAAATCTTTCTAAGACATTACAGGCAATACCCTTTTCCTTAGGAATTTTCCAAGGAGTCAGCCAAAACCAGGGAGCTTATTGCTAACAAATATTCTCAAGGATTTCTCCAAATATTTTAGTGGATTTTAATCCTCTCTGCACAACTTGGGTCTATTTGTACGAGCCTATGTTTCTTCTGCTTATCCATCCATGGGCTTTTACAGCTTCCCCAGACTGTATGCTTTTTCTAAGTCCTAGTCCTTGTCCCTGAGAAAATTCAGTCCTCTCAATCCTGTAGAATATTTTGTTTTGGAGACCCGTGTATTGAATAGGGCTGGGTGATACTGGGCAGTACTGTGTACAAACACAACTTAGAGTCTGTATGGTGACTGGGTAATTTTTTCCCTCCTAGCCTCACTTCTCCTCCACTTCTAGCTAACAGAATTCATATCAGTATCACTTTAACGCTCAGCTTATCATCCTTCCCTTGCTTCACCCTCCAGCCTTGTGTCTCCACCCTTATGGTGGACATGATAAACTGGGAAGATGGACTAAACCTCAGAATTATATTCAACTCTGAGCGCTGTCTGTGTTGGTGAACCCTAAGATATATTATTTGAGAGGATAACATTTTATATTTGGTTTTGATGCCTTTCCCGTTGGTCTCTGATTGTCATGATCTTCGTTAACTGTGATGGTGTGAGTTACTGAACCTTTCAACACGTGCTGTTGAATGATAAAATATAGCTTCCATCTTCCTTCCTTTTTTTTTTTTTCCAAAGCACTTTAAGCAAATCGGCAATCTAATTATTGATTTATAAAAGGAAAGGAATTAATACAGCCTACCATACCCTTTGGCAGTAAGAGTATTTAAAAGTGAACTATGCTTAAATTTCATAAAAGCCTCCTCAGCAAATCAGTAGAAAAATATTGATCTTTGAAATAAGTATGTGAATTCTAATTGTGTTTTGTCTTTCCACTGGAGGACCATTACTTTATTTAGCTAGAGTTCATTCTTTAATTTTATAGTCTTGGTGTGTTGTCTGTGAAGGTTCCTCCTTTACATTTGAGCAAGGTTTGTAACCACCCAGTTTTGCTGATCTTTTCTTTTCAAAAGAATGTATTGACCTGGGAGAGCTAAAGAGAAGCTTTTAAGATCAAGTTACCATCACCAAAAGTCTCAGTAACATAACTACAATTCCTGGTATAGAGCTGTATGTTAAATGAGTAAGTCAGATGTCAAGTACAATAATTGCTTCTTGCTCTACTTCAGACTCGCAAATCAATTTATTCTGATTATAAACCACCATCTTCATAACATACACTTTAATTACATATATATTTTAATCTTGGAAAACCACATGCATCTGTAAGTTAATTCTGCTACTTTCATGAGTAGGTTTTTCCTGGTAAAATAGAAGTACCCACTTTGTAGGTTTTGAAATATCTGATCTGGCTATTATGGTGGTGGAGGAGTGAGAGAAAAGAGGCTGTAGCCATTACACAACTCTAAATCATTCAAAGGCTTAGTGAGAAAAGGGAAAAAATGGAATCAGAGTGTTTAACAATGCTTTTGCAATCTGTAATTTTGAAAAAAATGTTGAAGTTGGAAATTACTATTGGAAGTTAGCCTAAACATTTGCTTTGTAAAGCCAAATATCTTCAGAGGTTTCTGTCTGACAAACTCAAAGCACCTTTAGATAACAAACCACAGAAGAGGTTTAAATATTGAGGTGGTACTTAAATCTACAGACTGTTTCTTTAGGTTCACATCAGTACAGATTTATCTCAAGTGGAGAAGCTTCTTTACAGTTTCCAACATTTATAGTTCAAATATAATTGTGCTTTGTTTCCTACCAGGACAGGAAGTCTTTTGAAATCAACTTTGCAGCACAGACTTGGTCCATTTTTTCAGCTGTGTGATCAGTCTAATGAAAAGTGGGCATGAGTTCTCTAAGAGTATTTACCTGAGCTTGAGTGTGGAGGACAAGTTTGACTTTGCTTTCGGTTTCTTTGAATTTATCCTTAACCTAATGCATAAGGCAATATGTAAGGGAACAATGAATGAAGACAGATTACAACCTGTGATGTAAACTCTGGGTACCTCAAATGTTGCTGCACCTGAGCTGGCACTGGAAGCAGTATTGCCATCCTAGAGCAATGCGTCACTTGAGTGCAGCATGGTGATAGTGTAGCTATATTCCTCCTAGAAAGTAGCTGCGTTACAGTGCCGTGTGGATATGGTAGCTTGCTCAGGTACTTCTGCTAGAAATCCATGCTTTTGGAACTTCTGTCTGTATTTCATATCATGTTTGCATTTCCTAAAAAAATATGTTGCAGCCTAATTGAGACAGACAGCAATGAGCAGTTGTTGGTCTGAATCCCAGTTATTCAGTTTAACATTTAATTGATGTTTTCCTGACTAAGAATCCTGACTAAGAATAATTTCTGGGTACCCAGTGAAGAAAGACTTTACATAAATCCAAATTATATTGTTTAATTTAGATGTGTAAGAGCTCAGACTAATGAAGAAGTTACTGCAGGGTAAAGATTACTCAAATTACTCTGCATTAAAATGCAGTGTAGATTTAGTAACGGACAGATTTAGCAAAAGTCAGAAATTCATTCTGTGTGTAGAAAATTCTGGAGAAGTTACTTCAATTGTGACAAGAGAAATTCTTACATGGAAAGAGGGCATTTGTAATAAAGAACTCAGCATCAGTCATCTCATAGCAAATCTACTATAGAAATCATTCTCATAAAATGAGAAAAAAGTCTGTGAGGGAGGGAGAGAATACTTGTATGGTTACATTCATTGAACTGGAGGAAAATGGCTTGGTTCATTACTAGAAATAACATCGAGAAAAGAATGTAGTTGACACCACTGCTGCTCCTCCTAGCTTTTTCCTTTACTTTTCTGTGCTTATCGTTTGAATTGCAACTCTGAAACACAATTTGGAGACTCAGTGAAGTGTAATAAAATGAAAATGGAAGACAGGATTCCCCCCCTCCCCTTGTTTGCCCATCATAAATACCACAGCTGTTTTATTTTGATTTTCATGTCATGAAACCCAATTCTTTATGGGAGTGTGTTTTTATGTCTAATGTCTACTGTTAGTTTTAGGACCCTATTATGATGAACATCACAAGAACATAAATCCTGTCTTGAAAAACCTTAAAACCTGATGGACACAACATTAGGGACAATGAGGGAAAGTATTATCCTCATTTTAAAGAGAAACAATTGAGTCATTAGGAGAAAAATGTTTTTGCCAAAGCCATGCTAGAATCGTGATGACAGAAATTGATGTTCTGTTTCCTCTAGCAGCAAAACCAGTTCCCAGTCTGTTAGTCTGCTTCTCTCCACTGCTGTTTTTCAGATTTGTATTTTGTACACAGATCGTTTGTCTGATGAACTGTGATAAAGGAAAGTAAAACCACTTTCTGGGGAACTTGAGGTTTGAAACTTTCTTTGGCTGACTTTACTCCCGAGGACTCGGGGACGTACTGGGCCAGTCCCAGTCCAGTGCCAGGCCATGAGTTATCATTTCCGTTAAAGACCTCAAAAATCTCTGCTAAATTCAGCTATTGAATGCACAAGTGGATGAGACATAAGTGGTGCTTAAAGAACACTTTTGATCATCAGTCTTGCAACGTGTTGATGCAGACAAATTGTACTTGGTGCTGAGAAGTACGCAATAATGATCATTTTCTTCCAAACATTTGTGTGAAAAATACCTGCTATGGGACTATGAAACAATGTCCAGGGTTTACTCTTTAGAAGAAATATTGCAGTAACCAAAAATGAAGGAATACCTGGTGGATTTGGACATTTGTTTAAAATTCACTGTGTTTCCGTATTTTGGGCTTTGCAGCTTTCACAGAACATCATCTTTTCAAACAAAACAAAAAACCTCAGCAGGAACTCACAAACATACAAATAGATAGCGTGAGGATGCTGATGGGAATACTGCCAGCAAGGTAAAAAAGAAATATTAAAAAAAAAAAAAAAGTGCCAAACATGCAGACCTGTCATCCTTTGCCTTAATGGGCACTTACAAATGTGCTACTAGCAAGAGATGTTCTTCCACAATATGATTGTGGTTATAAAACAAACAGCATGGTCAATAATATGATCTAATCTGATTGAAGAGGTCAGTTAGAAAATTATTACCCACTTTACAACCCATTAACATCAAACCTACATTACAGGAATGTATGTGATAGATTAAAAACTTGCTTACTTAAAGCAAGACAGTCTACATAAACTCCATTATAATTTTTTTTTAAGCAAAAGGAATTACCCCTCAGTGACTAGAATGACATGGGAAGAGTCAGAACAAGTTGCTGAGTTTAGCTTTTTAATCTCTTTGCCTGAATCCTGTTAAGTAAATGTTTGGGGAAGTGGAAAGGACATTTTTGGATGAGTAGCTTCAGCTTTTGTGATTGACATACTGAGGAGGTTTCACAAAAACAATTCAAGGGAAATTGAAGCTGTTGAATGGAGTTACTGGAATTGGGGAAGAAAAAAAAAAAAGGCACTTCACTTGATATGGAGCAAATTATTTGTTGTATCAGGAAAGACCCAGTGACCCATCTAATCTCGTATCCTGCCCACAGTGTTGATTTATACCAGACGCTTCAAATGAAGATATAAATCCCCATAATATAGTTACCTGTAATTGTATAACATTGGACAAGGAGGGTATGTTCTTTCTTGACACCAACCCATGATCAGCATATGCCCTGTAGCATATGCACTGAAAGCTCCTGTCTTTATCCTTGGCTGACAAACTAGCAGATGCTGATGGCAGTCGTATAAATTAACACAGGTGGATGGTAACTGTGTTGTGTGGAACACAGCATGCTCTCATGCTCACTGAATAGCCTGAATATTAGTCAACAATGGCAAATTCTGTAGGATGTTATGACGAATGTTGGGAGGAAATTCTGTTTGGCTCCATAAGGTCCTTTATAATGTGTGGCAACTCAGGAGAGAAGCTTTGACTTCTGGTTCTCATTTTCTGAGCAATGTAGCAATACGTGTAGTAGGACCTACATGTATCTGTATCATTTGCTGGATCAGATTTTATCTAATATGAGATATTGTTGTGTAATCAGCTCATTTTTTGTCATAGCCGGTTTAGCTAGATTATACCCTGTGCCTTTTGGGTATATTGTTTGATATTCCAGATTGCATTAGGTCTATTTCCCAGTGTGATTTCAATGTAAATTGGCAGGTACCAACTCATGTGCAAAGGGGTGTTCCTGAGGAAAATCTCTGTTGTTTTTGCTTGCAGTGACCCTAGTGAGTAAGGGGAGTTGGAAGGCAACACTGCTGGGTCCACCCCTCTGTGTTTCTAGTATCTGATCTGTGCTTGAGTCACTGCAGGGATCCTCACCTGTAGTTAATAAAGCTAGTAACAGACACGTTTCATCTACCAGTGCCTGTCCTGTGTAATTTGCTTGATTTTGAGTTCACCCATAGGCGGGCTCTAGTACCAGCTTGACGGGTCTTGCTAATGGTGATAACCTTCGTTCCTGCTGTGTTGGTCTGCACGACTTGTCTAGGTCTCAGTACTTGAGTAAGTTGTGACAGCAGACCGTGACTTCAATGTGAGAGCACTGCAATTGTGTGCTGGATTCAGGATGGTGAAGAGATGACTATGAAGGTTGGGTTAGAGCAGCCCTAGGGAAAAGTCTGAGGCCCCTTTACATCAGAGCAACGAGCACACACTGTTGTGGAGGGCTACATGCACAGAGGCATCCTGCTGGTGCTGCAGACAGTGTTCACGTCACTGTTGTTTTCCTTATCTGTAGGCTGGACACAGCTCTTTAGTGTGAGCAATTGCTTCTGCACTGTTGTGTTTCTGGCCACTGATCAGGCTGCTGTACCACTGCGTTTAATCAGGGGTGGTCTGTGGAGGTTTGCACCGCCAGGGATTTGAACACTTCCAGGCTGGCCGGGGCTGTGCCACAGGCCTATTTATGTTTGGCACAGAGCCTGCAAGGCTCTGGGGAGTTATTATGCCATCATTTCTGCCTGGCATTCCTACCTGCCTGCGTTGCTCTAACTCAAAAACATTTACAGGTGACCTGACTGCTTGCCAGGAAATACTCACTTATCTCCTCGGCAGCTGCTCCCTGTCAGTGGAATGTGCTTTTTGGCTGCCTGAGGAGGAAATAATGTCCATCAGGACCAGGCTTGAAAGTGACGCTGGGTTTGATAGTCAGATCGGATTTGCTTGCTATATTCATCATAATATCTGTGAAAGCAAAAAGGGGAGACTAGGCGACACACGTTCTGCAGGTGCAGGAATCAGCAAGTCACTTCCATGCAGGAAGCCCCAGCTGAGTGTTTCACACAAAATCCATTACTGTGTGTTCACCACTTCAGTGATGTGGTTTCCAAGCTGGTTCCTTCTCCCTGCATTCTCTCTTTCTTTCTCTCTTTTTTCTTTTTCTGTACAAAGTGTTAAGGGGGAGGATGAAAATTACTTCCTGTATTTCTGTTAGTGTTTATTTTGATGCACTATATCCCTCACCTTCTGCACTCTCTGTCTGGACACATAGCTGCCTGTGCAAGACCAATCCATAAGCTCTGGGCAATGTTTAAGGTTCATTTGTCATAAGTATCCATTTTGTGCTCTTTGTCCCTTCATCTCTGTCTTGGCAAGGAGTAGTGTGTGCCAACAGATAAGCAATAAATGTGAAATATTTCTATAAACTGAAGTAAGAACAAGTGTCAAGTTATACTAGTAAAAGTAAACAAAAGAGCAGCCAGAGTAGTTGTCAGCCATGAAGCAGGTATGGTTTCAACTGCTGTAAAAATTCAATATTTAAGAATAAATAGTGAACTAGTGACAGAATTTCCAACAAAGGCAAATAGTAACATGGCTGTGCAAGTGTTAAGGCCACAATCTAAGTAGGTGGGCTGGTGGCTTCCAGCTGGCCAGAGGGAAGGGAGAGGATCAAGAGATAGAAGTGAAGGTGCACCTGCAGAACAACACAGGTGATGCTGTGTCTTGAAAAGCGGCGTGCAGTGGGACAGGGCAAAAATTAAGAACTTTGAAGTACAAAATAAATGAAGGGAATTGTACAGGGGTTAAAATGCTCTGCACTTGATATTAATTAAAATGCAGATCCTTACAATTTATTATGCTTGTTTTTAAGAATATGGAAAGTTTTCTGAACAATTTTTTTAGTTACTGATCCTCTCTTCACACATTTGGGACTCTTACTGAAGTACAGAAGTTTAATAAAATTAGCTAGAGCTTCTGTTTCTTTGTGAACACAAACCATACAGCAGAATAAAATTGCTTCTAATTTGTGGGACTTGCTTTGGGTATAAACCTGAAGTATCTGTGTTTTGCTTGGTTTCGTTTCCTTCTGGAAAAAATGACAAATGTGGACATTGTAGCTGATGCTGACAGGTTTCTTCTGTCCCCAGTTAGTTTTCATCACAAAGACTTTTGTGGTTCTGGCTTTTTCCACATTTCCAAAGTGAAGGTGCTGAAGCACAACCAATGTGTACATAGATATGGTGAACAGGAGCGTCACTGGTGATGGGGGAAGCTGGTGGTGACTGCTGTGCCTTGTCCATGGCTCAGGCCACACAGGTCCTTGGCTGTGTCATCCTGCTCTTCCTTTCATTTTTAGAAAAAGTATTTTTGAAAAGATTAAAGATAAAGGTGTCTTATGAACAAAGAAAAATGACAGCTGGGAAAAAAGTGTTTTTTTTTTTTTTTTTTTGGTGGGGGGGAGGAGTTTGGATAGGCTAGCTATTAGGGGAAGGGAGTTTTATTGAGTAATCAAAGATTATTCTGTTATTGCACTGAAAATATGCATTAAACATGCACATCTAGGCACTTTTCCCCCTTATATATCAGGACTATAATTTTATGTCTCTTTCTTTAGGTCAAATCAATTTTGCTATGCGCTTTATTTGGGCACAGGAATCTTACCATTACGGAGTCCTGAACTGTGGGATTTCAGCATAATAGACAGGCAATATTGTCTTACTAAGACAATACACCTTTTGCATTTTAATAAACTCTGGGTTTGGTTTGTCTCTTGTCAGCAACTTAGAACTGTTTATATTGTGGCTGAGATACTGCTGCTTGCTAGGGAGCCACCAATGCTGATGTTTTAAAGGAATGGAAAATATAACTGCATGCATAATACATATGTTTTATAAAAATCCTGGTTTTTTGCTAAGTGTTCTTTTAGGAAAATTCATAATCAAAAATTTTACTTTGAATATTGCAGTATAAAACTGGACACTGGGCATCATTTACCAGCAGCATAGCTAGTTATTGTCTGCAAAAGCCCAGGCATTTAGTGTGGTGAGTATCGTAACAACAAGCTATTAGCACTTTGCTGCTTCCAGCAAGAATAGCTCACTAATTCAGTTTAGTAAAATACTGCGATACTTTTAGTGCCAATAATCAGATCTGGAGACTTTCAGAAACAACAATTACGGTGTATCATTTCTGCTGCCCCCATGGTGAAGCCTTTAGGCACTGAAACTGTTCTGAGAAACGAATGGTATGGTATATGGTATTGCTAAGGTGTGTGTTTCACTTATCTAGTGAATCACTTTTTTGTTTTCTGTTTTGCTCAGTTTCTGTTGTTCAGCCAACACAAAGCAACTCTATTTTATAGAAAGGAAGTGAAAGCACATAACTAGGGTAAGATATAAAGCACAAAGCTTGCAGCCCAAACAAAATGTAAATAGTCTTATAGAAGTAGTGCATAAATGAATGGTCTGTATTAAGCTGTTGTAATGGAGAGGCCAGGGTTTGCCATGAGCATCTACCATGGGGAAGGGTAATTGTAAAAGCATTTGAGTGTTGTGTCAGATTGTATCTGAAGAAACCTGTTAGGAAGCCTTAAAAATTCAGCTTTCTTTAGGAATCTCTCAGAGAGAAACTTGAGATTGTTCTGAGCGAGAGTGAGCTGATGCTGAGGCATAGGTATGTCCCATTGCAGTTCCCTTAAAGTAATACGTATTGGGTGTTGACTGAGCACAGTGGTATGTGATTGCTGCTGTGCATGTGTGTCTGTGTCCCCTGCACGTTTTCAGCTGCATGAGCTAGCAGTGCCAGTCTGCTGCAACGGCACTCGGGTCAAGCTGAGACTTTGGTTACTGCACAGAGTGACCTGCGTGGTCTGGCTTTGCATGAGGAGGCAGCGAACAGAAGACAACAGTGCCCATGGGACAAGTAGCTACCATGGGACTGCCTGCAGTTCATGCACTGGTGTCTCTGGACACCAGAAGCAAGCAAACCCTGACTGGAAGGAAAGATGTATACTGGAGGTATGTGATGGCTAACAGTGTCCGGAGAACTTCAGGAGACCTTGCTCAGAATATGTACAGACCTCATCCGGGACATTCAGCGGAAGATGTTTAGCGTGAAGTTGTATGTGTGAAGGATGCACAGATGTAGACCCTAATGCTATTTAGTCTTTGGGTTATTAACTGCTCTACACAGGGAATTTTGTGACAGCCCAGAGGTGATAGGAAGAGTGTGTTTCCTCTCTTTGTTTTTGACATCTTCAAGTTGAGGTTTTCTCCTGCTATGTGAACGTGACTGGTTATCTACTTTGGGATGTGCCTCATGGGTGAACTAACCTGAGAAAGTGTCTGATATCAGAATTCTGTAAAACTCCACCACAGTTTTCTTTTAAGAAGGGGAATTTTCTGAGATGCTATTAGCATTAATATTAGTGCTCTGACTCTCCCTCCATTGATACTTGACAACCTTCCTTTTACTGTGGTTTATGAAAACTTACCACTGGGCTCTGTAATTGCAGACAAATGTGGTTAGGCTTGTGTTGAAGGCCTGTAGGTGATGACTGAATGCATTTTTGCTGAAAGCTCAATTAGAATAAACCTCAAGAGAGCTGCACCTCTCTATGGTTTCAGAGGTTTGCTACACCCTGCTACCGGCATCTAAGAAGCAAGAGCAAGGCCCCGAGTGAGGATACGGGACTTGTGGCGTTTTGAAATAGTCCGAGTTCTATATGCTTTGCTGTGACAACCAGCAGATACACATCATGGGAAGGTTTCACCCCTGTTTCATTACAAGGGTAGTAATTTGATGCTTCGGCTGTGTGGTAGACTGGCCCGAAGACAGCTATGAATATATATGCAAGAAAGCAACTTTGTTTTAGACGTGTGTTTATGTGGGATAAGCAGTTAGGCACACGTCCAGAGGAGAAGATGATCTCTTCAGTTAGTGACAAAGTGGGCTTAAAAAACCCTAATTAGTTCAGAGTAAGGTTACATAAGGCTTAACTACTAGTTAGATTAACTGCATCCAAGGAACACACATAAAATGTTGTGCGGAGCAGACTGTAAGGAGATGGGAAAGAGAAGGATAACCAAAGCTGAGTGTTACCTCTTGCCTTAGCTTTTGTCCTGTATGGTGTGATTCTCTCAGTCATCTGTTTGAAATGGTACAGTGTATGAAACAGAGTTCCAAAGCAATGCATCGTTATTCTGTGCCTCAGTTAACTTGCATCTACAGTCTCTGTCTGAACAGCTTTTGCAGGAAACCAGGCTTTTGTAGAAATCTCATAGCTGGGAGTTTTAGATTGGATTGTTTCACATGTCCCAGTTTAGACTGTGGGAGTCAGGGATGATAAAAACTTCCATAGACCTGCCAATTTGCTTTTTCCTTGCAGTGCATTGCAGTGCTCACAGGTGAGAAGAGCAAGTGCTGGAACCAGGAAAAAACATCAGTATCTCTGATGTTGTTGCATTGCATAGAAGTAAATTAAGCAAAATATTTATAGTTTAGACATAATTGTATTACTGGTTTCCAGAATAGACACTCTGGGCTTCTGCAAAAGCCATGTTTAGATTTTGTTGAATTTCAGTTGTGTTTGACAAAGACTATATTAATTTATGAATAATTTCTTTAAAATTGAGAATGTGTATCAATTATTCGAGGCAAAAAAAAATGACTGTAAATATTCTGAATTGTACATTTTGTTGGATGTTTCATTTAAATTTGCTGAAGTATTGAAGATGAATGTTTTTAGATTGAATATATTTTTCTATGCACGTTTTAAATTTGGATTGCATTTTTTTGGGGAAAAAAAAGAGCACGAATACACTGTGGCCTCCTTCATAAACCTTACAGAATAATCTAACCCATCAGGAATCAAACACGCCATTTCCTGTCTAAGCTTTGATGCTCAGTTTGGAAAGCTCTATAACTAGATGCTATATGGAAATCAAAGCGTTGTCTGGCATCGTGAATTTCTAAATGGCAGTTAGCATGTAGCACTGTTGCAGTGCTGGCCTCTGATATTCACACGCTATCATACATCATTTACATCAGTGACCAAATTAGGCTTGCTTTGGGAAATTATGGATGTTGCACCTTTTTTCCAGGGATGTAGCACTGCCATGGTTGGAAGTAACTGGTACGATAGCCAGCCGGTGTGTTTAGTCTCCTCAGACTTGGCCTGCTAGGTTACTCTATTGTGCAGGTAGCTCTGTGATACTTATTTGTGTAAGTATTGCAACAGATTTGTGTGCACTGATTTTTCCTCAGCAATTTACTGCTGCTGCAGTCCTCTGTACTATTAGCATGTCCTGGAAAAGGCTTTCTCCTCTGAGGAAGCTGCCAGCTGGCCAGTAGCTGATATATAGGCATTAGTTGCCACAGGGGAAAATCAGGGTGAATTTAGTCATTTAGAATACTTTGGCACAGCAAAGTGCTGGTCCCCTGGTGAATGGCAGCACGCTTAGTTACAGTAGTGTTATGCTACCAGTTAAGTACCAAAGAGCCAAGTATTACAAGGTTGACTTAAAGGAAAGTCAAGCCTCTGAAAATAAATTTCACTGAGAAGAGCTGGTGAAACCCCACTAATGGAATGGAAAATATATAAAGGAAATAAGAATGCCAAATACTGTGTTAAATGTTGCAGCATTGGTATGGCACAATACTTTTTTTGCACATATTTTTGAGTTCTTGAATTTAGTTAAAAATGAACCTGATGTACTAGAAAAAGAATGTCTCCCTTCCAGAACTTTGGTTCTATGTGGACACTGAAGTATCACGTTTCCCAAATGAGCGTTAATGTAATGACATCCCAACACATTGTAGCAGAAATCTCATAATGTCATGAGAGTTAGTCATCTTACGCTGCGATTTACCTGAACCATTTGTTTTCTTGTTTTGCGTATAATAGAGAATTAATGCCCTGCAGTGTGCTTGTTGATAGTATTTTTATTGCTTGTGCTAATATTCAGAAAGATGCACTTTCTTCTTGGGAAAAAAAGAAAGAAGGATGTAAAATAATTTATATTTTCAAAATGTAAGACCTAAGACCGACCTAAGAAAGATATTTTAAAACTTCTCACAATGCTTTCTCTTTTTAAATCCAGTTGCTATAGTGTATGATCTATATACTCTGTGTTGCTTAGCTAGTTTTTCTGCATAATTACAATAAAGAGTAGTCCCTAGATAAATACAACCTCAGTTGGTGCAAGAAAAGTTATCTGCTGTTATACAGCATCTGCTTCAGACACACGACTACATTAAATAAATCTTACTGATCACTAGAATAATAGGGAACCCATAAAAACTCAGCCAAAAGGAAAAGATGTCGCTAAGTTTTATCTCAAATTATCAGGCCAGCTAGTGAGTGAGACAACTGTGGAGTTGTAGGAAAGATCTTTGTCAACCTAGAGGCATTTTCTGCAGACGTTTCCTAATTCTCTTCTGTCTGATGGTGACATGTAAGTTAAGATGTGATATGAATGATCTGCATGGAACAAAACCCTAAATGTGTTCAAACCTTAGGAGATTCTTCATCTTTTTTTCTCCCCCCCCGTTAGACTATACAGAGATCATGTATACAAAAGAATACTTCTTGATCTATTTTTATTAGGCGGGCAAGGTAAGATAAAATATGCATATAGTCAAGATTGCTGCTGGTTGCATACCATCCAGGTACCTTCGATCCTGTGCTGCAGAGACTTACATGTGGGTCGTATGCAAGAGGAAGACGACTGGTGCTGACAGCAGGTCTCCTGCTGCCTCTGGCCTGGAAGCCACTATTGAGGGAGTCCTGGTAAGGGCATGATGGAGATCAAGCTTCTCACAGATCACGTTTAGAGAAGCTGGAGCTCCCTGCACATGTTCCAAAGTTATCAGTTGCTTCTGAAGAATCTGGTATCATGTATAGGAACAACAAAATTATGTGCAAATGATGGTGGCATTTAATTTTCTGTTGTACCAAAATATTGGTATGTTATTTCACCTATAAACCTCATTTAATGCTTGATGTTCCAGATGAAATCTGAAGGGGATTTTCTAATGGATGCATAAATACTTGAGGAAAAAGCCACATTGAAAAGAATATGGGAAGTCTGGGTTATTTATTGGAAGTAATATTTCTTGGCTAGTCAGATATCCTTAATGTTATTACTCTGTGCTTCATGCACATAGATTCCTCTGTATGGAGAAAAACTAGAAAGCAGAATGCTCTGAAAGATCATCCTCGTCCGTCTTCGTCCCCTTTATGCTTGCACAACAAAAGCTTAAGAGTACATTAAGAATAAGTGGCAGTAATGTACTGATGGGAATACTTTCATTCAGAGTGGACAATACAGGCTGGATGAAGCCCAACACTTAAGGGTATGAACCCTGTTAATTAATCCTTAGGTTTTCTGTGTGATATGTAATGTTGCATGCACTTTAAGGTCTAGGAAAATGGTTTGAAAATGATGGTGATCTTATCCAAAGAAAGATTTATCAGTAGGTGTGTATTTTCAGATAGGGATGTGACAAGCACCAGGATGTACTGAGGCATGAAATAACTTCCTGGCATTTGAGGACAGCTGCTAAGAAACTGCATGAGTGAGACAGGCTTTCTCTAAAGCTTTGGGAACATGAGACCAAAGCTGGGCCAAAAAATCATCTCTGACCTTACTGCTTTATTGGGGAACTTCTTCTAGAATCTCTGAAGATTCTGCTGCTTTTTTTTTCCTTGTCTTCCTCCCCTCTTCTGAGTGCCATCTGGTTTTCAGTGTTTGTTTATTTTTTCAAGGAGACAATATTTTGGGACAGGGCCTGTCCTTTCGCCTTTGATTTCTGTGTGATGTTGGTTTACCATTTTGACATACGTGTTTTTAAAAAAACACAACAACTTTCTGGCAACTTAAGTTCACTTGTAGAAAGGCTGTTAGCTACCAGTATGCTTTGTCTTTTTTTTAATCATTGATCATTGTCAGTTCCAATGATGGCAATTTGTTATCTTTCAAATAGAAAAGATTTTTTTTAAAAGAAAATGAAATAATTGAACCTAACAACATCTGTTAATTTATTATTATACTTAGCCTTATTATATGTAGTTATTCCTATGCTTGCTACAGTATTTGTTATCCTTTGGTATCCCAGGCTACTTTTCATGGCAAAGATGAGATTCTTCACAAGAAAACACGTGGGATTGATTAATATCCCTAATTATACTGCACTGAACCAAAGGGTAATATTTCTTACTGGCTCCTGTTAATAATCAGTTATGTCTCAAAGCAGTTGGATTGATAACCTATATATTTTTTTTCTTGGTCACTGTAGTTATTGTATTAGTATGAAAGTATTAGGGTGAAGAAGGCTGCAAATGTTAACTAAAAATCCTTCAGGTATTTGCCATTGGTTCACTGTAAGTTTGTCTTATTGGAGAGCTTCAAACAGCTCAGCAGTTGGCATGCGTTCACAGAATATTTGCTGGAGAATTTCAGCCAACTCTGCTGAGCTCAGGGGACATTAAGCAGGGAAATGTTTTATATGGGTTTGTCCTGAGCTCTTCTACCTGCTTGGTTGGTGAGCCCCAAGGTTATTCCCATGCTGTGCTAGAGCAGCTCTTTGCTTGAGCAACTGTGGCCTCCCAGAGCACCTTTATATATTACTGTGGGTGTAGAACAGTGTCAACAGCGCCCTGGGCTGGGGCAGTGACACTGGAGTCTGTATGTTGTATCCACAGGCAGACATGATTTAAACTGGCTGTCCTTTGGCTTTGGCTGTAAATTCCGGGTTACATATGTGGCAGACTGTTGTCTTGTCAGTATGCTTTGCGATGGCTTGTGGTGGCTCGTGCTGCTGCTGGCGCTCTTCAGAGGGACTCCCGCTGCTGCTGCTCATCCTCTGAGTTTTGCCACAGAGCCTTTACAGCCACAAAACAAAGCATCAGTATGATGTCTCCTCTATTTTTTGGTGGTCTGCTGCAGCCAAGGAAACAGCGATAGAGGGCCAGGCTTCTAAATATTTCCCTTTGTTGGCATAACTTTTGAGTACTGTGCTGTGTACCTGCATATGTGCAAGTCTGAAACTGCCCTAGCATAGAATTACTTCACTTCATCCTCAGCCCGTACCTGTAACTGCATCCTAGCTGCAGCCCTAATACTGACAACTGATGGGCTGCTTTATGCTCCTTGCAATGTTAAATCATAAAGGCAATAACTTGTACCATCGTTAGTTTTGCAGAGAGTGGGGAGAAAAGAAATCCCTGAAGTGAAAGTGATAGGATGCAGATAACAGATTTTAATTGCTTCTTTCTCAGACTGTCTGTAGTCTGGTTAAAACAGATTTTCCTGCTGATTCGCACAAAAGAAGAAAAGGTTTTAAATATTGATGTGTATGTGAAGACTTTCTAAAGTGCCCAGATGGACATCTCCAACTGTGTTTCACTGCTAATGTTTGCTTTGTTTGTTCTGATTGGCAGCTGCTGAGCTCCAGTCAAGTACATTGTCCCTCCTGATCACGGCTGCTCTGAAGGCAGGGTAGCTGTCTGATGTCTCCTGCTGGCACCTGAGTATTTCAGGTATGTTACTCACATAAAAACAGAATATGTAGTGTTGGTTTTTGTTTGGTCATTTATTGGTTGATGGAATATTTAATTTGAGCCACAACAAAACCATTCTATTTTTAAACCACAAAGATACCAACAACTGGGTTTTTTGAAGGTCAGTGAAACAGAAAGAGGTATTAAAATGTTTGTAGACTCTTATTACATTAAAAAAATAAATACATTTTTCAGCTGAAAATCTAGACTGAATTTTTTCACTTGGATTCACAATCATGTTTGTCACCTGCAACTTTGTTTTGTGTGAGCACATCCTTGCTCCTGTCAAATGGCCCAGCTCCCTACCATGTGATTTCAGCAAGACAGCCATCTTAAGGCTTCTTGATGTAAAGATATTTTAAATAAGTTCAAAGGGTTAACACAGAGGACAAGAGGAAGGCTATTTCTGTATCTGAGACTTCAGCGGGAATGATTTACCATGAATAGGAGAGCATATCTCTAAAGTAATCTGTCTCTGCTTGCAGAAAAATTTATGGTGACCTAAGAATATCTATAATGGCACAGTTTACATGGCACCTTTTGGCTGATGAGAAATAGCAGTCTTGAAATGACTAAAGGGACTAGCAGCTTTAGCTTTGTTTTCCAAAATAATGTACTCATAGAACTGCTGACATTTTTTTCTGGTTTAATCATTTCATGAAGACATTTATTACATGTATGTCATAACCCAAAATAACAATGCCAATGGAAGCCTTATCAATCACCTGGTTAAATTTCAATGCTCTCTTGGTTTAGCCTTTTTTGGTCTCTGAAATAATTTTGACAATTTTATGTGCTCATTGCTCAACACAGCTTGAAGGTGAATGTTTGCTCTATGAATCATGTCGGCTAGTCTAAGTGGCAATACCAAGTGCAAAGAAGATGGAAGTGAAATTTCAATAGTACTGGTTGTACATTCGGATCTAAATCCTGTGATATTTTGCTCCAATTATTTCAGTTTCTATTTTTTTTTTCTTTGTGTGTGTGTGTAAGTGTGTGTAAGAACACATAGGACAATTAAATACCAGGTATTCTTTGCTCTGAATTCAGCTCATTATGTATTTATGATGTGAAAACCTAAAACTTTAACCATGTAGAGTTAGGGTACAATTGCTTGAACACACATTTTTGGGAAAACTTGTCATGTTTCTTTGGATGTTCTTGGGAAGGTTTCTGAGGTGTCGGCAGTAAATATTTTGATGAATGTAAGGGAGAGCAATTTTCAGTTATCTGGTGGACTGCTATTAGGATGTTCATGTGACAAAGGGAGCCCTCTGTTCTATCACTTGCGCTTCCTCAAGTCCAGCAGCACAGCTTTCCTACCATTGTGGGGAAATGTTCATTTGCATGGAGAGGGAAAATGTGATTGATAATAAGACTATGCTTTTATGGTAATGTTTTTTTTTTTAAACAAAACAAAACAAAACAAAAACAAAAAAACACCACCACCACCACCAACATAAATACTGGATTTTTGTCTCCTGTTCTCCTCTTAGTAAAATAGGATGTAGAGGGGTTGCCAGTGAAATGCCTCTTGTACTTAAAAGTTGTACTTAAAAGGTAAGGAGAGAAAACATTAACCTGTGTCCATCTACATGCCACACTGCAAATCCATACTCCATTTTATTTCCAAGGTTTTATATAAAAAAAGAAAACCATAACCTCTTTATGCTGTACTCCAGCATAACTTGTTCTCACTGAGTTTTCATTGCTGTGACTTCACAACTGCAATTCAACAATTTTATATGTGTCCTCAGGTTATACATCTTTCAGAAAGACAATTGTAAAGATCAGTTATTATATCCTATATGACCTTTTGGTTTATCATTTCAAATGACCTGCAGGAAACTCTGCCTAAGGCGTACAGTTGCATTGTGGCAGAGCAGTTTCAAATGTCAGTATCTGTCTTCATTCTATGCATATTTTGCATTTACTTGTTTGTTAGCTTAGAATAATGCATAATGTTGACATTTCTTTTGATAGACAAAGATGGCAACAATCTTGTTGGCTGGCTCCAGATTAAAAAAATCTGTTATTTCCAATGGAGTTTTTTCCCCGCATTTCCCTTATTTTCCCCTAACTAGCTCCTCAGATTATTATTTTTGTTCGTCTTCTGCTTTCTTGTCAGAGGATTCTGTAAATATTTTTCCACAGATCGCTGTATTTTACTGCCATGAAAATTTGCCCATTTAAACCCTTTAATGAGAAGGATGCATTCAAACACGCAGGTAGAAAGTGTAGGTCTGTGGTATTCTTTTCCCTTCAGTCTTCACTGTATGCTGCTTGGATTAAATTACATTTTTACTGTATGAATATATTGATCTTGTTCATACTTCTGATTTTTTTTTTCAACCTGAATTACTTAGCCTATCATTGTTTCTTTCTTTTCCATATAGAGATTTAAAAATCTAGTGCAAGAACATCTTTTTATGACACTTGACACCTGATCCTGTTTAGTGAATCAAGACAACCTCAAATGGTTATTTTTTTCCTTATTAGTTTGTTTAGTGACTGGTCTTGAGTTTTGTTTTGTTTTGTTTTTTAAAAAAAGGCAAAAAACCCCACAAAACCTCAAGTCACCAGTTGGCAGTAATCCTCTTAGACATGTACTTGCTCTTTAGAATCTGGTAGTCCCAAGGAAGAATTTTATTTCTGAAGTTATGCTGTTAGAAACCTTTGCTCTTGATTTCTAAAATCTCTTTTCACTGTTTTTCTTTTTTTCATTAAATTCTTACTTTAAAAGACAGACATGAGAATAATAACACAAATGAAACATTTTTATAAGTTAAAATGTAGAAATGTTTACACAAAGTATAATCTGCATAAATTGTAGTTAGCTAAAACCTTTTAATCACCTACGAGATTAAAGATATGATGGTATTTTTTTATTTTTTATTTTTTAGAAAAAATGCCGCAAACTCTAAAATGTTTTAGGGGTTTTAATTTCCTTGCAGAAAATCCCTTCCAGAGCAGGTGAAAGGCGACTGTAACATGTAGAGAAGGTCATTAAAGTTTCCAATTTAAATTGATTACAAGGAAATGATATGCCAGAGGAAAAAAAAAAAAAAAAAAACAATAGATGAAAAGAAGTGTCCTAGATAGCAAGAGAAGATGAATGCTGTGTGTTTTCTCCAGCTCGGATTGTCTGTGACACAGTATGATTGTCTAATATCTCACGATGAGGAGACTAATACAAGGCCATAAATCACCGTGAGCAGCTTTTCAAATAATAAAACACTCTGTCTTCCCACTAATAGGCCCCAAGTTAGGACCCTGAAATATTGAAAACAAGGCTAGCATTCACCTCTGTGTTGGTGACAATGACTTTTGCATATTTTGCATCCACAGATTGTCTGGGGAGACAGCCTAAAGCTCAGCATATTGCAAACAGAGCAGATTTGTAGCGTGTTTGTTAGTTACTTATACATGAAGATTAATAAGACTAGGAAGGTGTTTGTGCATAATGTAGCTAACAACCATTATTTAAACTCACAAGACCCGTATGAGTCTAGAACACAGTTTCTGGAAATGTTGTATGTTGTAGTGTTAGGTTTCTGCTTTTCCACAGTTTCAGTCTTGGAGTTTGTGCTCATGCATGAGCACAAACAGTTATTTTGGTTATTGGATCTCTTTCTCATCCTCTTCTACCTCCTGCTTTGCCCAGCCATATTGACTCTCTGGCTCTGACACAGAAAACCTGCTTTTTCATGTCAGAGAAGGCTCTTGTGACACATAAGAGCACAAGTAAGCGTTAGCAAGATATTCTCGTAAGACTTTTGTTCCCACAGTTAAATTTTGACAGCATCCAGGCTGGGGAGAGCAGAACAAAAGGTGTGAGAGAAATAAGTTCATAATATTTGAGAAAATGAATAGCTACATTTTGAGCAAAATCATATGGCTTGTATGGTGACAACGTGCATAGGTTTAAATGCAGCCAACACATGAATAGTTTCCCTGGTGGAAAGAAGGAAAAGAGGTCCAAATATCAGATCTGTATTTTGTAACTTTTCCCTAGTGGAATAAAGTCAGCTAGGCAGACCATAGAAGTAAAAGCGCAGGAACAATGCTAGTTACTAGAAGAAGCGGTAATTCTAGTAACCATACCTCCATTTTACATATATATGTGTGTGTGTGTGCATATGTGGGTATATACACGTGTATATATTGTTCCAGTGACAGAATACAGGACAGAACACAGGAGTAAGCATACTCAGTTGGAAAAGAAAAAAAATATATTTTTGTTAATCTACATTATAAACAGTTAAATCGATATATCTTTGTTTTCTTTCAATTAAAAATGAAAAATGACAAACAAACAAACTTCATTTAGATAGTTTTATTTGTATGCTACTTTGCACAGGAACTCAAGAGTTTGTGGTGATGACTCATTTTTCATTCAAACAGATTAAAAATACTGAAATGTATCAAATTTGCTTCAGTTTTTTATGTTTCTGAAGTTGAGAGTTTGAGCCTGATTTCAGTGAAGAACATTATAATTCTCCTCAAATCTGTTTAAAATAAAACAACAGACAACAAAAGTAGTACCAGATGCTTGCGGCTAAAAAATAGCTCCAAAGTAGAATAGAAGATTTACAGGTCTAAATTTTAGTGTATCATCACTGCACAATTGGAAATATTAAGGCAATCAAAACCTTAAACCTGAACTAAAGTAAATGAAATAAATTATCTTAGTGACTGCTGAACTTTACAATGGTGCTGGTAATTAAGGTACAAAACCTCTGAATGTATTATGTGATCAGCTGACCAATGGTTGACTTTTCTTATACTGGTTCTAATCTTAGCTGCTGACCGTATGTGTTTAATATAAACTTAAATTGTTTGATAGTTATTCAGTGGGAGAGGGGAAAATGTTAGTTCTCCTCTGAGCTATGCCATTTTTCTACATTTGTTGCATCTAAAATAGATTTCCGTTGTGTTTTGAGATCTGAGGGCAAAAAGCACAATACTGAGAATTATTGCTGGCAATGCTAAGATATTACAAGACCAGATGAGCCTTTGAATACCTCCCAAATTTTCCTTACACCATCTCACTTCCTCTTGAAGTCATCTTTACTTTTTCCACAGATATCTCTTAATTAAAAATATATATACAGCTAGGATAATTAAAATATAAAAGAAAGCCTAGTTTTGGCAGAAAAGAAGGGAATTGATAACTTAAGGGACCAGAGCTCTGAAGTGCTATTTCATTTGCACAGATTCTAGAAATAAGAAAAAGGAAGTTTGTGCATATTTTGGTATCTTGCCCTTGTTTGTCTTCTGTCATAGAAGAATTCACACACAACTTTGCTCATTATGTAGCTGTTATGTTTTTCATCCGTTCTATCATTAGAAGCAGTGCCTTGGTCTCTCTTTCATGACAAACATATGAAAACTAGATTTACTAAACAAAAAGCTATTTCAGTGTAAATCTGGAATAATCTCATATAAAATAAAAATACACTTAAAATAGAACCTTACCTTTAAACTGATTCCAATAAATCAATGATTCAATTGAGTTAAAATTTCTGTTTCCCAGAAAAATAGTCCTTGAAAGCCTCAAGCATTGTAACTGCCTTACAAAACAGAAGATGCCTATTGATCACCTTGATATTACCAGTGATCACTAACTGTTCAAGAAGAATGGATAACTTGCTTCATATACAGTTCATAGAGGCAGCAAAGTGAAAATTCAATTTGTATGAGGTTAAAATGTTTCTGCATCTTGCTTTATAAGGGAAAAACAAGGAGATTCAGACAAAATGCCATGGATTCACGGCATGTTAATCCCTCCTACAAGGGAAGATCTACATCAGTTTAAAATGATTCCTCTTATTGTTACACTTTCAGCTGGCTCATCTTAAGTTTAAAAGCAATTCTCAAGTAAAGAAGCCCTGTCTATCTCAGGTGTGAGTTATTCTGGAAACACTTTTCCTCTTACAATTAGTGCATGTTGCAGCATGCAAGCTGAGCTGCTGAAGAACTTCTGGGCTCTACCCATGTAAGAGCCTCAAGGTTTGATTGATACTGACAGATGCATTTGAACCAAACATCTACCTCCAACCTCTGAACCACAGTTGGTTTGGTATGTGGAGTTAGTGAACAATATTTCAAACTAGCAAACCCACTTCAAAATTTTAGGTGTTTTACTTAATAAGAGCACTTGTGTTACAATATGTAAACTATTTCAAAATATAGAGAAGTAATTTAGAATGTCGCTTCATGTGAGTTATCTGCACAAGTACTCTGTGTGAAAATTACTAATAGAGAATAGCTGCTTTCAGATGGTTCCCCATCTAAAGATCACTTAAATTTACTTTTACGATCCCTATTTTAGACTCTCCATGGATGCAATACCAATAAAATGTACTTGGGATAAGAAAAAAGCAGGACATGTTAATGTTACCAGTAGCAGCTCCACTGAGTGCATGTGTAAAACAAATATCGATAGGACAAAAATTAGTGTGTATTTTAATCATGATCATATTTCCTGTTGTCAGTCCCACAAAAACAGTGCATCTAACATCCAAATGAGCTGAGATGTGTTTTGCTGATTACTGCAGCAGATGGTACATCTCAATTAGGGAAAAATATTTTCTGTTTGCTTATTATACTTTTAAATTAAATTCAGTTTGAGTAGAAGATCAAACATAGCAAAACAAAGAATTATTCTTACTGGTTCTTTTATCATCAGCCTGGGTATTACACAAAATAGTAATATATTACATTAAGTAGTAACCATGAATGGCAAACAAAGCTGCTTATTCTGTTTAAATTTTTCCCGCTGTGCAATCTTGTGATGAAATACGATAAGAACTGGAACTTGGCAGCGGAAATTAATTTTTGTTTAATTTGCACGGAAGTTACCTGGGATGTGAAGGGATGATGAAAAATGCATCGATTGTGCAGGAGAAGAAACAGGTTGAACAGGAGATGATGGTATCCACCACTACCTTAAACTGTTTGTACAAAGGATCATCTGATTGTGAGCATTACAAGAAGTGATTTGTATTGCTTCTAATTTGGAGAGAAATACCTTGTTGATATAGTAAAACTACCTAACTCTCTTACCAGATATGCTAGCTATGCTATCATGAAAAGAACAGTAATCAAATACAAAAGCATTACCTTTTACAGGCTGGCTAAGAAACTGGAATACAAGGAATTCTCTCGGCTAAGCCTTCTCAGTCATAACTTGTGGATATTATGTTAACTGCTACAGTTAACACTGGTCAATGACTTCTGAGGTGTAGCATGGTAAGAAAAGGAATCAAACCCTCTGATTTCACAGCTCCTGTTGAATAAATAGAAACACAGTGTTTGTGCTACTAAGGCTGTGACCTTTCCTTAGAGAAACATATACTTTCATGGTATTTCTTTCTTTTGGAATTTATCAGTAAAACAGTACTGGTAGTGCTTGCATTTTGCAGTATGGAAGACTATTCAGCTGTACTTTGAGGAAAAAAAAAAAAAAAAAAAAGGAGTTTGAGGGTTTATAAAGGAAATGGGTCACATTTATTCCTGCTGCAACCTCTTTGTCAACAGATAATGAATTACATCAAAAATTAGTTTTGCCTTACACTAAGGATGAAGCTGACCTTCTTTGAGATAACCACAAATGGGCAAAAGTGGTTTTCTTAGTCATTTTCCATTTGAACGCTAAGTATTTAGTATGATACTTCATTTATCATTTTAAATATTTAATTGTAAGACAGATCTTGATGTTTTAAACTTCCTGCTGCTAACAGGCCAGTGCGTTTCTGCCAGGTGCATGTGGAACAGGCAGTTCTACTTTTTGCGAAACTGCCTTCACTGACATCTCTCACATCTTTCTCAGCTGTTTTTTTTTTTTATTATTATTATTTTTTTATTGTGGTATTTTCAACTATGAACTACATACTGCTACACAAAATAATCACAAAATAATTACAGACTTTTTTTTTTGTTTAATCTGAGCCAGGTGTTGGCAGTGTAGCAATCTGATAACAGCTCCAGGGCAACGATGAAAACAACAACTTGTTCTCTTCCTGGCTTTGAAACATAGTAGTGTGAAGACTTCAGATATTTGCAACTTTTGTTAACTGTGGAGTTGTACAAAAAATAATTAAATAGCAGAATATGGTTGAACTGAGACTGTGGAATATTTCATTTGGTCAGTTTAAATTGCTTTAAAGTATGTTCTGGCAGCAAAATATGCTAAACTTTGTTTAGTAAAATATTTAAAATCTATCTGCGAGAGTTTAGCAGTTAGGAGAGCACACACAGGGGACACGGTCAATTCCTTGGAAGTGGACTTTACAAATCCAGAAGGTTTAACTTAAATGTGGATATTTTGATAATGGCTAAAAGCTTTATTTCAGTAAAGACAAATATTAACTGCTGTTTTTCTGGTGGCCTTTGATTATCATTTGGTAGGCAAGATGCACAAGGTTTACACTATACAACTGGCTGTTCTAGCTCTCATTAATGGAAGTTGGTTTTGACACTTCAGGTAGGTGAGTCAATGCTTAGACAAGCAGCAGAAACTAAATGGCTTCTGTGCTAGAATTGAGTATTCTAGGTCACGTGCAAAGTGTTTTGGTAAATCTAAATAACTCATTTGTTGCTTGGAGAAGGACAACAGAGTTCTTCATATATCGTTTGGCAACATTTTATTAGTCTTTATCAGAGGATTTTAGTCATTTGGGCAACACTTTTGTTTGTTTGACATTAAAGGCAATAAATACTGACCAGAATGAAAGTAATTTCATAAAAATAAGGTTTAAAAAAGATTTAGAAAATAAGATAAATAATTAAAAGCTAAAATGTACAAATATTTTTCTTCTGTATGAATGATTGAAATGGCAAGCACACATTGACCATCATTTTTTCCTGAATCAAAGTCAATAAAGGCCAGGATATCAGCCGATGCTTTCCTTTCAACCATTTCCTTTGACAATCTAGGACAACACCAGTGGATTTCTTTCATCTCCTTCCTAGCACCAGCATTTCCCCACCCCCCAAATGAAAAGCTATTTTGGCACAGTATAATAGCTGAAAATGTTTCATTTTAAGGTTTATTTTTATTTTTAGCTAGTGCAACATCACTGCCACTTGGTTTACCTAAAAGTTTCCTTCTGTTTAAAGTACACTCTTTCATTTTGTTAGATTGGTCCTGGTTTAAACAAGCCTAGCTAAGGCAGAAAACCTAATGTGTGTCCTTTACAGTGTCCTGTACTTCGCCCTTGATTAGCGGCGTTGCTTACACCGTCAATTATTAGTAGACACTGCTGCTGCTCTGCTCTTTGATCCTTTCAGCCCTTCATCCTGCCATGCCTAGTGAATAATGATGATGGGGAAGGAAGGTCTGCTTTGTTCAAGGATTGCAGGCCACTTCACTTACATTAGTTCTTCAGCAATGTTCTCTGATATTTATGAATGTAAAACCTGTTTCAAAAGTAGCATAATGTCAAATGAATACAAATACAGAAAGTACAGTGGGCTTTGGAGTAGGCCCTTGTTTCTGCTGTTTTCTCCAAAATGAAAAATAATGGTCAGTAGCTTTTAGCTGTATGCAATCACACCTCTAATGGTGCAGGACTGGAAGGAAAGAATGGTCTGTGCCTTTCAGCATTTCTCAGCAGCCTGCTGAGTTCTTTCAATGATCCGAGAAGATGGATATCGGTCAGTAAGCTCTGTCAGAAGGAAGAGAACAGGGAACTAGTTCTGAACTACCACCCGGTTTAGGGTTATACATTGTTAAAATAAAGCTTGTGGCCCCTGCTTTGCCCTTCAGACACTTGTTTGAGGTAATTCTTGTTGAGGGTGTTTCTAATTAAAAAAATAAAGTCACTGATAGACTAATTGCCAGCAACAGTGACAAGTTTCTTTGTGCTCAGAGGGAGAAGTTTGGCCCATTTCTGTCCCGCTGCTTCCAGAGTGCTTGGTGCTTGTTGGCTGCCTCACCTCTGAGTCTGCAGCTAGGTGGGCTGGGAATTGAGCCCTCCCATGTATAGGGCAGCAAATGAGGCCGTGAAGGTCTGCTAAACGCAACCACAATATCCTATGCACATCTTTCATGTTCCCATCATTTATCGCTTGTACATAGTCTGGTAGTTCAACAGTCCTATCCATTAAAATAATCATAATGCCACCTCTTCTCCCAATGTGTGGTTAAAGATTAAGCTTAAAAATTTAAATGTATTATTTGTATTATCATATTTTTTCCTCTGTACACTTGGATGTAACTACAGAAGAGTATATTTAGATTGACTTTGTGGCATTTTTACCTACTCCTAAAACCAGTTCAGTTTAAATTCACCCAAACCTAATTATCAAAATTGGCTCTAGCTACTGCTGTAACAGTTTGGCCTTACATAAGCTTTTTAAAACTGAGATTAGTAAAAGTAAAAGGTCGATGTTGAAATGTGTTTGTTTGTGTGCATAGAGAGAGCATGATGTGCAGAAGGTAAGAGAGTGGAAAACTGTTCAGATGCTTGCATATGCTTTCTCTACTACACAAATGTTTCCAACTAACCAGAATTGTAACGTTAGTTAAATGTAAATTAAAAGTATGTCTGTGTCCCAGTGAAATAGTTGGATTAGTAAGGGAGGAAAAAAAAGTGTGAAGAACCAAGGAGAGCATACGTTTAGGGAATGACCTAACAAAAAGAGACCTGAAGCTTCCATTTTATCCTCTTCATCATAAATGTGTATACAAATTTCTGTTGTAATCTTGGCTCAGCTAAATACTTCCTAATCTCTTCTGTTGTCATTGTTTCACATTTCCTCTGAAAGTGCATCATTGTGTTGGCTTAATACAAACAATGTGCTTTTTTTTTCTTCATCATTGTGGGAACTGTCCAAAATTGCAGAGCCTTCTGACTCTGAAGTTATTTTAGGTACAGTCAACTCAGTTTTCGTGGGAGGTAAATAAAAACGTTAGATTTCTCATCAGCACTCCTACTTAAAAGCTTTTTTGTTGTTGGTGGTGGTGGTGATTGCATTGATATGTGTACTCTCTTTCCATTCATAGTTCTATATGCAATATGAAATTGATATTAAATACTGTAAGTCTAATGGGAAATAAGGTAAGGATTTGGGGAAAAAAAAGAAGTCATACAAAGGGTCATGCTGAAAACCATTGATGGTTAAGTATGCTGTTTGTGCCATTAGAGGAAAAAAAGAAAAGAAAGGAAAGAAAAAGCCAAGCCCACAGCCAAAGTGCAATGCACCTGGCCTATTGAGCAAAGATCCCCTCTCTATCCAGCTGGTTCAGATTTATTCCAAATTTTTGTCTATTGGTCTTCTGTGTGCCTGTTACTGAGCAACAATAAATGCACACAGTTTGTTTTGTTTTGTTTTTGTTGTTGTTCATTTTCCATAATACTTTGTCTTGACTCTCACTGGATATATGAGAGAAGAACAATACAAAAGCAGGGCCTCTATAATAGAGGAAGAGCTCTATGTATTTTTCAATCTTTAACTTCAGAAAAAAATTAAAATTCATCAGTTTCCATAATTTACAATTTCTATGAAATTGTACAATATAAATAAGACAACAGATTAAAATCAGAAAAACTTGATTGGCTTCATAAATATGTGTGTCTGTATTTGGTTAGTATGTTTAATATTTGCTTTTTACATTACGTTTGTCACTTAAAAAAAAAACCAATATGGCTTTGGCAGGAGTTAATTTTTCTTTTTAAAAAAAATACCAACATCCTCACTGTAGCTGACTGATCTAAAGACGTTAGCCAAGCTGGTAAAGAAAAAGTGCTTTGCAAATTAAAAATTAAATACAGATTTATTTGGTGCTTCAAAATGTCACATCTCAGCTTGTGTCCTACTGTAGGTGTGCAAAGTTTGTCAGGAATTTGGTAATTAAATATCATGATAGAATGTGATTTGAATGAGTATTGAGAATAAACACACTTAGTATTTTTCTATGTTCTAAAAATGCCCACAAGGCTTGGCATATTAAACTCCACTTACAGGAGATGAGTTCTGAAAGACTGCTGGATTTTTTGTCTCCTGCCATGACTTGTTTGTGTACTTAACTAATACATTACCAGTAGCTGTTTTGACTGATCATAGTGTACACTCATGCAGACATGACAGCTGTACGTACTCCAAACAGTTACGCTGATAGCACTAGGAAAGCTCAGATTGACCGGAGACTAAAATGTTACCAGACAATTTATTTTGTTTGTCACCTGGTGGAAATGCTGTTGCAATCTGTATTATTGGCATGCATTAGAAAGTTTTGTGTCTCTTAGGTATAGAGCCGAAACTAGAGAATCCAGAACGCTGAAAAAGCACCCATGAAACACACACACACACACACACACACACGCTCACTCACTCACTCACTCACTCACTCACTCATTAACTCACTCACTCAGTAAAACATCATTTTTTTTTCTTTAGGAACAAATTTTGGGGAAATTGATTCCATGGGCAGCCTGGTCTCCCCCCTCGACACCCTCTTCACTCTCACACTCTTACGGGATTTTTCACTATTAGAAAATGTAGTGCAACTTCAGGGTAACAAAAAAAAAAGTAAACAAAAACAAAAACAAAAAAACACCACAAACAAAAAGACAAGAGAAATCCTCAGGACTGATTTATTGGATCTATATGTTTGAAGCCTATCCAGTTGACAGTTAAGAACGTAATTGTTATTAAATACTTGTGAAGGATAAACAACAAAAAAACAAAAAAAATTATCTTCTTGCAAATGGACAAGATGTAGTTACCTAGAACAATGTGCTGTCATTGAGAAAGGAGAAATTTAGGCTGAATATCAAGAGAAGTTTCCTGACAGGAAGTTTTTATTAGACTGTGGAACTGAATCTTAAGCGAAGTGATAGGAGCCCAATTGAAACATTGAGAACAGATTGAGAAAAATGTCAGGAAAATGTACTCTGGGGAACCATGTTCAGCTATTGCTGGATTGGGCTGGAATGACCTTGCATGTCATTTTCATTTCCACCTTTCATAATTCTAGGGTTCATTAGCCAGCAACTCCTTTCCTCTGCCCTCTGGTATCTCCAGGACAACTTTCAGGCTTTTTGTGAGAATATGATTACTGCAAAGCATGTGCAGCCTTTGTTCAGTGGCAGAATAGGGGCCTGCGAGCCTTCCTGATGGGGCCATGTGCCCAATTTGGCTGTTTTTGTTGTTTTTCCTTTTAAGTGGCTCTGAAAAAAAAATGTGATTACTTTTAATCTCATGAACTCTGGTTGAGTTTTTTTTTTTTTTTTTTGTTTTTTTTTTTTTTTCCCATTCTCAAAACAAGGATATCCAAATATCCAACCCTAAATAGAATAATGCTAAACTGTATTGAGTTGGGGCTTTAAGAAGAAAAATGTGTTCTTAGTGCTTTCAAACACTTTAAGACTTAAGCTGTTTAGCAGATGACTTGTGTCATGAGAATGTGTTACAAAAGAAGAACACTTGTAATCTCTGTCTAAAAAATGTGAAAAGGGGACACTAATTTTTAGAAAAGTTGCATTTTAAAATGAAGCTTTTATGAGTCCCTTGCTCAAGGACTGGTTGCCAGCAGAATTCTTGTGCTCAAAATCTGTTAGACTTTGAGACTTTTGTTCACTCATTTTTTAACTCCTCTTAATTTTTAGCCTTGTATGAGGTGTCAGGGCTGTCAGCTGTGAGGAGGAGGATTAGAAAGCAAGTCAGAAAGAACATTTTCCCCAGTGAGTCTCATGTGTTGTCAGTGGCCTTTCAGCAGAGCTCCCTGCCGTCCAGCTGCTGTGTGACATCATGGTGTGCACTCAAAATCCCCACAGACTTTGGCTGGGTAATTTTCTGGGGATTTTTTAATCCAGCCCAGTATAAGCTTTGCACTTTTAACCATTTTGCTGCTATAAAGACTGGCAAGCATGTGTGTAGAAATATTTATAAATAAATATTTAATACGTGCAAAAATGTGATAAACAGGCTGTTTTATATAACATTTTTCCAAGCTACTCTTGGTGTATGTTTTTATGTGTTCCAAAGTGTACTAGACAGTAGTAAACTATTGCTGTTTCAAGGAAATAGAGCTCCTTGGAAGGTGTTTTTTTCCTCCTCTGGAGAGAGTCCATATGTCTGATGCGATTAAATGCCTTCCACCTACAAAGAGACCAGTAAAAGGTTATTCACCTCTAACCTCCGTCACATCTATTTGATAAAGTGCTCTGTTCGTAGGTTGCCTTGAGAATTGACTGAGGACTGAGGCTAACTTTGTGGCTTTTCATCTGTGGCTGTGGAGGGTGGTTGAATTGTTACAACTAAATATTTCTATGTTGGTCTGTTCCTGAGACAGCCAACAATCAGGAGTCATAATGTTGATATAGAAAATCACAGCTTAAAAACAAGCTAAACAAATTCTTCCGTCTGCCCCTAATCAATATGAAGATTAAAGTGTCAGATTAAGCCTTCTGGGTAGTTTGTTGTTGCTGAAATTGAAGATAAATATATAAGAATACCTTTTCCTTTCAGGTTTTCTCACAACTCTTTACAGCCACCCACTCAGGAGGAACAAATCACATACTAGAAATGAAATGTTATTACTTTCAGACAAAATACAGTGAACATGTTAACAATCTGGTTAATAGAGCCTCTCAGAAATCTCAATACTCTGTGGGCTGAATTATTGGTAGAGGTTCCTACATTTTAGTTCCTTGCTTAAAATATTGGTAGATTTTTTTAAAAAAAAGTCAAATTAATAATCCTAGTGTGTAAGGTTGCTTTAGATTTTGATTGTAATTGTGAGGCTGCAAACTGCTTCAATGCCATTGTGAAGACTCTGCCCTTAATGCTGGAGCTACAAGGCAGGTGGGGAAAGCTGTCCCAGCAGGTAGTCAGCATGCAAAGGGGAAGGACGCAAAGGCCCCAGTGGTAAATACAGGAACAGAAAGAATCTGCGTGTATTGGGTGTGGCTACTGAGTTTAAAAAAAAAAAAAAAAAAAAAAAAAAAAGTGCTGATACTGAAGGCTAATGCCTTCCATCTTCTCGCTGTTCTGAGCAACTGTCCCTGGTGTAACGCAGCTTCAAGTTCCTATAGATACTTGTTCAAATAGAAGCTTAGGCTGCTGTCTGGACTGATGGTAAATTTGAGTGAGAGTGGAAAGTTCTCAGGTCCCTGTGCCAGGTTGCATAACAAGTTAGAAATGAATTTCATGACTGATGAAAGGCAAACTTTCCAATTTAAACCCAAACCAAGATATGGCCACATTTCATGTCTTAATTTCATTAAGAAATTAATTAGACTTTGACCAAAAATGGAGCTCTCAACTTGGCTGTGAACTGTATTTTAACCGTGACATCCCTCTGGAAACACAGGAGTATGACTTCCCTGATGCCCTCTTCCTGTATTTTTTATAATTCCAATTTTATGCGAAAGATAAGACAATCTAGACCTTTGGCCCCATCCCTTACAATGCACTTGAGACATTCATTAATGGTTCAGAAATTATTTGTGTCATGTCTTATTGGTTAAATACCACATTTATTTATGGTTCCATGCCTCTTTCTACGGCTTTAGACATTTACATTTTCAAGCAAGGGAATACTCAGTATAAGATTATTTGGACAAACTAGCTTTAAAGAAAAAATTTCCAGACCTTCCTAGTCGTATTCTCTCTCTTCTCTTATAACTCCTTTAATGTTATTTTTTTCACAAAATTGATTAAATTTTTTGAAAGTATTTTAATCATCCTGAGTATAAACATATATATAGAAGAGGATCCATGAGCAGTGTCAATTTCTATTTTTTTTCTCTGTGTATGGAAAAAGAAATGCATCTACTGTAAACTGCGATAGGAGCATGATGGTTAAATGATAAACAGTACTGCAGTTACTGATCCTGCTCCCCCTGAGTTCTTGATCAGAAGATGAGGCGTTAATCACCAACTGCCCTTTCCAAATCATTGATAAGGGACCAGGCAAATTCTTTTTAAATAAACTAACTTTAAACCCTAATGCAGGCACTTGTGCGCATTGTTCATGTTCATTAATAGCTATAGCATACGTTTCAGAAGAGGACACTGAAAGAATACCTCTGTTTTGAAGGGAAAGGGATTGATTTGTATGTGTCTACTGCATTTGGAAAAACAGTCTGAATTAGAGTCTCCAAAATGCATGCTGTGGTATCATTATATACAGACAGGGAGCTGCCCTATTTGTTTTTTATTACTATTGTTCACAACTTTTTAAGAACTTAATAAATGTGTTTCTTTTATTACTTTTACCAAACATTTTGCTGAGGAGGACAGTTCTAAGTTATGCAGTGGGGTATGTCAGCATTTCAGATATTGGCCAGGTTTTTTTTCAGGGATGTTTTCAAACTTATGTTTTAAGGAAAATGTTTCCTGTCCTTCGAACATGAGCTCTACCCAAGAGGTGAGGTAGTTCCCAAGCTTTTTTATTTATTTTATTTTATTTTATTTTATTTTATTTTATTTTATTTTATTTTATTTTATTTTATTTTATTTTATTTTATTTTATTTGTTTGTGGTTTTCCTCTGTCTTTCTTTTGAGAAACCAGAATAACTTATTCTAAAACCTGTGATTAGGACAACAGTTTTCCTTCCCTAATGGTGTAAAAATAGGAAGTATGGGGTTGCAAGGTGGAGTAATAACAACAAATAGTCAAGTTTAATTTAAAATACAATTTGAAACATTTTTTCAGTTTGCATCTTTAATACCTCATCCAGCATTAGCTGCTTCCTTTTTTGGCTTCACCATTTCGTTGGTAATCTTTTATGTTTCCTCAAGTCTTTCCCTCTTTGCATGTATGTTACTTTTCACAGTAAACGTCAAAAAAGTTAGTAATTAATCATTATTAGCTGTTTCTGCAACAGCTGGTTTGATCTAACTTAGCAGCTACTAATGATTTGACCAATTGATTTGAAGTTTCAATTGCATAAATATTTTTAATTACTTTTAATTAAATTAAAAATGTTTTAATTAAGTTTTAAATTATTTTGCTGATCAGTTCTTGAGAGGATATTTTTTCCCAAAATATCTTTTAATATTCAGTAGCAGTCGTTTAAAAATATATGCCTTTGGTTGTGTAGATGAGTGTGATGGCATTGAAAGTGATTTTAAATCTAGTCAGTGTTACAGATTTTGTTGCTGCAGTAGGAAGAACAGGTGATTTTATAGTCTTCACAGCGTTTTTGAAACCAGAGGATTTATTTTGAAATCTGTTATTGACACTCACAGAATCACAGAATCATCTATGTTGGAAGAGACCTCCAAGACCACCGATTCTAACCTCTGACCTAACACTAACAAGTCCTCCACTAAACCATATCCCTAAGCTCTACATCTAAATGTTTTTTAAAGACCTCCAGCGATGGTGACTCAACCACTCCCCTGGGCAGCCTATTCCAGTGCCTAACAACACTTTCAGTAAAGAAGTTCTTAATATCCAACCTAAACCTCCCCTGGCATAACTTCAGCCCATTCCCCCTCATCCTGTCACCAGGTATGTGGGAGAACATATATCTGTGAAGATTTAGTCTAAGGGGTGGTTAGGATTTCCACCTGAGTTGAAACAAATGTATTCCTCTGCCTCGTTTCCCTCGTTTCCTTAGTTTCTTGTGAGCAACCTAGGCCCCTTCCGAGGGACTCAACAGTTAAATCTATGAAACTTTCTCCTAAAGCAACTTCATTGTCTAGTTACTTCACTGCTGACTGTTTTTTGACTGGCCTGCAAGTCATTGAGAATTGCTGTTTCCATTCCATCTGTAACATATATATTTGCACCTTAGGCTCTTCAAACAGTATTAAGCTTTCAGTTTAAAACTTTAGGCCTCTGAAGCCTCCGAATATGAAATTCAAGTCTGTGTAGTATGCTTTTTTCCATATTTATACTATATTTTCTGTTTTCTTTTTGTGTCCTTTCACTGTTAAAGATGGCACAGCAAGGGCCTTATTAATGATGTTTATATTATTTCCCAGGCTTCTGAGGAAGGCCTACTCCTATCCCTCGTGCTGAGTTTGCATCTGCTGTCTTATTTTTGTTTGGGGTGAGGGGGGCGTTGGAAGAAGTGTTTTTAATCATGCATTTTAATCATGCTCAGTGTAGCATAGAATAATACTGTGATTGAAATCACATTCCTACAAATATGTATAAATGTCTTCCAAGAGAAACCTTAGCATATTGACCCTCTCTCTACATCTGAGACTATCCAAACAGAAACACAGTAATGAAAACCCCGGGCCAAAACTGGACTGATGCTGAATGACTACCACACAGTCAGTTGGCAGCTCTGCTGAATAAAAATTAGCCAAGTACCACAATGTTTGATCCAGTAATATCAACCAAAGCAATCAATTATTCTTATTGTAATAAACTCTTTCAGAAAGCATGAAGGTACTAAAATGCCTTTTGGCATATTGGTCTACATATTGATTGGTCCTTCCATGTCCATTTTCTTCTGCTTACCACTGTCTGGATGGCTGCTCCTTTGCTTAAAATTCGTCCAGTTTATTACATGGCTGGCTCTGTGCCTGGACTCTCATATGTTCTTGTAACTCAGATAGGTTTTAAGTATCTCTTAAAACTTAACAGGTAGCAAAATCTGTCCATGTTTCTTAATTTCTTTCCTTGAAAATTGGATATTTTATTTGGTTTTAACTGTCACCCATCCTCATTTCAATTATCCTTTCTGTGCTGTTTCCTTCATCCAATTCATATCCTCAGACTCTTTTTGTTAATACTAAAAATTATTGAGAATTTTAGTTTTTTTTTTTTTTTTCTTTTTTCCGTTGAACAGCCATAATCAGTTGTATTGCAGTAAAAATTTCATGGTGGAATATGCAATAGTGGCATTTTTCAATGGTATCATTTGTTAAGAATAGAATTTTAAATTTTGTGATATCATGCCTCATCTCAATAAAAATAGCAAGAATCCATTATTATTTTGAATCAACTGCAAAAATCTGATGCACTAAAAAGAAGTCCATAAGAAAAGAACTGTAAAATTAGTTTGTATTATATATTAGTTTGCTAAGCCGTTATGACTTTGCATCAAGATGCAGATAGACTCATCTCTCCTCTGATTTTAGTGGAAGAAACGTCTATTTTTGTCTGTTAGTTTGTTTATGTTCACTAGAATTTCAGACAATATCAGAAGAAATTTCCATTATGAAGTAATTATATATTTTTTTCTTTTAAACCTTATATGTAATTAATTTATGCATATTAATGTCTATACTTGGCTATTTTCAGTAGTACTGGCAAAAATTATTTATTTCTTATTACTTTCTATCCAGAGAGCACCATATTCTGAGAAAAATTTGAGTTCATTTTCTGCCAAATAGTATGTTTTCTGTACTTTCCTTGCTTTGCAAAAGTCTTGAAGAATTCCCATGTCCATATTGGTCCATTGGCACTTCCAAGTTGAGCTCAATAAATCTCAGAAGTCTTCTCAAAAAGTCAAGTGGTGTCAGGGTGTTGATTAAATTTGTTAACTGTAGAAGGAAATGGAGTCAGCTCTGGGTCATGCAATACACAAATGAGCTTATAGAAATCATTTTCTTCCCTTTTCACTCTATAGGAAAAGATACTGTCTCTGCTGCTTCACGGCAGGTATGATTACCAAACATTCAGATTTTCAGACCGGCACCTCAAGCAGTTAAGAGGTGAATGTCTCAAATAAAAAAAATATCTATACACTAGAATATATATACACTGCATATATATGTACTAGATTTTTTTATTATTTTGCATGACTACATTTATGTGGGCTTTTTTTTTTTTTTTGGTTCATTTTGGTCTATGTTTTACCTGGCTTGTAATTTGAAGAGGGGAAAGAAGCAGTATGGGAGATAGATATCACCTTCTTGTATTAGCATATATTTACTCATTTTTATTACTGGATTTATTGCTGCTTCTTCATATTCTATTCTATCTAGTCCCAGTAATGAGTACCTCCAAACACATTTTCTGGTAATCTTTGGTAATACCAGCTATTTTGCTACCAATAGCACCATGACATGAATTTTTGTAGCATGGGAAATCAGGATAAACTGTTGAATCAATTTATGTTGCAAAGTGTTGGGAGACATGTAACTATCACAGACAAATTCCAAAATAATAGTTTGCCTACACATGAGGGCTAATGCAGTCATTGTGATCAAGTATGCACAAACAGGATTGGATGTAATACTTGAGCATTCCCGTATTTTTCCATATCATGTTTAATGGGTAACAAAGGCTTTTCTTTTTATTTATGTGAATTAAGTTCTTTAAAGATCGTAACGGGGGAGTTTGCCACTTACTGAAATAATTTGTCACAGCACAACTTCTTTAGCGTTCACAAAGAGGGTCAAGACTTGAGCTTTGCACACCTCACAAAAGTAAGCAATGAGAAAGCCCGACACATCCAGCACATGGACTTCAAAATTAGGGAGAGCTGCATTACAGATGTGTCCTTCTCTGAAGCAGAGACCACCAGTTCTGATACTTGTTGTTCCTTTGAAAGTCCAGATCTCTTTTTAAATATATGCAGCTCTCCAAAGTTTAGGGCACAGACTGGAAGTTCCAGGGACTTGGCTTCCATCCCTGTCCCTGCTGTGATCTTAAAATATGACTTTGAGAAAATGTTCAGTAATAGTTATTTCGGTTGCAGCATCCAAGAGAACCAGTTGGTCAACAGACCATTTGTGGCTTCTATATGTGTTGATTTCATTCTGCATACATGTAGGGCTCATCTGAAAGGCATAAGACTTTTACTGAATTGATAGATGTGCTGGAAAAAGTAAAGACCAAAAAAACTGATGGTAGCCAGGTACAGAATTTTTATATTAACAGCATTGTTCTTGTTAGGTGTACAGTGCACACAGCACAGTGCAAATTACACACTCAACTCTCCATGTGTATCTGTAGAAAATATTACATCTCTTGTTCCTCTTCTGTGCAAAGCACTATCAATCCAAAACTGCATAACATGAACAAACATACACTAGAAACTAGGACAAGCCTGCCAAAACCTGTATTTTTCCAAAGCCTGGGCCTCCAAATAGAGACATGTTTTTAATTAGCCATGTGATGACAAGATTAAGAATGCAGGCACTTATTTTCACTTAACATAGTCCCACAGCTGTTATGGCCAAAAGTTTAAAACTTTTTTTTTTTTTTTTTTTTTTTTTGGGGGGGGTGGAGGGAGGCAATATGAGTAATAATTAGAATTGAATTCCCCTAGTTATAGCTGAATGGGCATCAGAGTACTTAAGGCAGATCATTCATGTCAGTAAATTGCCATAGATCCATTAAGTTAATTGAAATTAGGATAATTTAAACTTGCTGGGAATTGGACTACTATGGTGAAAAACACAAGACAAGTCAAATACCATATTTGTAATTTTATTTCACTGGGTAAAGAATGACACCTTAGGGTCTGTCTTCTGTTTGCTGTAAGACTGGGCAAGTATTAGAATTTCTCTGTGCCTATAAAATGATTTAAATTCATGCCTGTATCCCAGGGATGGATTAGTTTTATAATATGGTCTCTTTACTGACTTTGGAGAATTTACCTTGATTCACAACAGCTATATATCGTTTGTACAGAACTTGGGGAGTGCCGGATGCAAGGTGGTATGGAAATGCAGATGATTTTATATTATTGATATTAATACGTTACCATTTGCTTGCTGTAACATGATCAGTTTTAGATCCTGAATATTCTTCTTCATGATGCTATATAGTCAATGAACAGTCCAGTTTTTCTTTCACAGGTAACTGTCTTTGAAGCATCCTTTCAAGTATCTCTTTGCTGACTGTCCTGAAGTTCAGTTTCTACATTTAAGTGCTGTGCACTCTTTTTATTTCTCTGTGCTGGGAAACTGTTGTAAATGGTTTTCTTTAGCTGGGTCAGGAAGTATTTTTCCATTTGGCTACTCTTTATTCCTGCTTTTCATTTACAGAGTAATTTCGTAGTTAGGCACTAGGCAGCTGCTCTTCTAATGTGTGGACTGGCTTAGCAAATAATTTTATTATGTCTACAGTGCAGCAGGTTGCATTATAAAGTTTCAGACAAGGCTATCTCCTTCCTCTCTCTTTTATAGCTGTTAGCTATGCATGTGCAATTAAATAGGGTAGCTGACTTTGTGAACATCTTGATAGAGGAATAGCCTCTTTGAACAGTAGGAGTATCAGTTCGAGATTAGTTTAGACCAATCTAATTGCAGGCTGCTCCTGTTGACCCTCATTTTCTCTGTTTCTTCTTCTCAGCTAATTTTCAGCAGAAACACTTCCCCGAACCCAGTCTGTGGTGTGGCTACATGTGTGCCAATGATGGCAAAAGGGAAAAGAAGGAAGGAGTGGGAGGGAGGAGGAAATGACTGTGGTAGTCGGGATTTGGGTTGTGCCAAACCAGTCCAGAATGATGCCCTCAGCTGTGTGTACTCACCGCTCTGAACAGTCAAATTTGTTTTCGCTTATGAAGTTGATTTTCCAGAGCACTCTCATCTTCCCAGTTCTGCTCTGGTAGCACGCTAAACAACAATGCCAGTGTTTGCTGTACTTTTTTTACAGGCTTTGAATCTTGTAAGATTATGTAAAATCTGGAAGGTGTGCTAGAGCAGAGCTCTCTAGTACTGGCTTCATGTTTACAATTTCAGTGTTTACATTGAAGATATAGTAAAGTGTTCAGTCTGACATATAATAAGCCAATTTTAGTAAGTACTGTAGTGAAAGTATTTTGCAAAATTATTTTTGTTTTTACAAATTGTACAAGTTTAGGACACAGCAGTATGAAGACAGGACCAAGTTAAAATAATATTTCCTGTCAGACTTTGCCTTGAGTTTCTTAAGACCAGCTTTAGCCTCTGCTTTGCTCAGTGTCAGAGCTATTTCAACTTACCATTCAAACTAAACAAATGAAGCTTTAATTGTACTGGACAGATACTAAACCGCAGCATACAGATGTGCCCATTGTATGTAAAGAAGCCAATTCCAATCTCCTTTGCATCAAAGAAAACCCTTTTAGGCATGTGTTCAGAAAAATTATATTCCTACTCTTGGATCCAATAGGAAACACAAGTCAATGGGACTTTGATATATCTTCACTTGTATGTATGTCTCCTCATGATTAAATTGAAAGGATTCTCACTAAACACCTTCGGGCAGTACTGGGGGGCAAAATCTGAGTCTGGCTGCTCATTGTGTCACAGTTTTTGGTAGGACTCCTGTATTTCCATACAGCCATCTATGACTGTAGAATTTGGGGAACGTTTATACAGTTGCACTTAGAAGAATGACAAGTTCTGGAATTGTAAGTTAGGAAACTAAACTTCCACTTACAAAAGCCAGAAAGTAATCATAAAAGCAGTCTATTTGCAAAGCTAAGGCTCTCCTTACCAAAGTGACAAATTCTGCCTTTCAAAGCTGATAAGGGAGGAATGAGGTTGGCTATGGTGCAACAAGAGCTTATGAGAAGCAGTTATCATTTAGAAAATTATCCTTTTTCTGTTTTGTATAAGAAAAAGCTGTAAGTACTTAGTGTATATAAAAATGGGACTTTATATAGTGCTTTGCCTGGGTAGCTCACTCACAAAGCTGCTGTACCTGTTCACTGTAGCTTTGTGAATACCATTTGTGCAATGCTATTAGCAAAACACGCTTAACCCAATTAATTTAATCTATTTCCATCTGAAAGTAGATGGTGCTGGGGAGAACAACTTTTTATCAAGGCACAATTGATAAATGCATTAATTGTTCTTGCCTAGCAATCTCCTCACCCTGTACTTCCTTCAGAAATTTTTAAAAGACTGTTTTTGCCTCCATCTTCACTTATGTCTTCTGGTTTAGTTATATATCAGTTTCTGCCCATAGGGACAGAAGTCATTGTATTATGAGATTTCCCAAGAGTTTGAGATGTTGGTGCACGTATGTTGGAGGAGAGACATTGTGCTGCAGAACCTGTTTAACACTGTTGGTTTTCTGATTGTAGCTTCTGAGAAGCTTGTGCCCAGGCTGAGGTTAGGGCCAGCATTTGGCATAATTCTTCAGTGCTGGTGAAAGGGACAGTCCCACTCTGTCTCTCTCTGCCAGGTGCTTGCTCTGTCCCTGTGTGTTTGCCTAAGTGTCTGTGTGACCATGCCCTGAGCTAGAACAAGGATCCAGCCTGAGAACCAAACCTTTTTACTTTTTAAATTTTCAGCTGAATCAGTTCCCGTGCATGTTACAGTAGCATGGTAGCAGTAGTACCAGCCCAAGGCTGGAGCAAATAACTGCAAACAGAGGGTGAGACCACACTTTGTGCTAGCTTCTAGTGTTGTTGGATATACGTTCCAATGATTACTTTACACTTTTCTTAGAAACCAAGCATGTAGGTGAGTACTGTAAGATGTCACTTTGCTCATATCTCACAAAAGCCTTTTGCTTCCATCTTGTTAACGTGCATTTAATTAAACCAACAATGATGCAGATGATTGCTGTGAAAGTTCCTAATGAAACTGGATATATGATCCGTTTCACTGGAGTCATATGTTTCTCCATTTTCTTCTCATGTACTGATGAAATTAATTGCTTCTGTTGCTTAAATCCACAGATTCGGAAGGGTCTATTGCTCTATTTTATTCCATTGAAGCTTTTTATTCATTTGTTCAGAGGTTATAGCTGAAATTACTGAATTTTTCCTTTAGGAGTTCCAATGCTCTGTTGTGAGTCCCTGAAAGAAAGCAGGGATGGGTTGCCTCTTTTGGAACATATTGCTTGGTTTTTAATACATTTTTTCCTCAGTGTGTTCCCTATGATTCCACACGGCAATGCTCCAGCACTGGGCTGAAAAGCAATTTCATATTTCCTTCTGTTTCTGTTTCAGCACTACCTTTGACTCTGACTAATGCTAACCAGTGTAATTATTGGTGACATCCCTCCTATGCTTTCCATTTCCACTAAATCCACAGAATTATATTCTTCAATCCACAGCAATTATGAGCACAATATTTGAGAAAGCTGGGGGAGAGTATTGAGGATAAAAAAAGAGATGGTAAACTGAACAAGCACTGCGAAATCAAACTCATAGCAGGTTTGAACTTAGTCTCTTCAAAACTCCTGTTAAAATAAGAAATAAGTGTGGATTCTACTTCTGCACTTTCACAACCACTGCTTTGATCTTTTCTCTTGGAAGTCTGTGTTTGACCTTATCTCAGTCTGTTAAGGTATGAGACACCCTCTGCTGAATTGTCTTTGCACTTCTGCATGTGAGAGCCAAGGGCAGCCTGATTTTTTTTTTTTTTTTCCTCCACCAAATGAAAACAAATTCTATTTTTCTGTTGCGTAGAGAAACACGTGAAGATTCGTGTGTGCACATGCTCTAAAACAACTACACATTATCTAATGTGGTTGCTGGTATTTTAAAGTTTGTATTGACAGACTGGATATAAGATAGAGGGGATGGTGGGTTTCTGCATGAGTAATGAGAAAACAGTGTCATGCACTTCTGAAGCAAAGAGATAAAAAGTCAGGTTAGTTGAAAGAGTCTCATGGTATTGGGTTTACTAGACCAGAAAGGTGCTGCCCAGCATCTCCTGCAGGTCCCCTTAGGTCCAGCCATTTCTAGCATGTGGTACACAGATCCCAGAGGAATTACCATGTCAGTTTCTTGCTTTAGGTTGTGATGAACTTAAAGATTTTCCTATCTATTCAACAGAAATAGACAGGTTATGAGTTATTTCTCGGTGTACCAATTTCTATTGTTGGTGTCTGACCAGTTGGTTTTACTTCTTGGTCTGTCTTAAAAAAGCTGTCGTATAAAAACTGACTTATAAAATTTGATGGTTTTATAAAAATGTTGGAAGTGTGAATCTAAGGTAAGTATGCTGAAAGAATAGTAGGAAACTATGGAGAAGACATGCAAAGTTATTCCAATATTGTCTATCTGCATAATTCTTCAAATGTATCTTTTGCTGTGGAAAACCAAGAAAATAAGTATGGGAAAAATCTGGGCTCAGGGCTAACGTCATTTGTGTGTGTATTGAATAGGTAAGAGTGTGGTTCTGGTTTATTTATCATGTAAAACTCACATTTTAGCTACCAATCTTCCTGATCCAGGAATGCAAATATGTCCCAGGAAAAAAAAAAAATATAAGCCCCAAGATTTTTGTCTGTTAAAGTAAGTGCTTTTTCTTCAGGATTATTAAGTATTCTCTGTCTATGTCTTAAGAATTAATTCTCTGTCCATATCTTAAAAACCTTACAAGAAAAAAAAATAAGAAGAATAAATCTACAAAATCCTAATTGTCAAAATTTGTATCCTAAACTCAAAATATATCCTAAAATATATGCTAGGGTGATCTGTGGAAAGACCTGCAGCTGGTAGAAGCTTTCCAACTAAATTTGGGTGGTGGCCCAAAATAAAAATAAAAAATATATTAAAAAATAAATCTATTTTATGGTGTATTTTATCTTTCATTTTTACCACTTATATGACAAAATTAAATGGCATCTAGTATAAATGGCATTATTTTGCATAATGTTCAAATTGACATGAAAAGTTACTTCAGAAAATTATTGTTGTTTTGCATATCTCTCCATTTCCATTTTTAAATGTAGAATAATAAATGCTTTCAAACTTCATAGAGTTTCCCGCAAAATACAGGTCCTGTCTCCTCTGTCTCCTGAATGTTCCTTTTTTCCTCGATTTCATTCCCCACCCCGTTCCTGCAAGCAGTATCTGCTGCTGCAGTGCTTGCCGGCTTGGGTTGCCTTCTGAACTGTGCTGCAAGAGGATCAAATTATTCAGAAACATTTGTAAATAGTAATGTGTGGTTTCCATGTGCTTAAACTGTGATGCATTGTGATCATCTTCTTAAATAGCTACTTTTTTCAGTTTCTTAATGACATCTGTTGTCATTGTGATTCAGAGAAGATTTGATGATTCTTGTGAGGCCAAATACTGTAATCAAAGCCATCAATAAACCTGCCTTTGATAAACTTCATGATACAGGATACAAAAAAGACTGATTATTTAAATCCATTACCATCCCATCCCCCCAAAGCCTGTGCACTTGCACACATAGACATACAGATGCACATACACGCATGTTTTAGCTCTAACATTGAAACTGTGCCTCCAGTCATGGTGGATAAAGGCATTACATGAAAGCAGTGAACACAAATGAGCTACTGAATAAGGCTCCTCTAGAGTCAGAGGGTGCCTATTCAGAGTTTTCCAGAAGGCTTGGATTTGGATGCCTGCAGAAAGAAGAAGGTTGCACAATGTTTAATCATCCATCTTCTGCAAGATGTTTTGCAAATGTTAAACCTAGGAACTCAAATGTTGCTGTTCCACTGGTAATGTAAGGAATTAAGTGTTAGTGAGCTGCAAATAAACGTGATCTCCAACAGCTCATATGTAGCTCATGGGACTCTGAGACAGCATCAGAGTGTAGAAGAAAGAAATTTAAATCCTTTATTTAATAGACTGGGACAGACAAAGGACCTCCCTACAGTCCTAGTTTAGACCTACACCTCAGTTCCACTTCTAGGACCTTGCAAGTTCATTGTTGGTCTGTCAAACTGAGAGTAGCAGAAGGTTCCTGAAAACTATTGTGGTTTTTACACAGAAAGTTAAAATGGTACACAGACATTCAGAGTATACAGAATTCCACTTTTCATTTTTACTCCATGAAGAAACAGGTTTTGCAGAGAAATAAAAAATTCATGTTGCAGCACCTTACTTAGTTGTCTCTTATTTTCTTGAGGGGAGAAAAAAATAATCAAACAGTTTTATGCTGATTATCAGCCAATTAACCTTTGCTTTTTTTCTGAACCACATCTATTCAATGTCTGCATTTTATTTTGTTTTCTTTCTATTATTTTTTTCCAGGCTGGAAGGATTATCCTGTTGCATTGTAAACAACCACTAAACCTTCTAAAGAGATTTCTCATCTGCACTGTTTTGCTGGTGAGTTGCTTGAAGCCTGATGCTATAAAGATAATAGAATTAGCAGACCTAGCAGGCCTCATTATTTTTAATTACTATTACTGCTGCTCACACACTACATGTAATTTGGTAATGCTGGAGTGGGGTGAGGGGAGGGAACCAATTCTGTATTTCAGAATAGTCCATCATAGAAGTGTCTGTTCTCAAATCCTTCTGTGAATTACATGTTGTTGTTGTTTTCAGATTTATCTTTTTAATAATATTCTGAACAAATCTCAGAAACTCAACATAACAATAGGAAAAGGGAATGTAGACCATAAATAGGCCAAAATCAAAGTACCTTCAGCTCACAGTTTGGTTCATTCATCAAACCAAAATCAATTGTTATTATTAGCCTATTATCATCATCCTTCCAGTGAGCTGGCTTCATTTTAATCAATATTTCTAATTAGTCTACATCAAATACGGTTTTAAACTGTAGCAACCCAGCTCAGTGTAGGCTAAATATATATATATGCATTTCTGTGTCTCTTCTTTCCATTCTATCTTTATTAATATTTCTTTACAAATAAGTAATAAGCAGCAAGCATATTTCTAATAGTTATGCATCAGAGTTAATAATGGATCATCTATTGCATTAAAATGCTGTTTGTCTATTATTTGTATGAACTTTAAATATGCTTTAAATAAGTATGCTTTAAATAGTGCATCATGAAATAACTCACTCATCATTAAATAACTTCAAATAATCATCACTGAAGTTTCAGGTCACAGCAAAGAGAAACTGAGGATCAGTGATCTGTGCCATGGTTTCTACTGGCTAATTTTTACTTGTTAAATAAATGTTTGTGGAAATGGCTGCAAGCGATCCTTTTCCCATTCCTTTTCATCCCAGAAGAATCTTTGCTCTTTCATGGTTTGTCTTGATAGCTCCCTCGATTTATACATGTTATATATTCTTTCTGATTTCCCTTATTAAATTAGTATTGCTGCTTTACACACGCAGTGCTAAAAGCAAAGCAGAATTAGTCCATACTGGTTCTATCTTGCTCTCATGTCTTGCAGTGGCCCAAGCAGCGATTTTATGTTTTTAAGAGAACAATGAAAAAGCACCTGTTGACATTATTATTATTATTTAATTTTGGCTGCCTATTGGAAGGCTCCACAGATGGTCCTCTTCTTCCTTCCCCTTAATACAAATACAGCAACTGCTATGGATAAGAACAATTGTTCTGCTTTCTTTCAGGGACTTAGACGCTAGTTATTCATGCAATAACAGTTTCCATAAGGCATACTTTCCAGGTGGACAACATGGTTCTAGTTCAAGCATTCATAACTCAGGAGTATTTAGTATCTCAATGTATGTCCTAATTTTTGAAAGCAAGAGAAGTCTTACATAAGCTGCTTTTCCTAAACACATATAAATTGGTGTGTGTTTTTATATATACACATCAGAAGCCTTTCTTTGGAGGTCAATGAAAAGAGCAGATTATTGAGAGAAGTCCAGTTCTGTTGCCGACATATAAAACTTGTTCTGCCCAGTGAGGTCTGCAAGGGCACAATCTGTACTGCATCTTTGCAAATAATTTTGTCATAGTTTAGTTCATGTGACTCTAAGCCTGCATTTTCTGTTTAAAAATTATTCTAATCCTTAACCTTTTTACTTATATATCTCATCTGGTCATCCAAAGTATTCTCTTAACAATGGATGTGTCAGCCCAGAACAACCAGCCTTCCTTGACTTTGGTGTCCTAACTACACATGTGTGCTATTGTTCAAACATGCAGTTTCTGTGTTTTTCACTCCGACAGGCTGCTTCGTCTGTTTTGACTCCTGTACTTCCTCCATTGTACATTCTGAAGTCAGCTACAGTTTTCAGTAATACTTTTAGCATAGGTCTGTTTAAAAGCATAAAGCCAAAGTGATCATTACCCTAATTGGAACTGAAGTGCAAGTTCAAGGAAGATTCAACTCTTTATTCACAAAGTTTCTGCATTCCCTTTTTTTCCCAGAATATTGTACAGTCTAACTTCGATCTTGTGGAAGAAATGGTATTCAAGAGTCATGTAATCAAATAGTGGATCATGATGCATTTGTACACAGGAGCAAATTGGAGTTAGAAATCACAAAAAGTCTGTCATTTCCTAACTCTGTAGCTTGTGACTAGCTGCCATTATATGTCATATATATGTACTGTGTGTATTTATAAGGGCACAACAGTTTTGTCTCTTGTTCATCTCCAGATCATACATAGGTATGGAATACTCAACTGCTAATGCACATTTTGCAGAGATCTTTTTAGTCTGAAGTAAACTGTTACTTGCGTAAGCTCAGTAAACTGACCTGCTTCACCTGTCTGGTGTACTTTACTTGTTACATGCACCTCTATTTTTTCCCACATCCTAACAGGTTGAGCTCCATTAGATACCATGCTAGGGAGACGATAATCTTTTGTACGCTGAAATAGATACATTAGAGTTAGGAATTATTTTATTCACGTATTTATTCAAATAAATGTGCATTACTTTCCAGATGCTATACTATTCCTAAGGTAAAAGGTTGAAATAGTTTTGGGTTATTAATTCAGTCACAGGGGTCTTATGAGTCAAAGAACTCATAATATACTCATAACTCATACCACAAGTGGTAAAAATGATACTGTGGAATATTATGCTTGAGACTTTTGAAGTGTAAAGAAGTGAGATGTCCTTTTGTGAAAAATTTCAGTGGAATTTCCATGTGGAATACCATTAGGCTCTGCTACAAATTCCATCTCAATAACAGCCAATGATCACAGTGAAGTTAATGGAGGAGCTGGAAGGAAAACCAGGAGTCTTTGCACCCAGATATCATAATCTGAGACATAATTATTTGATGAGTTCGTCTGAGGATATAAAAAGCTTCACAAACTTTGAAGTCAGGCAGATTGAAAGTAGGCATAGTCAAGTGTGCAAATACTTTTTGGATTATATTTGAATGTATCTGACTGATTCTGTGCCTTCTCCTCTACACTCTCCCCTCTTCCCCTCCCCCCCCCTTTTATTTATTTTTTTTAATGTTTTAAAGGGTTTATCAAGTTCTTAGATAAGAATACTTCTGTATGTAGTCTAAAACATTCCTTGCAGCAACAATGCTCTCTGGTGCCCACATTTCCTCAGGTATCGTAAGTGTTGCAGGCTTTCTTTAAGGATTGAGGCCAGTGATGAGAATTTTAGCATTGCATGTACTTTAGAACATTTTCTTCATCTGTAGACATGAAATATTGCACTTTATCATGTGACAGTACTTTGTAATTTAGAAAATTATATTTAGTTTGGTGTGAATTAATCTTAACACTCAGTGCTCTAAAACCTGAATAATCAAGAGTGTTAAGCTAAGCATAGGATATGTAAAAGTTGATCATGACTTTCTCTAAATCATGTAAGCACTATTTTGCATATTTCTAACATATTCCTTATGCTGTTTTGACTAGTTTAACTGAGCAGTTGTTGACTTATTGTATACACACCAAACATTGGGGTGGGGGGTGCAGGCAGGGGAAGAGTGAAGCTCTGTGAGGCTCTGTGATTGAATGTATTCCACAAAATCCAAGGGATAACGGGTACCAGTGTGTTGTAACTTTGGCCTTTTAATCCTGATTTTGGTATTGTTCTATACACTTGGAACTGGCATTCCTTCTTGCTCATCCCTCCCTTCTTTCACTCTGCTGATGGGATGCTAGATGAATTTTGTGACAGATGAGAGCTATGAGGTTTCTGATGTGTATAAGAACAAGCATTCTTCTCTGTAGTGATATCCCAGTAGATTAACATGCCACTTGTAGGTCAAAAATGTGTTTTACTGCTGGCAGTGGTTTTTGTAACAGCTTATCCCCTTCAACTCTTGGTCTGCTGTCATGGTTTTCCTTTAGCACATATAGCATAGCTAACTTAATCAAATGGAGTCATCATAAATGGTAGCCTGTTTATTTATTTATTTATTATTATTATTATTTGAATGTTAGGGGCTATTCATATCATAGCTGTGTAAGATAAACCTTTTTTTTTTTTTTTTTCTTTCTTAAAACTCATTCAGAAGTAGGGTTACTATACCCTTTCCAGACCTATGTAGCTATGAAGTTACAGTGTTAGGTATGTGTAGCAATAAAGACAGCAGTATAAACACCCTTGAAAAATAGGTCAAAAGGACAAAAAGATCTTTGGTGACTCAATCTTTGTTCAGTTAATCAGGTGTTAAAGCTGGTAGCTTGTTGATGTACTTGCCACAGTATTTGTGATTAGGTATGTCATTTGCTGTCATATACTTCACAGTACATAAGCGTGATAGTGACCCCAAATGCATGCACAACTGGTTTGACATCCAGAGTTTGTGTGAGAGCTTGTTGATACATAATGTGGACTGGAGCCTGTTTGCATGGTAAGGGGGAAGTAGGGAGACCAGTTAATATTTTAGTACCTCATATGTTGCATGCTTCTAAGAAAGTAGCAACACAGTCACTTGTCTAGCATTCCCATTCATGTCACAGCTAAATCTAACAATGGCAAGGTGGATGAAGTTTTATAAAGGAGAAAAATACTGGAAACAGCATAGAGAGAAAAATGTAATGCATATTGATCAGAAGAAACATTATTGCAATACATGAATGTTTGCTCATTCCTTTGCTTCTGCATTTTTTTCTTCCAGGTTTTGGGATGTTAAGGTGATTTTAAAAGCACTTTTATTTTGCAAGAAAGCAAGTTAAAGATTTACATGCTCATTTCTGTCTCAGTTTAATTAAAGGTCAATATTCTGGGAGGGATTACAAAATATGCGTAGTTTCAATGGGATGAACCTCAAAAAGATTTCAGTGATTTATCTATCCATGTGCATTTGTGCGTGCATATAAAGTATGGTACTTAAACATCTATTACAGAAAACAGCACACAGGGGATTTGGGTAATAGATCATTTTAATGTTTGAATAGGTTACATTCCTAACTACTAGTTGGAGAGGGGTTAGTTCAGATGGGAAGGGGAATAAAGTAAATGGCTGGGAAAATTTATAGTATTGCAATTCAACAAAAATATTGATTAGAAGATGAGGAACTCCATTTTTATAAACTTAATCAACACTGATTGTTTGATACCCAGCTAGTAGTCTGTCAAAGAGAAATAAAAGCTACAAGCATGGAGGGAAAGGGGGAGGGTGGGGGAGCAAGATGACAATAATCTGGGGGAAAAAAAGGTGTCAAACAAGAAAATGAAAAAGCCAACAAAAAACATTAATGTAATTTTCCAGAAGATTGAAAGACTACAATTTTTAAAAGGGAGTAGAGGCTGACTGTGCTTTTATTTTGTTTAGTTTTTATTGTGATATTTTTGCCTGATTGGAAATAGTATTTTAACCAGAAACTGCTGAGTTTAGGAAAATCTGGTTTATAGTTTATTATGTTAATATTCTGCTAGCGTCCCGTATTACCATAATCATTATCAAATGATCAGTTCCACAAAACAGGAGGTTGCTGAGATCCATTTAGAGCCAGGAGTGCCTTGGCCAAAGGTCAGTGCCGGGGGAGTTCTGCATCGCAGTGTGCAGGTGCCGCTTGCATCACAGCCATTAAACATGAAACTAGAATCAATGCCACTACCTCTTTGCAAGCTGGCAGACATCGTAGTCACCTCAGCAGAAAAAATAATAGAACACAAGCTGCACATACGGTGTGTTTTTATAAGGAGCTGGGCACAGGCTGAAGGAAGTTTTAAAAAGACCGTAACTCTGGTAGCATCTCCCAAAACAGAAAGAAGCTGTAATTTTCCTTGGAGATCCTTCCCTTTTAAATAGTCCTTGGAGCAGAGAGTCCTCTGTACCTCTGAGGAAGGGTGAGGAGCTGCTTCCACAGTTTTGGTTAAGATGATCACTGCCAAGTGCACTTAATTTGGCATTTTCTTTAGAAGCTATCAACATCCCTGCAAATAACATCTGTCACAGAGCTGGCAAGCTGGGCACTGTGTTCCTGCCCAGCCATAGCATAACAGGACTGCGGGGCACAATTCACTGCAGCAAACAGGAAAATTTCTGAGCCATCGATCTACAAAGTCACGTAGTGTGTGAAATTGAGTATGTAGCTTGTCAGAGAAAGTTAGACGTATATTTTAAATGAACTTCCAAAAACTATCTATAACCATTGATCAATAAAAAACATTGGGGGGGGGGGGGCGAAGGGGGAGGGAAAGGGAGACTACATTGCTTTTTAAAAAATATTTTCTACTGGTAAAGATTGTGTTTCTTCTTTTTAAATAATTTGAATAGGTCAGCTTCTCTTCCATGTCATGTAGCTTTATGTGTAAGCACATATATTTATGCAGTATTTTGCTTAAATGCTTTTCAGAGGCCAATGCTAAGAAATACTTTGTATTATAACTCTGTATTGTAGAAATAAGCAGTTGGCAGGACGAGGAAGAGTGCCAAGACCAATATGCACTGTTACCAAGAGAAATGAACACATGACTAGAACCTTAGAAGAAGTCTAATGCTTGTCCAATTTACTTTTATGTTATGCTTGCAAATATTGGTTGACTTCAGTGGAATTATTTTTGATTAGCTGATATGTGAAATAGCCCTAGACAGTGCCATATATTCCTCTTCTGTCATTTTCTCCTCTTATTAAAGGGTTGTTACTGCACCAAGTGCTGTATTTCTTACCAGCAATTTCCTAGCAGCTCTGAAAAGTTTGCTGGAGCCTGCATCTCTCCTTCTTGAATCAGTTTCTCACCTTCTGAATGGATTTTTCTGTCTCATTTGCCAAAAGAATATATGAGCAGAAATAAGATAGTTGGGCTGGGACAGCATAAACTTCCAGCAAAACAACCTTCTTGTTTAGTCCCTCCACTCCTACTCAGCAGAAGCAATTACCTTTTGCATTGAACCTTTTTACCTCATTAAGTATGACATGAACATTAGCTATTTGGAAAGTGTAATGTCATAGTCTCTTCTATCGATGGAGGGAGGAAATGATAGCTGCTCAGAACCTGGCCACGTTTTTGTTTGAAATTGTTTTACAGTTTGGGAGATTATCTTGTGAACTATATCTTTTACTCGAGTGTTTAGCATAGAATGTTCAGATTTTTTTGTTCTTATTTGGTGTGGTAATGAAATGATAATAATCCTAACCATAGGTTTTCTATTTTGTAGCTATATGTAATTTGAGAAATACGTTTCTATAAGACAGACATGTACATACACTTCAGAAACTGCTATTTAGTGGTGTCTGTGTCAAGAAAAATAAAACAGATTTACTATATGTTTAGTATTTAAAGTGAAAGGGCACATATTTAAAATGTAAGATTTTCTATAACGGGTGAAACTCACTGAAGAGACAGCAGATCAGTCCTGTAGTGCCAGTAAACTTTTATACAGGTTTGAGAAAAAAAGTACAGTCAAAGAGCTTGTGGTGTTGATAAACTAAGTAATTTTGTTTATTGCTGTTCATAAAAATAAGTAGATTTGCCTGGATTTCAGAATGTTCCAATTCTGCATCTGAAATTAAGAAGTCGTAGTAATTTTTATTACTCATCTGTTTCCCAGGAATTTATCAGACATTTTGCAGTTACAGAGCAAAACTGAGCCTTGCCTCAAAGATCTTATAACTTAAGTAATTTCATTTTCAGATGTAAGCTTCTCAGAAAATGTTGAAATTATTGTTCCAAAATACAGCACTGTAAACTCATGTTGCTATTTCAGCTATTCCTCAGACCTAGCTGATTTCTGACAGAATAACATCTAGCATGAGTTTAAAAACTGAGGCGGCACAGGAGCATGAGCAGTTTTTGTTGCCTCTGGGCCTTTTTGTTAGCTTTTATCGTATTATCTATCTGCGTAGCACATCTATCATTCAGGTTCTCAGCAGAGCCTGCTGAGCCCTTGTTGGTAGTTTAATACGTGTACTTACTGTACAGTCCTTATATCCCATGGGATTCCTCCTTGAAGGGCAGAGAGTCAATATATGTGAGAAGTCAGCTAGAGGAGAGAGGCGTGTGGACCCTCACTAAGTTACTTGTTTTGTTGTTGCTGCAGTGATTCATGGATCTGCCACCATTGTCTGATCTCGCCCTTTTAGAGTACTTGTCATTAACGAGTATTGTCATGACACAAAATCAAAACTAATTTCATTTTGTAAGGGACACCCACAGCTGTGACTCTTGCTGTAAATATGATCGTGTTGTTTTTCTGTCATAATGATGAGTAGATGTACGTAATGTTAATAAGATACTTAATATTTCTAGCAACTCTAGGTGAGAAAGAGTTCATTCTGTACTGTGTAAAGTTTAAAATTTATTTAAGTAGGTTGATAGAGATATTTCTAACTATTCATCGTATTAAGACAGTTCACAAATCCGGTGCGGTGTTCATTGCTTAATTTGAAACTACTGGGTCAGGTATTTAAAAAACCTGAAATCAATATTATGGAATATGAAGGAAGCCTGCTGTAAAGCTTTTTCTACAGTGAAGTAGGACCACTCTGGGATGAAAGTCATATACAAGATTTATCAGTTTGGTTGTTGTCTCAGTACTACTGTGAAATAAGGACTGTGTGCCCTGTGGTTGTGTATTACAATGGCAGCATAAGCAACTGAAAGGTTTAGAGGGAAAGATTGTATCTCAGATCACCTGTTATTCCTGGATAAGACAGCCTTGTGAGTCTACAAAACTCTCCAGCTCACAGCAGTCACATAGCAGTAAATACTGCACTTCAACACTGGAGTGAGTATTTGTATTTGACTTATAAAAATGCCGATTATTGTGTAGCTTGTGATGTATGTGGTACCTAATATTAACCTTCTTGTTTTAAGACTCTTAATAAGTAAAGACATTGTTGGCTGAGAGAGATTAATGTTCATTGAGCTGGTTATTGGATAGAAGCTGCTTTTCTTCTGGTTTAGTACTAAATCATACTACTATGAGGAACTACCAGGCTTGTTTGTGTCCCTTTTCATGAGAGATGAGGGGAAAAAATCCCCTGGTAAATTTTTGCCACCAAGGGTCCTGGGATACAGGAGTGATACAGGCATTTTCTTCTGGAGGACACCAATCTGTCGTGTTTAGTTCAAATATTATGAACAACTGCTTTGAGCAAAGTCAACTACCTTCAAGACAAGACAGTGTGTGTGAGAAGCAAACTCACCTTTTATATGCAAGCTAGCAAACAGCTAAGGATTATTACAAATTATAAAAAAAAAAAAAAAAAAAAAAAAAAAGTCTATATTGCCATGAGCTGTATAAGATATTTGTTGCACACTGTATGCTCTTTAGAACTTTCTCAGCAATCAAACAGTACACTAAAGATGCCCATCCAGGCAGTGGTGACCAGACAACCTTGAAAAACACTCTGCCTAATAAAGATGTGTTTTCAACATTTCTTAAATTCAGAGGGAAGGTTCATTTTGAAGGGCACAATCTTGGCTGGTTTGCTTAGCTGCATTTTCTGTTGTGAAAGGGCAAGTATAGCCCCAAAGAAATATATGCAGATCGAGACTTTCAGAGTATGACTGAAAAGATTGTTTTCATAGACCAAAGTGTATAGACTGCCAGCTTCTACAATTGCTTAAGCCATGCAGGTTTCTTTCTAACTGTTTTTTGGGTTGCTAGCAGGCAGGGACACCTTGTATGCTCAGGAGCTGCTATGTCATCCTGTGCAGACTCTGCATTTCATGGATTTGCCCTGAATACACTGTGTGGTGTCAGGCCTTCTACATGCAGGTGACATGCTGACACAGGGCAAGGCCTGGATCTGTCTGATAAGGTTTCTCTGTGTTATTAATCATCCTTGAAATGTGATAAAGAAAATTTATCCTCTCCAGTTCTCAAGGTGGTTTATCCATTTCTGTGAAATCTGCTGTTACCAGTGGGGTTGTTGTTATAGTGTAGACTACAGAGGGTCAGAAAGTTAAAAATGAGCAACTGCTCACAGGATCCCACCATCACATCTGGACTTTTTTTTTTTTTTTTTTTTTTTTTTTTTTTTTTCCCTTTTGCAGTAAATCTGTGTGGGAAAGGCTTGCTTGTTCTGAGCAAAACTAGCTCTTGCATTGCGTGACAGCTATTAACAATAGCTAAGTAAATTAGAGATTAATACAACCCAGACAGTCAAATCTGAATCTTCCTGCACTGTAAGTGTTGCTTTTTGGGGACTAGTCTTGAATTCCTACATAAATTTGCTTATCTGGATTCACCTATAATGGTAGCAGATCTATTTTTGCTGATTTTATTCCTAAAAAATTATGACTTTAGTAATTTTTTGGGGGGTTATTATTTTCATCTTTGTTTCTGACCCCAAAAATTGATGTGTGATAAATGGCTTGGCACATAGATAAGTCAACTGGTAACTTCTCATTATTTTGACCATGTCTGCATTGTTGGCATATCAGAGTACTCACCTAAGTCAGAAAGATATTTTGGTTCACTTAGAAACCATAAAGTTTGATTGCATGACAGTGCAACTTTTTGAATAACAGTACCACTATTGGTGGAGCTATTCCATACTGTGATTCTGTAGTAATGCTGTCTGCACTAGTGGTGTGATATCAAGCTTAAGTTTAGGGAGGACAAGAGAACTCTTCTGCTTTGTATTCAAGTGTTTTATTTGTCAACAAAATTGTGACTAGCAAGCTAAGAGCATGTTACATTGAAGGCCACATTTAAGCCATTTGAATATTATGTTTCTGATAAGAATAAGGGCATATTCATAAAGCTGTTTTTCCCACCATGGAAATAGCTTGCTTTAATAGACATATAAAATATGAGAGCTTTTGTTACATATATATTTATATGCTTATATATATATATAAACACACATATATATCTTGTAACATTAACTCTTCATTAAATTAGTCATCTTTTAATTCACTGTTTTGCTTTCTCATTTGCAGATTATGGGCTGAAATGCAGAAATGTTGGAAATAGTTGTTACTTTTCATTCTCTAACTACAGAACATCTGTCCTCTTCTATCTCAGTTGTATCCCACCTAAAAAGGTTTGATTTCAAAACCATCGTAGCCATTCTCTGAACATGAAAACGTAGCATTTCAACAAGTCAGCATCAACCATTTCACTCGCAGCCCCTTCTTATTTTCAGGTTATTGATACAAATAAAAACCAAAATTAGCACCTACCACCTGTAAAAAATAAATTAAAAAAAAGTCTGGAAAAGAAAATTGTATTGCATTTTTTTTGAAGCAGAGAAAGTTAGGAATTATAGAAGCAGTTAAGGTGTTTTATCTAGAGCAGATAATAGATGTTTTGCTAAGCAGTTTCACTCTCTGGAAGGCATTATTAGTGTTTGAACCTGATCTTGACAAATAGGCTGTTGGACTACCAGTGTTAGAGGAATAATATAAATGTTAATCTTCCAATATAAATGTGCTGCAAGTATCTAGTAATTGTTTGAGATCTGAAAATTAATTTAAAAGCAAATGTTCTGGACCTGTGGTTTGTAGTTCTAAGGCTGTAAAGTTAGCGTAGATAAAACATTCACTCTTGATCTTAAAGTGCTTAAGGATTACTTAATAAATATAAGCTTTCAAATATGCCTAAAAACAGAATAGGAAGAAAGAATGATGAGCTAATGAGTGGCAGCTATAATGATGTACAGAAGACTTTTAAAATCAAGTTTAAAAGTGTGATAGATAATGATGTGTGAAGGCAGAGTAACATCACGTTAACTTCTTCAGCTCTGTTCTGACTCTATTCTATTAATCTGGTTTCTGGGAACTCGAAATTTTAACTACTCCAGTCATGATTAATCTTCACCTTAGGATAAATGCATTACCTCTCTTTGCATGCATGTCTGTCAACAGACTGTGGGAGACACAGCATAGTTACCATGTCCAGACACCGCAGTAGAAAAGAAAAGCCCATCTCCTTGCCTATAGCTTGAGAACTGTCCATGCATTATGTCAACGTATGTGATGCTCTCAGTAAATAGGGGTGTTTCTCTCTTTTACCATCTTTACTAGTTTAGTGTTTAGGCAGATACTCATGAGAACGCCTAATATATTATCACTGTGAATCCCTATTTCTGAGACCAGCTTTAAACGAGAAGAGGAGATGAATCCCAATCTTCCTGCAGCCTGGGTCTGTACTCAGAAGAGCAGAACATGAATCATTACCATTTGTCATAGCATGGTATCTAGATATGGTCATGGTCCAGATTCCCTAGTTTGCCTTTCCCATTTGTCTAATGTTTTGGAAGTTAACTTTGCTGTTTATCAGACTTTGGTGATGATTTTCAGAGAAAATTAAAAATAAAAAAAAACTAACAACACACACACAAAAAAAAAAAAAAAAAAAACCATAAACCCAAATCTATCAAAATGTACAGAAGGGTTTGTATTGCCTTGGATAGATTTTTGGGTGTGACTGCAAGTTATTGCAAGTCAACTTTATTTGATTCTTCAGCATAACTGAAGAATCTGTGGACAGGGCACAGAATGCACGCTGGTTTCCTCAGGACAACTCATGTTGCTCTGCTCTGCACTCTGCCTTTTTTCTTGGAATCCAGAAGATGAAAACAGAATCTAAGAGCTGCCTATTTCTCCCCCACCCCTCCCACCCCCCACGCCCCTTTTCCCAAATCAGTGTGTTATTTCTTTAAAAATAAAATACAGAGCAAGGCAGCTCTGGCAGTTTCTAGCAAGCTGCAAGAGACACTGTAAGCGGCTCACAGCTTCATGCGCAGTCAATCTACTTGCGCAGACTCCTGGCTGAGGCACTATTTTCCCTTACTCCTTGTTCACTTTGTATGGCTTAAAGGTGAATTAATAACTTTCAGTCCTAGCTAGCCTACAACAAGTAGTTTTGTTTGACATGCCACCTGCGATGCACCAAATGTGGATTGCTTGTTGGTACTAAAGCTTGAACTTCAGAGGATGCGAATATGTTTGTTAAAAGAAATGTTTAATGTACCATGTATAGGGAGAAGACAACAGAGACAATCCTTTCGCTTGTTAATGGATTACAGTTAAAGCCAACTTTTGCTTTCAGTTCCACTGGTGTTACACAGGGCAGGATTTCCTCTCCTGTGAGAGAAAGAAATGTGAAAGGTGCAGTTCTGCAGCTGCTTTGCTTTTGTGGAAAACTTCCTGACAGTGAAGTATTGTGCAAGGAGCAGCTGCAGAATCAGGCCCTTTGTACACATGCACTTGTAGTAATCTTAAAAGAAATAGAATTGGACCTGCAAAATGGCACTTCAGCTCAGAAAAAAATCCAATGTCTTCCATCTGCTCCCTGCTCTTGCAGCTGCAGTGAATTATGATGTGCTGTCACATTTATAGGGTGATTTCATCAACTGATTTATTTAATTAATTTAGATTTAACATCGTACAAAGGATATGTGATAAAGTGGTGTAACTCTTTCCTCAGCCACTGCACTAGCCAAGATTTATTTTAAGTATCCTTTGCCTCTCTGTGTCTTCCCTTGTTCTTTTCAAGCTACAGCCAAGGGAGAGTTTGAAATAGTTGGTCGGACCTAAAGCTGCTGAATAGCAGCGCTGCCATAAACTGGCATAGAACTGGCAATTTCTATCTTACGTTATGATGTGAGGATTAAAGCAGCCATATATTCTCTCCACCAAAAAATTATCTGTCACACTGATGAGTCCCTAGTGACTCTTGAAATCTATACATTGTTTCATGTGCAAGTATGGATTCATCTGTGGTTAGACCATTACTTAGGGTGTTAACAATTTTAAGGATATGATTCCTGAATATCCTTCTTGAATGTGATCTTGAAACAGCATAGAACATCCTTTCTTGCTTTGTTTTTATGGAACAACGGGTGATGTCTATGGATACTGACAGGTAAAATCAATAGCAATACAAATCTACGCTTGTCTTGTGAATTGGTATCACATCGACTGTAAAAATAAAGGACTCTTTCCTAGTGATGGTTTCAATAATAATAGCACATTAACATTATGCTAATACATGATCAGATATAGTAAAATTAAGGCCGAGTTTTTCATAGCAACTTCAGGTAGGCATGGAAATTCAGGATTCCTCTACTGAAAAGCTTAATATCAAACAGATAAATTAAGAGAACAGAAGCTTTCCAAACTGAATATAGTCTTGTGTGTATGTGTTAGACTGAGAAGTTTCATTTTGTTTCTTGGCTCACCTAACATTGAGAATTAAGAGGTAGTCACAAAGTAAATTGTTTTTCTCTCTTAATGTTCTCCAGTGCTTGCTTAAATTAGGGGCAGAGGTTGAGCATGAGTAAACCCCAGAAAAAGACCGAGCACATTTTCACTAAGTCCATCTTAAATGTTCACGCTCAGAACACTTGTAGTATCAATCATGCTTCAGTTATGAACCATAAGATTTTAGTGATTGACATTTATGAGCAAATAAAATCAATTATTTTCAGTGCAAGAGAGAATGTAAGCAGTCAAAAAATACCTAAATATTTTTACAGTGCTAATAAGCTAAAAACATAGCTTATTTCTATAGAATGAGACCACAGAAGTAAGGGTTCTCACTAGTAGCAGAACCATGAAACAAAAACTGTGAAAAATGTATGTGCTTCATCTCTAAAGCCTAAATGTTCTTTATTGTCACCTGTTCTTATTTCACAATATTAGATAAAATCAGTGCAAAGGAAAAATGCTAGCACAGAAACTGAGCTTGTTTGTACAGTGATGGAATTATGATTGTTACTCTAAAATTCAAAAAAGTAAAATAGAAGCAAGTGCCAGTAATTTAATTTTTACATTATAACAGGCTGGAAAAAATGACTGAAAAAAATGTAGGAACTATATCTTAATTTCAGAAGTGACCTAGCTAATTAGAAGTTATGAATGTGACTGGGGTACAGACTCAGGCTTTTTTAAAGTTTATTAGCTTGATAATCTAAAAGGTGGGCTTGAGAGGGGGAAAGGGTGTAGACTATTCAGTAGTAAAGAATCATGAGCTGAGATTAAGCTGCACAGACCTATCTTTGTAATAAAAATTAGAAATGTCTATTATGTTATAATCTCTGCTAAATGTACATATCTGTACCACAATAACATTAGATTTGCTTTCTACATCAGTGTAGTTTGTTTAGCTGGGCTAATAAAACTACAAAAGAATATATATATATACCTATATATTTAATTCTCATGTTGCAGAAGAACCACAACTAAAATTAGATTTGTTTCCCCTGTAACTACTGTATAGATTAGCTGCTGTCCTTATTGAGCAATGCACCTTTTGATTATCCAATCAATAACAACACTTAAAGATGGATATGTATGCTGATGCCTTACTTCTTCCCTCACTCTTCATTTTCTGTGATTTCTACACTAGACTGCTTGTCATGGACCCATTTCCTGGTGGTTCTCCCTGAGGGGATTATTTTGGCTGCCCTAGCTTGAGTGCATGCAAAGTCAAGGATTTATTCCTGTTGAAAAGAAATTGCTGGTAAGTGCTTTCAAATCCAAAGACTTTCATTAGCTTCAAGACTGCCTAGCTGCAGCATACATGGGTCTTGATACTTTGGGAGAAATATAGTAGAAAATGTTATGTGTATCTAGAAATTATATTTATTAGTGCTGGATGGAGAGTTGACATTATGCAACTGTCACGTTTGGCAGATACCTTCAGGGATGCATTTAGTCTTTGCTCAGTTTTACTTAATTTTTTTTTTCTTCCTCCTGTTAATGTTGAAAATTATCACCACCCACATCACTTCTAGACCAGTCTTTGGTTTGCCTAGGAAGGGAAAATGACATGCTTCTGAATCACAAGTCTGACCTCCATATGGATTCTCTCAGCATTGTAAGGAAGCTAACAAAATGTTATTCCCTCCTGTCAAACTCAGAACATTTGACTTCCATATCCACCTTTTAAACAGAAATATTTATGAACCTGTTCATATAATTAAAAAAAAAATTACAGAAACTTAGCTAATCTGTCAAAAGTCTAAAAACCAACTTTAAAAGTAGACTCAATAGCTTAAAGGACTATCATTTAGTCCTTAACAAACATTGTTATCATTACTTTATAATTAATGTGTTTTTACTAGTAGTCATAGTAGCCATCTGAGATATCTTCATCAAAGTGTACTTGAATTGGTTAATGGTGGCTGAGAAAAAATTTATTTATTTATTTTTAATTATAATATGCAAAATGAACATGAGACTTTTTGTGGACAAGCTGAAATGTTCTCTGTTAACATGTTTACAGTTTTTTTTATTATTATTATTTTTTTTAATGAAAGATATAGGAAAGGAATAGTACATTGCTTCTACTTCAGTGAAGAATATTGCAACCAAAGAGCTATTGCAGTAGAAGACTATTTACATATCTAACAAAAGTATCTAGAATCACTGCAGTGAATACTACTGAGAATCAGAAAATATTTTAAACTTCTGCTCACTCATGAAATCCAGCATTTAATTATTGGGTGGCAGAGTAAGACAGTGGTCAGAGTCAGATCTAAGTTGAAGTGACCTTATGTGTTGTGTACTATGCAATTTCTTTCCAGCCTCCTCTAATGTACATGTTGAGGACAAGTTCTTGTGGATCATTGTTTGAGTCCTCTAGTTTGCCTTTTCTAGCAGTACTTATGTCTTTACAACCATCACCTGTGATATGCCACACCACCTAAGTTAGACCCCCTTGTTCAACTTGTGGAATTTAGCTGCCTCATGTACTTATGGCTCTCTTCCCACTCCTGCATTTCATGTCCCATATCCTTTCTCTTTGGCATCTGCCTTTTCACTGTGGGATCATTCCATTTTCTTTCTGCTCAAAAATCTCATCTCCTGTGTCACGCATTTTACTTCCATGGCTGGTTATATATCAGTAGTGAAGGGACCATCATCTCCGAGTACAGCTTTAATGCTCCGTAGGAACCTGTAATAGTAATATCCTTCTGTGCACTCGCCAAGGCTATAAGCATGCTGCACTTAAGCAAAAGGAGACTGTATCATGTTGACCACAGAAACATACAGTGGCTATCTTGGTCATTTGAAGCTGATGACCAGTGGACCTTGAGTAAAAATACTATCTAACATAACTCAAGACTGCATGTTGTGAAAATTACATAGTGTTTGCAACTCTTGAGTATTCCACCTGTGTAAATACTTCCAGTTTTTAAGAAAGGTAAAGTACCAGTTTGTTTCCAGAGATTCATGTAGTCTTTTGTCTGTTTTTACTCTCTCTGGCCATCCTTTGCATTTCATGTTTGAACTTTTGCAGAAGTACATATTAAAAGTAATCCAAAATTGATAAGATTTGCCTGGTTTCACATTAAATGATATGAAACCTCTGAGCTCAGCATCATTTCCAACCAAAATCATAAATCTGCTCACACTCACTCAGCTTAGGATAATGATGAAAGTTTTTAAAGGGCCCAAACATAGGTTTCATAATAAAACCTGTCATCAGGTTAGGATTTCGTTACACACAATTTGTACTATTCTTTTTCTAAAGCACGGATGAAACTGAGAAACTAGCCAGAAGACAAATCACTACTGAATCATGCAGTCACAAGAATAAGGAACTGAATTTTGCCTACTGATCATGCAAATATCACTAGCAATGTTCACCGCTCATCTTTTTTGGACAGAGAAAGTTGTCTTGTGGCTTGAAGATTAGAATTTTGGCAGTTAATCTACCAACACGAAAAACAGCCAACTTAAAAACTTTCAGAAAGTTACTGAATGTAACACATATTATAATGCAAAAAGGTGCTTAGCCTACCAGAAGGCAATGAATCCACCTTAAGATATCAAATCAGGAGCAAGCTTTTGAAAACTGAAAGACAGTGGGTTCATATTAATGTTGGGGAAATGCCTGTCTATAGAATTATCTGAAGCCATAATGGCTGGAGTTCATCCGTCTGAATGTTCTTATTTTTCAATCAGTATTGAGATGAGCATTAAAGAAAGACTAATTCTAAAAATCTCTGTCTGTTAAGAGTCACGTGCCATTTTAAAAATTAACTTTTTAATAAAATGACGGACTTTGAGGGCCAAAGTAGCTAATATCGTTAAAAAAAAAAAAAAAAAAAAAAAAAAAAAGTATATCGGGGGACTATTAAACCAATGAATAAAATCTTAAAAGTTGACATGAAATTACAAGCATTCTTGCAGACATGTCATCCATGCTCAAGATATATGACAGGACTCTGGGCACCTATGTGTAATATATCTTAAATGGCTTGCTTAGAAAGATCTTGCTAGAAATACTGCTGATTTTATATTTGAATAGTTCTAATGTGTCTTTTAAAATGCTTGTGTCCAGAAATTGCCATAAGGCTACTGTACTTCTAGACGTTCTTAAGTGTGAAAAAACAAATCAACTATTTTTGTGATATTGATTAGAACACGATTGTCCTGGTTTCAGTTGGGACAGAGTTGTTTTTCCTCCTAATGGCTGGTGAGGTACTATGTTTTGGATTGGGATGAGAAGAGTGCTGATAACATGCTGGTGTTTTAATTGCTGCAGAGCAATGCTCACACTAAGCCAAGGACTTTTCTGCTCCTCGCTCTGTCCTGCCAGCAGGCAGGCTGGGGGGGCAGCAAGAGCTGGGAGGGGACAGCCCCAGGACAGCTGACCCAAACT